>JBBBDQ010000266.1:2267500-2420000 GCA_037127315.1 Ascarosepion bandense
CATAGAAAGTCTTTATGTACAAAAGGAAATAAGAGAAAAAAACAATCACCAATCATCTTCTTCCCAAACCCTGTTCCTATTAATCTGGTAATGGAACAAAAGTTTTAACCAATTTCTCTAAGTAGTAATTTGCAAAGCATTTTTCTTCCTATTATCAATTCAAGTTTTTGGTCGGCAATATCACTTCACCTCTGGTCGAAGTTTTAAGTTTATGGTGACTCCAACTAGCTTCGTCTCATTTCACACCAAAACTTCACAGAAAGTGCCAAAGAGCTATCTTTGAGTATGGTGGGTGGCTGGTTGCGGTGGTAACTCCAATTGACTTTGTTTTCTATTACATGACATCAACTCTTTTCTCAGGAAAACTCCAATTTAGTCATTCTTATAATTAATTAATTGTTCTTTTCTCTCTGTCAACAAATCAACTTAACCTTTGCACTTGACTGAATTCCTCAATCCACAAAATTTTTCTTTTTACTTTGTCTATAGTTTGCAATATGTCAAACCTAACCTTTTTGACCTTTTTATCTTCTGCAAGTGCATTCTGTTTTGCATTTTACTGGGGAATAAAAATTTTCTGTCCCATTGTTTTATAAATATAATATAAAAAAAGAAAAAAATTCTCATTCTTCAATTATTCTATCTGCCTCAAATAGTGTTCTGTGGAGACTCATTCAACACTGTACATTGACACCTTGGCCCCAATTCATGTCATCTATCATATGCTGAAATTTCAGCTGGGGATTTTAACTTTGAAAAAAAAATATACAAAATTTCATAATCACTTTTCATAGCTGGGAATTGATTAACAATGTCTCTTTTGTAGCAAAGTGAATTTTGACACCAGCTGGGTTTTCGAGAATTTAGAAAAACAAAAACCTTTCCCAGTCATGTATTGCTCGCACATAATATCATTTCTGTCAAGAACTTTTGCCTGACATATGTGACCCATATTTATTTTTAATCCCTTTGCAATCTTTTTGGGAAAGTGAATCTTTTCTCAACTAAAAAGAAAAATTGTCTTTTTTTTCCTCTGTTCATATTGGAACAGAATAAATTTTTACTAGTTGATTCTTTTCTATCTGTAATAATTAATAATAATAAAACTAACATAATTCTTCCGTTCACGCCATGTTAAATATTGTTATACTGTACTAGAAGGGTAGCAGGATATTCCACTACATCACCATAGTTTGTGGTTCCATGGATCCTGTCTCAGTAACACGGTGATAAACAGCAACAAAATTTGGATGTTTTCGGTCTGGAAATGCAGTTTGATACTGTCATGCAGCTTAGTGTCCACATTGTTGTATGTAAAAATCATATGTCTGTTCATGATATGAATATCCTGCTTGTATTTCTACTACAAAAAAAATTATTTTGATTAGAGTGGGGGTTACTATTTACACATAGCTGGGATGTTAAGATTCTACCACCCCTTAGTCAGGGTGAGCCTGTGAACAGCAATTAAGAGATGGTCCCATGCTCTTTAAAAACCTCCAATTGCCCAATCAGAGACCTTGCTGCTAGATGGAGTTTGTCATACCCGAGACTACTTTATTTATGAAATTGAGTAATTAATTTAGTTTTTTTACAGTTAGTAAGTTTTCATATATATATATATATATATATATATAGTGAAAGTATTTAGTGTTTTGGGTTAGATATTTTGTAATGGGCTGGATTCTAAGAATTCTAAAAAGAGGCTCATTAATACACCATTGAGAGGAGAATCATGAGTTCGCAGGTAGAATTTTTGTTTACAAAACCTATTGTATATGAAAGATTATTGGTTTGTACAAAGTCAACAAATTTATTTATCTTTTGATTTTTAGATAATTCAGACATTTTTCAGTTTGTTGATGAAACTGCCAGAATTGTTAATTTTTATGGGTTTGATTATGCCTAAAAAATCAGTAAAATTTTTGCTAGGTCTTTTACTTATGATGAATAAGGTTTTTAGGTTTTGAATGAATCTACTCTTTTAACTGTATTGCTCAGAAAGTATTTTATATAAATACCAAAATATATTTATCTTGATACCATCATAAACTTTTGAGGGACCTATAACTTTACTGCCTAAAGTTTTAGTTTAAAACATTACTACCTACTCTTCTTTTCTAAGTCACGTTGGCTGAGTATCCTTGTTGGATCCAATCTCATGTACAGTAATCAGGTGTTACTGCTATGAGTCTGATTCATTTCTATGAGGACATAGCACAGCAGAACCATTTACTATTATTATGTTTTCTATGACTTTTGGTATATCTGTGTTTCAAAAGATAACTGCTGTTTTTATTTTCACTATTTTTTATTTTTTATTTTTTTTTTGTCAGCAACAATATTACCTGGCTTCTCCTGAACAGTCAGGTATGAACTTGAAGCAAGTGCTTGGATACAATGGCAATGGACGAAACAATCTTGTATGGAATGAAGGTTAGTGTAGAAGAACAGTTTTTTTTTTCCAAGAGAATAGTTGTTCTGAGAAATGTTTTCCATTTCTTATGAAAGTCATAATTATAGAGAAATTAAATTCTCTTTGTAATACCAAAATGAATTTTTTTTTTTTTTTTTTTTTTAATAGTCAAAATTTTAATTTTTTAAATTTTTTTTTTATAATCATATTTTTTGCAGAGGGTTACACAGGAGGAAAGTTTTGAGAAAGAGTGACAGGTTATAGGGGGTATCAAGAAGTGGGTAAGAGAAGGATGAGAATACTGATGAGAGTGGAGTGGACGAAGAAAGGAACATGAGAGAGAGGATGGAGGTTAGTGAGATAGGAGATAACTATTGACTTTACATTTAAATTCTTGGAGATTGTAGCTGTTGGGAAGCAAGTAAATGGAAGGGAATTCCACAGGCGGGAAGTGTGGGAAAAGAAGCTGCTGGAGTAGAATTTCTGTTTGCATTTTATTGGTTTCACAGTAAAAGGGTGGGACCTAGTTACTAATCTTGTGGCCCGAGTAAATTCATATACAGGGGGCACCAGTGAGCTAAGGTCATTGGAGCAGAAGCCGTGAAAATATTTGTCAAAAAATACAAAATTGTATAGAAACTGAAACTTTGATATAATTCTTTCCATTCTAGATTTTTTATCTGAAGTATTCAATAACAAAGTCTCTTATGATGAGTATTGAGTGTTATGTCTTCCTCAAATGAACCAGAGAAACAAACTAACCACAGGCATGTGTTTGGGAATTTTGAAGAACACTTCAAACTGCTTATTTAGTATTAATGTTGGCTAACAATCATTTTACACATATATTTTATCTTCATTAATCTCGTTTCTGTATATTTTATTTCCAGATTGGTTGGTGTATAGTATTGGTTGCATAATTGTTGTCCAGGATATTTTGTCAGGGGAACAGACTCACCTTACAGGTTAGTTTTATCTTTTGTCTAATGCACTCTATTTAATTTAGTTTATTTTTGCATGCTTCATGGAATGCAGAGAGTAATACATTTTATTCTAAGTGGGAATCCCAATATTGTAATGTGAAGTGATTATTGTTTCATGATTAATATTTGTATGCTTAGGAAGATATAACCAGACAATATCCCCTCTACTCCATGGTCTTAAATATCTTCTCTTTTTCTCATTGATGAAGAAATATCTTCCCTCAGGGTTGGGTAAATAGATTGCATATTGGTCACCATGTAATGGTAAGATGGGAAAGTAAATGAAATGAATGCTTGTTCTCAGGTTGACTTTTATATACTACTAGCAGTATAGCCCGGTGTTGCTTGGGTGTAATGAAAGCTTTAAAACTAATCCATGGTCCTGGAGCTCAGACTCTTTTGACGTTGGCACGAAAGACTAAAAAGCAATAGTTGTTTCCAGTTAAAGCGAAACCGTAGACTGAAAGAAACATGAATGGATGTAAGTCAAATTTTGATTTCCTGGTATCGATATCAAATAAGTTTTTTTCGTCGTAAACTGAATTTTGAAGGCTAAATAAGTCCTCTGAGTAAATGGTATCATAGCTGAGACTAAGAACTACAATTATACCTACTTAGAGCCAAACCCGAAGCAAAAACTAAAATAAAAGGGCTGAAAAAATACAGACATACAGGCAGATAAACAGACACAAACACACACAAACATCTTGCCTTTTATATATATATATATATATATATATATATTTTTTTTTTTATAAGCGTTTCACCCCGAGCAAGGCATGTCACTGCCACTACTGCGCAGGAGGCTACGTAGAGTGGAGAAAGGCTGATTAAATATAGGAAATGTCAGAGGGTGGGTGATAGGCGGGTAAGGATACTGAGAATGAGGGTTGGGTAGATGAGTGTTCTGAGAATAGTTGGGAGTTAGTGTGATAGGAGGTGTCTATTGACCCTACATTTAAACACCTGGAGATTGTAACTGTCAGGAAAGCAGGCTTGTGGAAGGGAGTTCCACAGGCGGGAAGCGCAAAAAAAGAAGCTGTTGGAGTAGAATTTACGGTTACATCTTATTTGTTTAACTGTAAAAGGGTGGGACCTAGTTGCTAATGTAGTATCTCGTGTAAATTCCTGCTTAGGCGGCACCAGTGATCTAAGCTCATCGGAGCAGAAGCCATGAAAGTACTTGTAGAAGAGGCACAGGGAAGCCACATCACGCCGGTGAGAAAGCGGCTGCAGCCGGTCTGCCAAGTCAGTATCAACCACGTTACAGATTCTCCTTTGTCTTTTGTCAAGAAGCCCAAGGAGAGCAGCAGGGGCACCCGACCAGATATGGCAGCAATATTCAATACACGGGCGGATGGTAGATTTGTATATGTGCAGAATAGATTCAGGTGGGGAAAATTTCCGGGCCCTGCACAGGGAGCCGACTTTCATAGCAGCAGATTTGGCAATGGATTCAATATAGTCATTCCATTTGAGGTCCGCCGAGAGTGTAAGGCCAAGGAGGAGTAGTATTTTACTCTCTGGGAGGCTAGCCTGTCCCCATGCTAATGGGAGGTAGATGCGATTGTCTATGGTGGTTAGTTGATAACAGCTTCGTTTTAGAGGCATTGAAATTTACCAACCATTTCCTACCCCAGGCCACTAGGGATTGGAGGTCCCTTTCAAGTACGGCAGCGAGGTTCACTTTGGCGTCCAGACCTGGTTTCTGATCGATGCGAGAGTAGATTGTTGTGTCGTCGGCATACATGCCAACTTGGGATCTAATGGTGTCGGGGAGATCATTAATGTAGATCAGAAAGAACGTGGGACCTAGGATGGAACCTTGAGGGACGCCCGCGTTCGTATGGTAGTTTTGGGAGGCATGCCCATTTAATACCACCTTCAATGTGCGGTTAGAGAGGAAAGACTGGATGAGGTCAAACAGATGTCCAGTTATCCCATAGCTCCGCAGTTTGCACAAGAGGCCAGCATGCCAGACCCTGTCGAATGCTTTGGAGATATCCAAGGCAACGGTTCGGGCTTCACCATTCTTGTCAAGTGCCTGGTATATGTACTCGGTAATGGTCGTTAGCATATCAGCAGTAGACCTGGTGAAGCGAAACCCGTACTGTTTGTCAGAGAGAAGCCTGTTGGCCGTAAGATGCTGAATCACCTCAGCGTTGATAATGGCTTCGAAAACTTTATCGATTTTCCGCGCTATTGTAAGAACTGCAACCTTGAAACTTCTGAATATCGTTTCTTATGTCTGTCTACGAGTGTAACAAATTTGATTAAAATCAGACCACTCCGTCTATAACCCGATTTTATCGATTTTTGATATTTATCAGGGGTACCTCGACACAAAACCTAGCTAAGAACTCTCGCAGACGCTTATAGTGCAATTGTGTAAATTTTCAAGAAAATCGGTTCAGCCATTTCGGAGTCTATAGGTAACGGACACACATGCACACAGACAAAGTTCCATTTATTATATAAGTTTAGATAACATACAAAGATTTTACATATATACAAGTGTCCACATGTGGAGAAATGCATATCACATATATCTAATGCAAATCAAATTATAAGGAGGAACAAAAGGGAAATGTCTTACATATAGTTTGGAGTCACTTCTAGCCTGGAAAAGTCATTTTTATGACTTAGATTAACAGGGCCGAATTCATCTCATATCCCAGTGAGATGGCTCTATTGTAAGCTGTTTGTCCCCAGCAAGACGTGTCAGGATTTATCTATGTTCCAGTGGAATGTTGTCAGATTTGTCTGTTTCTGCAAGCTTCTGGTGTAGGCAGATTTAGCCTGGCTTTCCTGTGTTCATGTATATCACAGCTGTTGAACACCTGCAAGTTGCAGGGAAAGTTGCCAAAGTCCTAGGCAGAAGAAAACAACCTTCTTGTATGATTACTGTTTGCAACTTTGGGATGACTAATGCTTGGGTCACTATCTGGATTGACATCATGAAGCATCTGTCATGTGGCCATGTGACATGTGACTTACCTTGACCAATGGGAGATAAGCGCCTTTTGTATCCCAACATTGATAATGATAATACAAGTCATCATACCGTCTTTTATATACAAAGCCAAATGAAGTTTTCAATAGTTTGAGGCTAGCATGCTACTCACTGAGCGCGCACACACACACACACACACACACACACACAAATATTGTAAAAGTAAATTCTTTAATTTCCTCTCAATTTTTACATTTTACTTTCTGCTTTGACTTCTACTAGTAGTTCTACTGACATTAGCTCTTCAACACTTTAGTCTGAATTTTTATGTAAATACTGTACTTTCTCTATCTTGATACCATCATCAATTTTTAAGGAGCCTATGACTTTATTGTCTATAGATTTACTCCAAAACATTACTTTCCATTTCTGTTTTCTAAATCATGTTGGTTGAGTATTTCCTTGTTGGATCCAATCTCCTGTACAGTAATCAGGTTCAGCCAATGTAGCTCTGCATTCATTACTACAAATTACTGTTTAGAAATTACTTTGTCATACACAGCTTAGCTTAGTGTTACTGCTATAAGTCTGGTCATTTCTATGATGTCATGGCACATATAATTTACTCAGCAGCATGACATGAACATAAAAAGTTACGATTGAATGAAACTAGGGGACATAATCATGTCATATGATTTATGTGTACCTTATATGATTTTAACTGTAAAAAATTTATTAAAAAAAGTTACCAGAATTATAAGTGTAAAAGAGCCGTATAAAAACATATCTTACATTTTGTGTGGTCAAATTTGATCAGATGAAATGGATTCTTTATTTGATTGAGGCGGGGAAAAACCCTTTTTCAATCTCTCATTCTGCAATCAATACTCACAATTTTAAAGACAGAGTTGTAATTTCTTTATCATACCACTAAACACTTGTAATTATAACATTGGAATACAAAATTTATAAGTATTTATTACTATTTTTTGACAAATTTATAAATATTTAAAAACATTTTTTTCCAATTTTACTGCAGGTCACCCCCAAGAAGTTTCCACGTTGGCCATTCGAAGGGATCGGAAGGTTAAACATTTTTTTATTTTATTAGATCAACTTGAGCTTTTAAATTTTTCTTCTTATATGTTAAATATTTTTCTTGATTTATCAATTTATTTATTTTGTATATTATTATTTCCATGGAAACAAACTTGTGGCAGTTGTTTTTTTGTTTTTTTATTAGCGTTTAAATACTTGTAATTTCATTCATAAAATAATAAATCTATAATAATTTTTAAGCATTAAAGATATTAAATACCATAATTTTGATAATGTGCTTTTTTTCCCCTTATTTTAAGTTTTTCATTATTATCTTTTTTAATATAAAAATAATTTAGTTTCATCTATAAAATGTTATTCATACTTGGCTCATCAATATAGAGTAATATGTAAAAAAAAAAAAAAAATGGGTTTTTGAGAAGTTAGTCTATATAAAAATTTCAATAACAAATATTGATTTTTATTACAAATGTGGAGTGGGCAGCTATGATTAAATGCAAAATAAGTGACAGAACTGTCAAACAAAACGAATTGACAAAGTTTGCAATAAAAAGAAAAGAACAAGGGGAAAAATAATATAAAGGAAGCCAACAATATAGGCAAGGCAAATTAATAGTGATGAGGAAAAACAACAATAATAAAGCAAAAAGTTCACAAACTAAGAATTGGGGTTGATATACAAGAGCAAGTTTGGAGAAGTGGACGTGGTGTTCTGATGTCAAGATAAAAAAAAAACCAGTTTGAATCAAATGAAACCAAAAACCAGCCTATTTTATTGGCTAGGAAAAAAAAATCCCAGCATGCATTTGTGTGATTCTGCTTATCAACTAGGGAGGGGCAAGTGTTTTGCAGTCATTTCAAGTAAAGATTAGAACCAAGAAGAAGAAAAAAAAATGAACATAACTTTATAAATTATATATTTTAATTGTTATTTTATCCCCACAGTGCAAGGCCCAAGAGCTACTCAATGTAAAGAGTTACCGAATGAAGTTATTTCATGGACATCAAGTTAGAAGTGTCCATTATAAGGATATATTGGATAGATAATGGTTAGCTTTGAATTTGAAAAATTTAAGATAGTAGTAATCAGGAAGCATGAGTCTTTGCTGGTATGTTGCAAAGAAGATAGGGCTGACATTACTTAGTGAATATTTCTGGTATTAGTGAATATTTTCAGATGACCATAATTGTCATGTTATTTGTACTGTGGTGATATGTAGCAAAGAGCAGAGGGTTGAGTGAATATTTCTTCTTTAATATTTTTTTAAATAGATGTTGGCATCAGCAAGTAGAGGATTTCCTGGCAACAAATCTGAGATTCTCCTGTGGGATCTGGTTAATATGAATTGTCTTGGTTCCTTGAACTTCCATGAAAACAATATCACAAGTTTGGCTTTCTCAGCTGATAACAGATATCTTGTATCAGTTGGTAAGACAATGCCTTCATTATATTTATACTATGTAAACTAAAGAAAAAATGGTGGCATATATGAAACTGAAATTTTGTTAAAGTTTTTATAATTGAATCTCATTAAAGGTTTACTTTCTAATTGTTGTACTCTGTTCTTTTTGCAGAATTGTGATTTTTTTTCACCCCCACACCCCAGTTTCGTAAATGAACAATTCAAATTGCTATAGCTGTCCGAATGAGTACAAGGGAAACAATTCTAAAATATTAATGTTTTACTTAGTTACCTCCCTTATACAATTTTTACAATAAAAATATGTACGCGGCATGCTATATATATAGTGATTTACTAAGCGTCGCTTAGAGGTGGCACAAAGCCGAAAATATGGTGCCCCAATATACACAATTGCATTTTGTTTAATCCCTCATTCCTTCAGCATGTAGATGATCATCCTTTTCCAGAGATTTCTATTAATAATCAGTGAATTGCCATGCATTCTTAGGAAAGATAGTGGAGTGGTTTCTCATTGCATCTTGTATGGTTTGGAATCCAGTTTTCTTTCTATTAGGCTGATTGCTATCGAAGGCTATAGAACCCAGTCTATCTTATTATTTAACCAGCATAGAAGAGGTTGATCAATTAGTGTGATAGCGAATGCAACAGATTTGGTACAAATTTGAACTTGACTTGCCAATTCCATTTTTTGCTGCTACATCCGTTACATTATGCCCTTGTTCTTCTACAGACACATACACAACCCAAAGTTTCGTGTATCTCTGTACTCTCAAGCTGTATATTTATGCTTGTCAGTAGTTAGGTGGCATTAAATGTAGGAAGGAAGAGATGACTGTTGAAAAGAAAGAAAGAAAACTGACTTCTTATTGGAAAAATAAAATATTTTGTAATTTTTACTTCTGCATTCTTCAATAAGAAATTATTGTACAATATTAAAATATTTATTTTTGATGTGGATGTGTCATTTCATAAATTATGCATATATCATAATAACTCTCATATTTAACTTAAAAAAATACTTGGAGGTGATAAATATGGGTATTGAAGAGTTCGCAAGTTTTGATTACTATATGTTATTTTCCTTATTACTACTGAATGAGTGTACCCCTGCCATCAAAGATGATGGTAAAATATTTTGGAGGATTATTAGTTGTTTTCTCACAGGTTATCACTCTCTTTTTGTGTTACTGTTAACTGAGTGTTAACATTTAAATTAATCTGAAAGATTTATGTGTAATTATGGCTGTGCATTTCTAAAATTATTTCAAATTTTTATTCATTTTTAACTGAAATAAAAAAAATTCTGTTTTACAGTTATTGGAGAATAACAAAAATAAAATTCTGCTGATTTAAAAAAAAAGTATATTAATACTTATTCATTCAGTATTGTGAATCAATATGTGCGTTGTGGTGCAGTGGATATCGGCTCAGAACAAGAAATCGGGTAGCCGAGTTTGAATTCCAGTTGAATTCATTGCATTCATTTCTGCGCAAATACCCTTGGGAAAGGTATTAATCCGCCACTTCTTTCCAGTTATGGGTTAAATAACAGGACAGATTGGGTTCTATAGCCTTGGTTGGCAACCAGTCTACCACAGAAAGCAATGACAACCTACTGCGGGATAATCTTCTGCCCAGTCAGTCAGGTCTCTTTTGAGACATGATCGCCCAAGCGTGTTTCACATATGGCACTTAACTAACTGACTGACTGATTGTGAATCAACGAAACTACATCTGTTAACTTTGCATGAACTTCAAAACTATGATGGTAAAATCATAGAGAAGATTATATATTTCCTTTCATGCTCAGGAGTGAGTAACCTGTGAGAAAACAGCTAATAATCTTCTCAGATAGTTGCAGTCATTTTTGATAGCAGGAGTACACTTAATAAACTAAACAAATTTCAATGAATAAGTATGTTATGGGAGATAACTCCTATACAAATAAACACAACTGTTTTTATTATAATAGAGAGGATTTTGCACTCTAAATGTTGAAAAAGTAAAATTTTATTTCTGTTTCTTTTGTTATTTTACGAATAGGAGATTTTAATGATCCCTACATAGCTGTCTGGAATGCTAATACTCAACTACTGGAAGCCAGTTCACTTGCTGAACACCCAATCCATGAAGTCTGCTGGGATCTCCAACAGTGTTCTAGTTTCACCACTGTTGGAGAAAATGGCACAGTTCTGTTTTGGATGGTTGATGAAAAGACTGACCAAAGAGTAGAGTTGCTATTATATCAGCCAAAGATTGGACCTCAAATCACTGAAATGGCCAAGACTGACAATGTAAGTTACTTTCCTTAGTTGTCCTTCAGAACAAGGAATCTCTGATAATATTAGATAATATTTTCTAAACCTTTTGTTTTAGAAAATACATACAAAAGTATATATTTATACATATATAATGCAATTTTGAATATACAATGCCTAAATATACTCTATTTTCAATTGGTTAAATACTTTATACTCATGGATTGTATATTATAAATATTTGCAAATTCCAACTATCATGAAGCTAAATTATTACCAAAAGTATTGTTACTGGTCTGCCACTATAACTGTCAGAGTGAAATATAGATAGCTCAAAGATCCATCTTTGCTATTTCTTATTTTCTTCAGAAAATTTAGGGAAATGATAAGTAAAACTGAAACCTTACTTATATATTGCAGGCTAAAATGCAGATGGTGCTTGACACAGAAATTGATGTAATGAATATGCATGCACCTTGGTTCCCCACTTATAGTAATGTAATTGGCTGGTGTCAGCCATAAATACAGACAAAGGCACATAGAGGTCTACTGCTAGAGGTCTACAGGTCTTTGACTATTGACTACGTCTCAGGATACTGCATACGACAAGTACCATCCATTACGTCTACGTACTAGATTGTCCTACCGGTTACATTTGCCTAAACCCTTAACTATCTCAAATGATATATATATATATATATATATCCCTTTCCGGGACATATCAGAAATGTAGTTTCATTCTTTTTTTTTGTTAAGTAGTTAAAAATATAAATATAGTTTCATTTTTTTTTTTTTTATTTTTTTTTATTTGAATTTGTTGTCATTATGCACTGATGTGCCCAAAATCATGGGATAAGAAAACCTCAAGCTTAGCAAACTCAGTTGCTGTAGTTATATAATAGATGTGGATGTATAGATGGTGATGTTGATAGCAGCTCAAAATCAAAGAGCATCATTGGAATTTCCTTGAGTTTGTTGCATTCACTTACGCACAAATACCTTTTAGAAAAGGTATGAATTCATCCCTTGCTCTCAAACTATTGGTTAAACAGGAAGACCTTTTTCTTATAAAAAATCATTATTGCAATATTCACTTAAAAAAGAAAGAAAGAAATGATTATCCTTCCAATCCAAAATATACTTCTGATTGAAATAGACAAAGGGTTGATAAGCCATAAAAAAGAACTCAAATCAGTCAATATCTAATAAATGTTTCTGTTGTCAATTTAAAAGTGACAACCATATTTGTTAATTTGTTGTTATCGTTGCAGGAGTCTTCTCTTAACTTCACCTGTATTGCTTATGCGGACTCAGTGGCTTTCATTGGTAATGACCTTGGATTTGTAACTGCCTGGAACACTAATAATAATCAGTGTTTCTTGTGTTGGGAAGTTGATAACACAGAAATAGGTAAATGTTATTTATTCATATCTCTCAAGAAATTTTTTACTGAAACTGTTTTCATACTGGTGAAACATTTAACAAAAACTTGTGTAGAGTAAGAATCAATTGTTAAATATTCTCTCTGGTCCTTACTTAATGTGTACACAAGTTAAACCATTAAAAAAAAAATTTAGAGTGTTTAATATTCATGAGTAAAATCAAAATCAAAATGGATCACTGTAATATCTTCCTATTCATGGGCTTTACTTAGGTGGAAAGATATTCAATTATGAAAAGGATGTTAACCACTTGTTGACAACCCATTCTTAGCTGTTCTTTTCTCTCTGTTTGAAGAAGATCTGTGGTCAGCTTTTTAGAACCAAACAGCTTTTTTAACATATGAAGTATGAAATGGTGAATGGGACCCAATATGTAAAAGGTCTTGATGGCTATTCTTGGAAGTGTCAAAACTAATTTGATAAGACATTTAAACATTTATATAAGTGAACAATAACTTCATCAATAAAATAAAGTATTTCTCTCTTTTTGATTGCTTTAGTAGATAGAAAATTTTTAATTGCCAAAATGATATCCCAAAAGTCACTTGATCAGAGTGTGGATATTAAAGTGATTAAAAAATTATCATCATTAATAATAATGATAATAAAACTACCAAAGTATTAAAACAATCTTTAATCTTGAATAGAACACACTTTTGCCATTTAACTTGATTTAACATCTTCAGTGTTTAATGACATTAGAATGAATGACATTTCAGAGTAAAGTGTCTGATATTTTACTTTAGTTTTTAGAACATGATTTTCTGCTTGCGACAAAAAATTTAAAGTATTTTCTTGAAACCTATGAATGCCAATAATAAGTTTGCAAAAAGAAAACAACAAATGTCCTGTTATGAACATACATAGACCAATTTCAACATCCCTGAATTCTATTATCTTAATCTCTTTAATTTTTTTTATTTCAGGTGTGCTTGCTTGTAATTGTCAGTATTTAGTGACTGGAAGTGTGGGTCAGTTTCTCAAATTATGGTCAATAGCCAACATCTGCCCTGCCCTAGAAAACTCTGACACCCAAGTTGTGATGGAATGTCAAATGAGGCTGGATGGTGCCATTATAGCTGCTGCATTTGATGATGACTTTGAGATGGTTTGTTTTAGATGCTTTTTTTAGTTTTTAATCAGATTTCTCATTGCCTCCAGTCTATTTTTATTTTTTTTAACTAGCAATATGATACAATGTTGTTCAGGATAAAATGCATGCTGTGCAAATTGTATAAATGTCACATTTTGCATATGTTTTATTTTTTTCTGTCTTGCTTTATTGGCTACTGAACAAAAGCAGCTCACAATATATATTTTAAAATGATTTCTATCCAGTTGTATCATTTGTTTTATTAACTAACTAGCAGTATAGCCCGGCGTTGCTTGGGTGCAATGAAAGCTTTAAAACTAATCCATGGTCCTGGAGCTCAGGCTCTTTGGGCGTTGGCACGAAAGACTAAAAAGCAATAGTTGTTTCCGGTTAAAGTGAAACCGTAGACTGAAAGAAAAATGAATGGATGTAAGTCAAATTTTGATTTCCTGGTATCGATATCAAATAAGTTTTTTTTGTTGTAAACTGAATTTTGAAGGCTAAATAAGTCCTCTGAGTAAATGGTATCATAGCTGAGACTAAGAATGACAATTATACCTACTTAGAGCCAAACCCGAAGCAAAAACTAAAATAAAAGGGCTGAAAAAATACAGATATACAGGCAGATAAACAGACACACAAACATCTTGCCTTTTATATATATATATATATATACATATAATCGATTTTCTGCACTATTGTAAGAACTGCAACCTTGAAACTTCTTATGTCTTTGTCTATGAGTGTATCAAATTTGATTAAAATTGGACCATGTCTTCTATAACCTGATTTTTTCGATTATCGATTTTTGATATTTATCAGGGGTACCTCAGCACAAAACCTAGCTAAGAACACTCGCAGACGCTTATAATACAACTGTGTAAATTTTCAAGAAAATCGGTTCAGCTGTTTCGGAGTCTATATGTAGCGGACACACATATACACATACACACACAGAGACAAAGTTCCATTTATAAATAAGTTTAGATTAGATAGAATAGTAAGGCTTAAGTCTAGAATATTTCTTCTTCCAAACGATTGGATGATTCTAAGTGGCCTTGCCAAACATGACCCCAGAGTATATGCTTTTGTTTAATAATACTGTTACTTTATATGGAGATAAAATGAAGGTAAATAATCCAAGCTTGTTACAGTATTGTTTCTTTGTCTTCAAAAACAAGTCATCAATTACAAAATTGAAAGATGCATCTAACTATAAATATAGGCACAGTTTGCATTAGAGTAAAACAAAAAATAGATATATTTTTGTTTGTACCTGAGCCTGTGTGTATTTCCCTGGAATGTTACTACTTTGGAGTGGGTGGTAAGAAAGTCTTATCTCTCTGCAGGTGATTCAGTGCAAAACCTTTCTGATACTACTTTATATATATATTAACTTCCATGTTTACATTAAATGCTCTAATTTAAAGAAAACCACTCTGTTGTGTTTCACATGTCTATCATTTTTCCACATTTCAATGCTAACAGCAGCATTTTGACTATTCTTATTACACATTTTGTATTTAAATTCTTTTTACTTAGGGAAAACATGAAAATCACTTTTAATTTAATGAATATCTTTACATTAAAAAATACATAAAGAAGATTTTGATATATTGATTCATTTTTTGATATCTCCATGTAAACAGTTTCATTATTATTTAATTTTGTTTTTAGGGTGTTGTCGGTACAGATTTTGGTACTATCTTCTGTGTTAACTGGACAGAAAGATCATCCATACATTTGGTCTCCGGACACATGAAAAATGTAAGCAAGAAAATTTGTCTGAAATTTTTTTTTTTTTCAGTTTAATAAACTACAAAAATTTATGCAGTATTCATTTTATCAAGATATAATGTGGTTTTCACAAAGAAGGTACCAGTTTTTCACATCAAATAGTTCATCGTTAAGATGATTTTAGAAGTTAGGATAAACCGTGGACTTTGATATTTTTTGCTCTGAGAAGATAAATGTTTCTGCTACAGAAAACATAACCTTTGAATGTAGACATGATTTAACATTGCAAGTCATTCTAATCAAGTATAAATAGTTGTCTATGAAAGTTAGCCATTTATGAGTGGAACTATTTGAAAATTAAACTACTGTACATATCTGTTAGTTTAATACAATAACATTGACAAAATATTTTATTCAGCAACATGTAATCCTAACTCCATTTTAGCTTTTGATTTGTTTAAGTGATTTTTTAATATGTTAAATTTACGGAGTGAAGACAGAAATTAACAGCAAGACGAACACCAAATGACAAAAAAATGGTTTCTGATTCAGAGGATTTGCGCATCCTTCTAGTTAGTAAATTAATGCTTGAAAATAAATATTTAACAGTTTTCAACCAATGGGTCACATTCCCACTAACAATAAAAGAACATGTTTTGTGATCTCTTTGAAGAGTATATAACCAAAGTTTCTAGACCAGACAAATAGTAAAGAACAGCAACATGTTCATGACACTGCAGCTTAAAATAAATTTCTTTACTCATTCGCTTGGCTTCCTCACCAAGCTACATGATATTTACATTTTCCTTCTCACTTTCTCTCTTGACTCTTCTTTCTCACACATACACACAAATAAATCACATTTCATTTCATCTTAAAAAAAAAAAATGCTGCAAACAAGGAATGTAAGAACTTTAACACTCATATACGCTAAAAGAAATTTAGTTGTAAAAAAAAAAACCCACAAAAATAAAGAATATTTAATCCCCTTTCTCTCCTTTTGTTGTAGGTTAATTCAAATCTGTAACAAACTGAATACTCTTCTAGTATTTAAAATAAATTTATGAATCAATTTCTGAACATTATGATTGTTCTAACTTTTTCTGTGTTCATCAAATATCAGGTTCAAGTTGAACCCTTCTTTTATATACTTTTCTATTTTAACATTACTGTCAAATGCTTTAGAGATGGACTTTGGCATTTTAATATTTGTAAACTACAAAATTTACATTTTCTCTTTATATTTTTGTTTTCATTTAAAATAATTTATATTTAGCTATTTTTTTTTTTTTTTTCTGACAAGAAAAATTTTTACAAGTATAATTGGCACCATTTTTTATTAAAATGTCAAATATTTATAAATTCTGGGAAAAAAAGTCATATTCCATAGAGGCTTGCTTTAATTTCTGCCAACCGACAATCTTTTTTGTTCGCTGAATTTTCAGTGCTCAACCGTAAAGAATGTATGCTGAAACTTGCTAAAACAAATGGTACAAATTGTAAAATACAGTGTGTAATCAGTGATTTTAAAGAAAGGGTTCAGTTCAAAATTCCAAGCACCTGGAGAAGGCTGGAATGTACAATAGCCAAAACATTTTTTTTTTTTTAATCATATCACTCCAAGCAAGGCGGTAACGCCATTGATGTGCCAGAGGCTACGTAAGAGTGAAAAGATTGGAAAAGAGAAAGCCGGAAACCACATCCTAAACAGGGAACAAGGAATGAGCCTCTTCACCTGTTCAATAGACGTGGGTGGAGTGTGAACCAGGAGATACTTTAGTCTATCTACTCCAATTGAAAAAGAAAAAAGTGAAAAGATTGGGAAAGAGAAAGCTGGAAACCACATCCTAAACAGGGAACAAGGGATGAGCCTCTTCACCTGTTCAATAGATGTGGGTGGAGTTGGAACTGGGCGATAGTTTAGTCTATTTACTCCAATTACATAAACAGGGAAATAAAGATGAGGACAACAGTCTGAACAGTGTAAATAACAGTGTATAATAATTTAGTTTTTTTTTTCCTTTTCCAGTAGAAATATTTAGTGAGTGCAGAAAATAACAAGGAGTAGTGGCGTAGTGGTAACAGCAATTGTAAACCAGATAATCTGAAATGCTTGTAGATCTCGCAGGTTCAAATGCAGTTGGGAATAATTACCACTCCTTTTTTTTAATCCACTTACTGTTGGAATTTTTTATTTTACTATGAGTAATCATTTAAGTGAATGAACGTGTTGCTGTATTTCTTTGATATATCCTACCTGGGATATCTTTGGTTATGTAAACAGCTAGTTTATTATAATTTATGATTTCAGGTAACTGGTCTTGCAGTATCACCTAATAATGAGTTAATCTCCAGCTGTGATGATGGTGTTCTTTGTGTGTGGAACAGAGAGACGTGGGAAATGAAAGCCATGTTTTGTGCTCTGAGTGGAGTAAGTAAATACTCGTCTTTTTAGGTCAGGCCAGGTTTAGACCTGCTACTGGTAAGATGTAACCCATGTTAAACTGCCACATGAATGGGTAGCTGGAGTATAAACCATCTTCTACACTAGCTTTTCTGCTGGTGAAGGGGTTGGCATGTCACCGCACAGGATAAAAAAAAGACCTGTCAAAGTGCAGATGCGCTTCTTCTGGGAGCTAATGGCCAACATATCTCTCTCTCTTAAAATATATATATATATATTATATATTGCAGTAATAAATCCAGGAGAAGATTGATAATAATCTCAATTTCAGTATTTTTAGGCAATTTGCAATAACTGATTTTACCATTTTTTCAAACACTCTTATGAATGCTTGACTGGAATTTTCAAACAACTGAAAAATTTTCAAAAATAAGGAGGAGTTATTTAAGAATCTTCAAACAGTTTTATCCAGGTTTGTATGATCCTAGCAGGTATTTATGGGTATGATTACATTTGGACATAATTTCTGATCTTTCATTTAATAATTTTTTTTCTGGGAATAACATAATAGCTAACATCCCAGCATAATCTGCATACTTTACCACCATTGTATGGTTTGGCTATTTTCACTGTGCTCCAAGTTATATCAGGGTCTTTTCCATATTTCAATTTTAATTTCCACTCATGGCTATCCAGTTTGGTACAGTATTTGAGGTTTTCCAGTTTAAACTAGAAAACCTCAAATATTGTAAATCTCTGTTCAAGCATTTGAAAAACAATAAAATCAGTTATTGCAAATCATCTGAATATACCAAAAGGTTGAAACCTAGGTCACAGAAATAACTCATTTCCAAATGAAAAATATTCAAAAGTTCTACAGTATAACTGCATTGAACACTTTTTAATAAAACTGTGTACTAATTTAATTATGACCAAGAACTAATATACACCTTAGAAGTAGTACAAACTAATGGGTTGACAGTCCACTGTTTATAGTTATTTATTTTATTAAGACTGCTTGATACTTAGTAGAGCATTATATATACTAATATTTTTATTATAAGTTTATAATTATAGCATAGTTTCCAGCAACATGAGCTGTTGTTTTGGTACTATCATATTAGCACCTCATCAGGCAGTGAAATATATTTTTTTTGTTTAACAGAAGCTTATATTAAAAACATTATCATATTTGTATATATTTATGCTAATATTTTATTTGTTTAAATGTTATTTTTAATGGATATTCATATTTGAGTACATGCTCTGTTTTTATTTATTTATTAATAATAAATAAAATAAACTTTTCCACTACACCCAATGGTATGTAGGGCAGTGTTTTTGCTGTTTCCATAACAAACTGTTTTTTATGAGGCAGAGTTGTTAGCCCTGCACCCAACCCCCAAACCTGGAGTAAGGTGATTTTCTAAGCGTAGCTTAGACGTGACATATGGCCGAAAGTAGGGGGTACCCAGTGAGCATCAAACTCACTACTCAGTTATAATTATTCTAGCGAGATGAGCTTGGTAACCATTACACCATGCCGAGGTGCCCTTATTTATTAAACAGTGTATATATTTATTTACATCTACCAGCTTGAATAAATTTTCAAGAAATCTTAAAAAAAAAAATCCCTGCTGATGGGTGCATATTTTTCAAACAAGATTTCTCAAATATTCAGGCCAGTTATTTGCTTTTAGCTTTTAATTTTTTAGCTGATTAAAATACTTTAGGTGACATTGTTTTGACTCTATGGGTATGGATTCAACATTTTGGACAGGGTTGGGGTCTACAGAGGGGAAAGAAAATGATGAGTTTTAACTCCTGATTACTTCAGATTTTGTATATATGTTAATCTTATAGATTTAAAAACAATTTTTTGACTGTATTGTATGGCTCAGATTCACATCTCAGGCAATCCTCATTGCCTGATCTGCAACATTAAATTCATTTTTATATCAAATCCACTATATATATATATATATATATATATATATATATATATATATATATATATGTATGTATTTTTTTTTGTTTTAAATGTGCCAAGTGGATATCATTGGGCTTTGAACTGTAAATTACTGTCTACCTTTTGTGAAATTTTTAGTAGTTGTTTATTTACTAAAATGAAAGAAATAATGAATATATGCTGTTTTTTTAACTGTCAAAGATTGAACATTGGATTTTATCATCTTCATTCCTGATGCCAGTGGTGATTACAAAAATTTGTGTTAACGAATGAACTAAAATGATTGATGTTCTGTTATTGTCACTATTCAATCTATTTTTCATAATTTTCCAAAACATTCAGCTAAAGATTTCAAAGAGAAATCATTAACTGATTAATTTGTAATTTCTTAAATCTTTGATTCTTTCCTATTTTATCATTTGTTTTATCAACATTCTTAATTGTAGGCTTGCACTTGTGTATCAGTTTCTCCCAGTGTGATTTCTGATTCAAGTCTTTTTGAAGAGGAAATAAAGACTGCAAATGAGAAAGGAACCAACTCCAAGCACAGTACATCTCTTGTGGCAGCTGGTTATAGCAATGGTGTAATTAGATTGTTTGACATTAACAATATGGAGCAACTCTTTCTTATGCATCCCCATGCCTCCTCAGTGACCGTCATTACTTTTTCACCTGACAGTAAGAGTTAATTTTTTGATCTTGTTCTTTTTGCATAGGTTAATGTATGTGATTGATTTGTTGTTATAATTGATGGATGGTTCAGGCTTACTGATTTACTATGTACAAATGTTCTCACTAAATTTTCAATCTGTCATAAAAATAACACATGGAAATAAAGAAAAATGATTCTTGAATTGTCAGGTTAAATAAAATCAGGTTTGAAAGTATAATTTATTACTAAGAGAACCTGAACAAAATTAAATTAGAAGAATAGACAAACATGCATGCATCCTATTATAATTCTGCTTGTTCTTTTGTTCCTTAGCACGGCCATTATTCTCTGACAATACCTCATTTAAAATGAATTATTCTGTTTTTAAAAAGTTGAAAGACAGAAAAGACATAGCATAGATGCTGATTGGTTTCAATGAGAGAAAAAAAATGGAGCAGGTGATGGTGTTCACATGTAAAATGAGAAGAAAGAGGGGAGCATGGTATGGTGCTTACATGTGAAATAAAAAGAGGGGAGCAGATAATGATGCATACATGTGAAATGAAATGAAAAGAGGGGAGCAGGTGATGGTGATCACAATGAAATGAAAAGAGGGGAGCAGGTGATGGTGATCACAATGAAATGAAAAGAGGGGAGCAGGTGATGGTGATCACAATGAAATGAAAAGAGGGGAGCAGGTGATGGTGATCACAATGAAATGAAAAGAGGGCAGCAGGTGATGGTGATCACAATGAAAAGAAAGTGGGGAGCAGGGGATGGTGGTCACGTGTGAAATAAAAAAGGGGAGCAGGTGATGGTGCACACATGTTAAATGAAAAAAGAGTAGTAGATGATGGTGCACACGTGTAAAATGAAAAGAAAGAGAGGAGCAGGTGACAGTGCTCACATGTGAAATGAAAAGCACTTAAAATCTTCATTTTTATCCTCTTATTTCTTTAATTAATGACCTTTATTTATGATATGTGACAATAGTTTGTTAAAGCTCAAATATTTAACAATGCAATATGGAAATTTCTATGCCTTTTTAATAGTTGTAGAACTCACAAGGAGCTTATTCAATCATAGTCATCAGAATTAAGATTCATCAGAAAATTCAAATAGGAAAACTTAAATTTTTATGCATATTAGTTTTAATAAATTGACTTATAAACTTCTAGAGATTATGGATTCTTGCTAAACTCTATCCATATAAATAATTAAAAAATTTTTTTTTAAGGTCACACAATTTTGTCTGGAGCAGTTGATGGTCTTGTTGCCATTAGTAACCCAAGAACAGGGATGACCATCCGAGTGATCACTGCTCAGCAAGGTGCTACCATCACAAGCATTGATGCGGTCTTTCGTCCTGAGGTTAGCTTTTCACAGTCACTCTTTATTATAATATTGTCCTTGATCTCTCTTAAGCTCTTCTTACACGTGCATACGCCCATGCACACACACACAAAATTGAGTCAGAAAGTAATGCAATTTATTTTATTATATAACTAGCAGTATAGCCCGACATTGCTCAGGTGTAATGAAAGCTTTAAAACTAATCCATGGTCCTGAAGCTCAGACTCAGTCTAAAGAATATTTGTGTGAAGTTTGGTGAGAATCGGATAAAAATTGTGGATTTGTATAAAGGAGATACAGACAGATAAACAGACACGCACACAAACATCTTGCCTTTTATATATAAATATATTATTAATTTTCTGCAGTAAGAACTGCAACCTTGAAACTTCTGAATATCATTTCTTGTGTCTTTTTCTATGAGTGTATCAAATTTGATTAAAATTGGATCACTCCTTCCATAACCAAATTTTTTTGATTATCGATTTTTGTTATTTATCGGGGGTATCTCGACACAAAACCTAGCTAAGAACACTCGCAGACGCTTATCGTGCAACTGTATAAATTTTCAAGAAAATTGGTTCAGTCGTTTCAGAGTCTATAGGTAACACACACACACACACACACACACACACACAAAGTTCCATTTATAAATAAGTTTAGATAAATAAGAAACCTGCATCAAGTATGTCTTACATCAAGAGCAATGTTGAGAAGTACGGATGTGAACCTGTGATGTATAGCTATATTTTGATGTATGATATGTTTGATGTATTCAATTGATTGTATTTCTTATATAATAAAACTAACTGCTTTACTTTTTGCATCACCCTTATATTTGTCTGAGATTCTTTCTAAAAGTAAGTCAGACTAGAGGGTGTTCTCGTTATGCTTTTCATTATATTATGTAATTCTTCTGTTATTTTGTCTTTCATTAATTCATTTTTTTGACATTGTTTTCAATCCAAAGTTCAGCAATCATTAACTAAACTATAGAGCTTAACTAATGTCTTGGACATTCAAATTGTGTAAAATTTTGAGCCTTAAACATAATGTCTGTTCTTTCTTGATGAAAGGCTCCCATTTGACATTCAAATAAAAAATAAATAAAATGTGCTGATTAACTAATATTTGTAATGTTAATAACATTCAATAAGAATACAAGACTAAATTTTTTAAACATAAAATAATTGTTTCTTCACTTTTAGAATAATTGTTTATTCACTTCAAATTAATTTTGACTGTGGATGGTATTTGTTTTTAAGGACATTCTTTGAACCTTGGATCTTCTTGCAAAGATTGCAGGTGTTTATTTAGCTTCTTGTCATCCAGTTGTGTGTGTGTGTGTGTATATCCTAAATTTAGCTTGGTTGTCTTTGTTCTTGCAGCCACTGATATATTTTGAAGCCTGATTCTACACTTTGTGGCTATGAGGTTACCTTCTAAGCACATAGCTCTTTTGATATTTTGCAGTGACCCCGAGTACAAAAATTACTTTGGTATCTTTTGGGGGTCACCCCAGATCTATTCTTTTTAGATTAAAGGTTATTGATGGACATTAATTTTGATTCAGACCTTTAGTGTTTCCAGGTGTGAATCCCATACTACATATTCAAAGTTAATGAATTAATGAATTTAATGGTTAACTAACATGATATATACATATATTCAGTTTGAATATCATATATTTAAAATATTTATATATTTATATATTATATATTCATATATTTAAATTTTAAATCAAAACTTAACTAAAATTTGCTCTGTACACATAATAACCTGCTAAGTAAAAAAAAATGAATTTTATATGGTCTTTTTTGATCAAGAAAGAATAGGCATAAAATTTAAGTTTCTAAAATTCCTACAGAACGATAACTTTGGGGCTATGCATGTTGGTTAATATTTGTAACTTACCTGGTGGTTGAGTCAGTCAGTTGCTTCTATCTATTCTGGTTCAACAGAACAAGCAAAACCAATATCAAAAGATTGAATTAACAGAAGAATTAAATAATGCATGACATCCTCTAAGGGCAACGGAATGAAAACTGTCTACCACATGGATTGAATAAAAAGTTTCCTTTGAAATATTAAGTATGTTAGTAAATATGAGAGGCACCTGAAGAGTACCAAATCTGAAACATTGTGACTATAACAATAAAAATGAGGATAACTGATTTACAAAAAGATCAAGGTATAGTAGCTGTTTTTGAAATAATGAAAATGTAAAAATATATATTATTTATTTCAACATAACAAACCAAAAACAATTAAAACTATTTTTTTATGTCAGAGTGTGGATGTTGGTTTTCCTGCTAATATCCTTTGGTTGATCACTTCTGCTGACCGAAGAGTAAGTGTCTGGGCCTCACATTGGGGTCAAGACATCTGTGAACCTGTTGATTGGCTCACATTTCCTACCACAACTAATGGAACTGACGAACCAAGAGATTTAAATACGGTATGTAAATAAGAGCTTTGTATATGAACATTCTCTGTATGAATCTATTAATAAATTTCCTTACATATGAAAGGTCGCAGGTTCCAAATTAAGTTTACAAAATGCTGGGAAGCATTTGTCATGACTCCAAATTTGGAGGGGCCAAATTCATCTGTGTCCCCATAGTTTTATGTTCCAGCAGAAGATGGTGATAGACAGATTCTGCATAGGCCCAAGGGCCTGGCAGAAAGGAACAACCTTCTTCCTTGGTTACTGTTAGCTGAAAGACTAGCACTTGGTCACTATCAGTAGTGATGTCATGAGAGGTTGTCATGTGACCACATGACTTTACCTTGATTTTTGTATTCTTACACTGGTTTACACACAAATGATACATCAAAAATAAAACATTTTGAACATCAAAATAAAACAATCAAAATATGTCCGTATTGTGAAAATAATCTTGAAATATTTTGGTCTTTCTTTTAATTTTGTTTTGAACTGTTAGCATTGACTGGCCGTGGCTTTGTCTCGGCCCACGACGATGTTGTCCTGGCCGTGGCTTTGTCTCAGCCCGCGACATTTTCTTGGTCATGACTTGACAGTTATTTTTTACCTGGATTAATCTTTGGATTATTAGTTTCGTGTGATTTTTCTTTCTTTTTCTTTTTAATGGAAATTAACATTTTTATAAATTGTGCTTCAAAGACTAACCACAATTTATAGTTGATTTTAAGTTTTTTTTTTTTTGTTTTTTTTTTCCCCCTGTGTAGGATCATTCTCTTGGGTACTTACCACCATCTTTGGCAAGATTTGCTCCTGAAAACCCAGAGATTGTTGTTTTTGCTGGTTGTGGAAATGGGAAAATTCTCCAATTTTATGATCTTGTTTCTAAGAAGGTAAAAAACATTACTTCTATCACAATTTAAAGTTGCTATTTTATATTTTTAATAAATATAAAAGCTGATTATTTAGAAAACATACTTCATTGATTAATTATTCATTTTTGTAGAAAATCAATTAGCAATGTTAAGAAAAATATAATTTCAGAAATTTTTTTTAAATCATACCTGTTTTATTTAACTTTACTTCATTTGATTCACTTTTAGCATTAGAAAAAAGTTGGCAATTATTGCAAAAGATTATACTTTATCTACATGTCTAAATATATCCATAAAAACTGCATATATTACTAAGTATCCCCAAAATATTTTGTGTTTAAAGGTACACAGAAAACATTGTCAAATCTGTATTTTTTTTACAAAGGAAATTGTAAATTGTCATAAACTCTTTAAACACCATGTGAGTTAGCCTTCCTCCCCTCCCCTTCCTATAAATAATCACTTAGTGATTCTAGCAGTTTATACTTGACAAGTAGTTCAGTGAGGCTTCAATTCGCTTTAAGTCTCTCTTCAGTTACGAAGACCTATGACAGAAATCATGAATTATTTCCTTTATGTATTATTATTTTTTGTAAGTAAAATACAGCAGTTCCCAACTTATTTGCAATTTCATTTATTCTGCAGACAACCTGGGAATTAAGTAATTTATAAGTTTTACTTGATAATAGTCCCAAAGTACAAGAATTCTCATGCTGGCATTTCAAATCTGCCAAAGAGAAGCTTTAAAGGTGGCAGTTCTAAACTTAATAACAAAAGAGAACAAATAGGTTTACTGTGAATAATAATTAATCTTTTATTCATTACATGATTTTTATTACTGTATATTATGTGGTGAACAGGAAAATCACCTACCTCAAAAAAAAAGTGTCGTCATTGCAGGAATTTAATTATTAGAAGTCCTACAAGTATATATTCTTATAGGATGCTACTTTTATATTTCAGGTGAAATTCTCCCATCCACTCAGTAATTGCAGTCAGTGCCTGGATCTTTCACCTGTTGATCCTTTTATTGTACTTGGAGGGGGAAGTGGTAAGTACTTTCTTATCTTATGTAAAAAGCAGTAGAATATAAATGATATATCTTCTTCTTTTATGTACTGTATTCCTTCAGGACATAGGGGATCATGGTCCTCCACATCTTCCTGTCACTTGTAGCTCATAATTGTCTTTTTTGTTATTTCTCCCAAACCCTGTTCTACCATCCATTTATTCAAGCTTATCAAGTATGTTATGCACTGCCTTCCTCTGTCCCCTTTTCTCCTCAATGTGAGTATCAGATTTTCCAAGCCCTCTCTCCTCATTATGTGCCACAGAAATTACAACTGTCTCTTTCTTATGTCAATTATAAGTTTCCTTTTTGTTTCCAAAACCTTGTTGTTGCTCACATGTTTGGTCCATGGAATCCTTAGCATCTTTCTGCAAAATCACTTGGCCTTGTCCGCTGAAAATGTGAGGACCTCAAATTTATTGATTAAAGGAGAGATTGTGGGCTTGCTGTTGTTTAACACATTTTTACAAAGCCACTAATAGCCTCTGTAGCCGAACTTGCATATTGCTATACGCTGCTTCATTCTGTCAGCAAACAACAGTTTAGCATCATTTAGGATCCTCTTGTACTCATTACGAACAAAGGCAAAAAGGCGTCTATTATAGTCAGATGCATGGTTCTGATAAATCAAGAAGAAGTGATTCCTGTGGGCACTAGTGGCTGTGCAAGCAGAAGAGAACCAGGGGGATGAATGGGGCTTAAGTTGGAATTTCCTGGCTAGGATGAAAGTATTGATGCCAGCTTTAACTGAAGAGGCGACTTCGGATGCACAGTCTTCAATGGGAAGACTAAAAACTTAGTTCCAAGGGATGTCACACAGGAAATCATGGAATGAATTCCAGTCTACTCTTTTGCACTACATAGGAAGAACTGCCCAAAGATTAGATGCCCGTATTAAACAACACTTACCGACAAAAATCTGTAATTTGAACTATTCTTCGTCAGATAAGTTTCTTTACCAAGCCCCATTCAGAGTCTGAGTTAAAAATGGCACTGTAGGAAAATTATCTGTGCACATTTGTGACATTTTATTTAAATGGATAGAATTTTGCAGATGATATTCTACACAAAAAGACTCCAATGTGTCTAGGAACTTTAATCACATGATTTTCAGTACCCCCCCTTTTTTATCATACCCAATTCACCCCATATCACAACAGAAATAATCATAGTTTTAAGTTTTTAATTATTATTTTACTGATTATCATTAATTACTCACTTTTCAAACAATCATCACTAGATATTAACAACATTTTAGGAATTATTAAGGGTGAGTGAAAAGAAATTTTTTCTGTAAAGAGGGTGTATTAAAATGTATCTTGTCTATTCTCTGGGTAAGCCTCTAAAAATAATTTTTTGCATGAATTTGCAAAACCTTAAGAGTGTTTTAAATAACATCACTGATTAGTTGCCAAATTGGAGCCTGTTTTTTGCATAAAAATGAATTGAGTGAGATTTTTAGTGATATTACTTAAATCTATTGAATTTTTCTACAATTTTTAATGGCTTTTCACACACACACACACACACACACACACACACACACATATATAGAGAGAGAGAGATATATCAGATAAATTAAATTTCTTTTTTCCTTTCTTTTGATTATAGGCTATAATATTCAGTTGATGGATTTTTATGAGGGCAGCTTTCAGGATTTCCTTGGCCATAATGATTCTCTGCGCACAGTCAAATTTTCCCCTGATGGCCAACTTCTCTTTACAGCTGCAGCCAATGAGATCTTTGTCTGGGAAATGGCCAGATGACAAAAATAATCAGTTTTGTTTCGTAAAAAAAACAAAACAAAAAAAGACATATTTATTTTCATTCACAATTTGCCAAGTTCATTCATTTTTTACAAAAAAAAAATCAACTTTTTAAAAATAAATTTTCTTTTATGTTTGATAGTTTTTTATTTAAAAATAGTTTGCTTGTTTGTTTGTATGTCGTTTTTTTACTTTAAAATATCTTGATTGATTTTATTAAAATTTTGGGTATTAATTACATAAGGTTTAATTGGAAAGAAAGTGATTTTATTTTGCATCCAAAAATGCTTAATTGAGGTAATGCCAAAAGTTTAATCTAAATCTATTCAGATATTCTAAGATTTTGCAGCAATATTAATTATAAAGGATAAATTTCAAGTATCGTTCTGAATTATTAAATATTTAAAAAACAGAATGATAGATTTTCAAATGTAAATATTAAAAATTAAACGTTACTTAAGCCTGATAAGTCTAATCATCACGTTTAAATTTGTTGTGAAATTGGTCATGTACATGATTAATATTATGATCTTATATATTTTTCTTTGTAGAATATTATTTGAATATCTCTTAAGTAATTAAGTACATTTTGGTATGATTTAATTGTTTTTTTATTGAATTTAATGAAAATATTTTATTTTAAAATGAATTACCTTCCTTATATTATGTTAACTTATTGTGAATCTCACATTGTTATTTTGTTTCATGTTTTTTTTTCTCATAAAGTTTGGTAATGTTTAAGCATGCAAAAAAAAATGACATTTCAAAAGGATGGTTATTCCCTGATCACCATTATTACTGGATACACTTTTGACTCCCTCAGAAAGTTTTGTTTTGAAAAATGATAATTTCTTTATTCTTGAGAATTGACAACAGAAATATTAAATACTATTTATTTGATTGTTTAATTACAAGAATAATTTTGTATTCACAAGATTATAAAAATACGTGAACTCCAATGAAGTATTTATTTACCATTTTATAAAGAAATAAATATGAAAATTAATAATTTTTTTATTCATAAGAATGTCTGAATAAGAAAATTTAAATAGACATAATTTAAAAACAAAATACATGCTTCAAGCATTTCTTTAATTTCCTTTTGCCACATAAATTCACTTAAATAGATTGAAAACATCTCTTCCGCTTACAGAGTTTGATAATTTTGTAATTTTTTATAAATTTTTGAATACACAGATTTCTTTTCAAATTTATTTCTTTATAAATAATAAATCTTTATTATAGAATAATAGATAATAAATATCACATTATACTTGGTTCACATATTTTTATAATCTTGTTAATAAACATTAACAAGAAAGTCAAAAGTGTATGTGGTAATTGCAGTATCAAGGGAATAACTCATTTTGATCCACCATTTTTTTTTTTTTTTTTTTTTTTTTTTTTTTTTGTGTGTGTGTGGGCATGAAGGTTAAAAAAAATTATTTAATTTGATAAGCTTTTAATTACTTTAATAAATAAGATATATTAAGAACATTATGGTCTGAAGGAAAAAACATTTCGATTAATAATAAAATTTAAAAAGAATTGTTTTCATTTCTTAAAATTATCATAATTTATAAAGTGAAGATTATATTTGAAAAAGTTTAATACAAATCGTCGTGCCTTCGTATTTTTAAAATAATTTTTAATTTTTTTTTTGTTTTTTGTGTATTTGAATTTTTTTTGTATCGTAATTTCTATGCGTAACTTAAAAGGTCATGTGTTTCAGGGTTTCGTCCCCTAAAAAAAAATTACAATTGTCACTTGTGATCGCCATACACTTGCATCTGTCAAGCTGTCATTACATTTCAAATACGGGGGAAAAGGTCAGAAAGTTGAACTCTGTATTTAAGAAATAGTTTTATTCTAAATTTCATACTATAAATAAGTAATACTTGCGTAAAGCAGATTAATTTAACATTAAATTTGCTAATTTTCCAAAAATAATGAGTCACAGATGTATATTTCATTTTTTGCAAGATTTTTAAAATTGAGAATTAACTTTTGTTTGTAAATGTGTCGATTGCTCAAAAATGGCCGAAAAATTGAAAGATTAAAAAAAAAGTTGAAAAAATTTTAGATTCCAATAAATATAATTTCTGTTTGAAATACACAAGAGTATTTTGCTGACTGGAAATAGTAAATTTAATTATTTAGTTATCAATTAAAACTAAAATAAAAGTTTCAAGAAAATTTTCTTCATTTTTAAAAAATTCAATTTAAAAGTTTGTCATTGAAAATGAGTGGAGGTACTTTGTAATTTGCGTCCAGTATTTATACGCACAAGTTTGCTGCTAATGACGAGATAAGTTCCTGTCATATTTCAAATATATTGACTGTGTAATTAATTTACACAATAGATTTTTTTTATTTTAATTAAAATCGTCCTAAATAATACGCTTAGTGCAATGAAGTCTGTGTAACTTAAATGATCAGCGACCTAATCAACCCATTTATTCACTTCTGTTCGTCAATGAAATAAGTCAACTTTCGTTATGTAAGACTATACATAACAACTTCATTTTTTGACATTCGTTGCATATACATTTACCTACACATTTTGTTAACAATTTAATTTTAAAATTAAATAGTTTATTTTTACTTCTTTTGGGGAATATTACATACATTAAGTAAATATGTTAATGTTGAATTTTGGAATACAAAATCTGATTTGAAACAATTATTACTTGCTTACTGCTTGAAATGTAGTATAAAAGTGTTTCTTAAAAACAATAGCCTTGTTATCCAAGGTAACGAATGATTTCACTGACATCTGGAAACTGTCAACAACCCAAGTTTGATGAACCGGAATTGACAAATATATCTATTATAACTTCAGCAAATGTTTCGTTTTTGGTTTTTAACTACATAGTAAAATTCAAAATTTAACATATTTTCAGCAATTAGCTAATATTTTATAGAATTTTAGTTACTCTAGCTTTATAGTCTTTCGTTTGAAGATGTTTCCTAAAAAATAAAAATTAAAAAAATATAAAACTCTTTTTTAAAAATTTTGCCGAAAAAAGTTTATATATTTCTTTTGTTTTTTCTGTAAGGGGTGCAACCTTTGAAACACGTGACCGTTTAATGATATAGCTCTTACGTGGTTCCATATTTAAAAAAGGAATAAATCTTAAGAAAAGATTAAAATTAGTTAAAAAATGTTAATGATACATGATTTGTATTAAACTTTTTAATTTTCAATTTGTAAATATAGTTTTTACTTGATAAATTAATAACCAGACACCAAATGACTGGAAGAAATTTAAGAGATGTTTGAAACTTTATAAATCATAATTAGCAAAGAAAAGAAAATGAAAACATTTCTTATAAAAATTTATTTATCAAATTTTTTTTCTTCAGAATATATTCTTAATTTACATTATTTATGAAATGTATTAAAAGTTTATCGAAATTAAAAATGCCGTAGTTTTAATGCATTTTTTCTTTACTATTCGGAGCAGAATTTTAAAAAATGGTTCCGTAGAAAAGAAAATTACATGATTTACATTTCTCAAGGAATTCTATTTTTAACTAAAAAAAAAAATAATTCGAAACGGTACTCAATTTCTAGAAATTTCATGAAATTCATTAGAAGTATATATATATATATATATATATATATATATATATATATATTAAAAAAGGATTAATTCAAAGATGTTGAATAGCCATTTCGATATGAAGATCCCCACGGGGGACGACACATCACCTCAGCAACAGAAAAAACCTTTCAGAAACTGGAGAAAAATTAGTCTACTTTTCCTTTTTAAATAGATTGCAAAGAAATTAAAAAATAAATAAAAAAAAAATAATAAATAAATAAATAAAAATAAAGGGAAAGAAAAAGAAAAAGAAAAAGAAAAAGATAGAATAAAATCAAATAAATAAGAAAAGAAAAAAAAATTGACATCGTCTGGGTTCGCAAAAAAAGGAAGAATGTAACTAAAAATTAACAGACAGACGCGTTAAATCGACGTAGTTTAGGCAATACGGAAAAAAGGTGGTAAGAGAGATAAAAGAAGGAAGGGAGGGTAAAAGAAAGAAACTAAAGAAAAAAATTTTTTTTAAATATTACAGACGCTGGACAAATTCAAAAACCTAATTTCCCCAAAACGTTGAAGTATTAGAAAAAGGCCTTTACTTAAAAAGGCATAATTATTAATAAAAGGGAATAAAAAGATATAGGATTTAAAATAAAATTATTTTTAAAAAAATTAGGTCATTTGAAATTAGACTAAATAAAGACAACACTAGGTAAAAAAAAAAAAAAAAAATTACAATTATTATATACATACCTATAGAAGTACACACATACATACATATATATACACACACACAATTCTACGAATAAGAATACATATATACACATACACACACATACATTCAATTTATTACACACTATTATACATATATATATATATAAATATATACACACATATATATTATTACACACTTATATACATATACATGCGCATACACACATATATATGTGTGTACACACCTATATACAAAAAATTCATATACACATAATATACATGTGTACACACACATGCACACACACACACACACACACATATATATACATATATACCTATATACACATACATACACATATTCCATATGCACTCACACACATACATATTAATGAATATTATGAAAAGGAGCATTTAAATAGCTAAAAAAATTTTTTTTCCAAAATTACATATAGCCCACATACATAAATACATATACATACATATATATAAAAAAGTACATCCACACACAAACATACACATAAAAAAAAAAAAAAAAAAATTAAATTTAAAATTAAAATTAAAAAATTTTTTAAATATTAAAAAAATTATAGAAAAAATTTAGAATTTAAAAATAAAAATTTGAAATTAGAAGTTAAAATCCGCCCTATGGCGGCACTTGTTTATAAATTCCCTCCTAAAGTTCAAAAGTAAGTCCTGATGAGGATACTTCAAAATCAGAATCTTCTCCAATAAACACAGACGACACCTATCACGAAAACCCTTAGGGGTACAAGCTGAGCCTATTAATTTCCAGCTGATTATAGGGTCCTGCCCTTCCTCCTTCATTTCCCAGAACCTACGTGATAGTGCCGTCTGGAATCTCTGTTTAGGGTTCGAAAACGAGTACCTGTGATTATAAAGCCTCTGTTTGAAAGAGCCCGCGGACATGCCAATATAGGTCCGGTAATTGTCCTTGTTATTAGATGGAGAAATGCGGGCTTCATAAATTACATGGGTGGATTTACATTTGCCTTGCACCGGGCAGGCATCCACCGAATAACAATTGCATTTGTCGACAATTCCGGATTTAGCTTCCGTATTATTTAGTTTCATTAAAATTTGTTTATTGTGGGAATTAATTATATTATCTATATTTGAGGTGCAAGAATAACTAATTTTTAGGGTGAATCTATTAAACATTTTATTTAAGGGATTGTTATTATTATTAAAATGTTTATCGATTAATTTGAGAAAATACCTACCAATATTTATATTAGTTAGCTTACAATAAGGAGGGTTAAACCAAATTATCTTCCTTTTTCTACATTTTCGGGTGTTTTTAGTTTTTGATGATTCTGGGTTTATAGCAGGCTTATCATATTTTAACTTATTAACAAAACCGCTTTTCTGAAGGGCCTTATCGTAAATTTCTTTGCTTGCGTTGAAAATTCTTATATTGGAAGATAATTGGTTAACCCTATTATTTACTATCTTGGGTATTTGTCTTATAATATTCTTGGGGTGGTTGGATAAACTATTTATATAGGTGGGAGAACTATTTTCTTTAAGAAAGGGTTGGTAGGAACCATCATTTAAGTTAAGGGTGATGTCTAGATAGTTTACAATTTTGAGATTGGAAGTAATCTCAACCTTAAAACCAAGAAAATTAAGGGCTCTGATAATTTTCTTATGTATTCTATTAGTGTAAGGCCCATTGGAATTGGGAATACATATCAGTCCATCATCCCGATATAGGCCTATTAGTTTAGGGTCTAAAAATCTACCTAAAATATCTAAAATATAAATGCCTATTAGATCTGCTACCTGGGCAGAATCATAGGCTCCCATAGGGACATCAAAACTATCTTCAGGCCCTTTAGTCCAAGTAGAGCTATCAAAGGCGAGAATAGATTTTCTAGCTCCCAGTATAATTCTATAGTCACAATCCGAAATATTAACATAACCCCTAGCAAAGTTTAAACAATCCACAAGAAGTTTTTTTGATATAGAGGAATAGAAATCCACAATATCAAATTTAAGGAAAGTGGATTTAGATTTGTCATTGATATTATCAAACCATTTTATGGTATCTAAGGAACTCTTCCAAAGATTCAGTAGTAAATTAGATTGTAACTTCTCTATTAAGTTCTTCAGAACCACCCTAGAAACTATGCCTAATTCACTCTTAGTGGGATTAATTAGTCTAGTTTGTAATTTATTTTGGAAATTAGGCTTGTGGTCCTTAAATAAAATGTAAGCTTCTTTGGTAGAAATTTTTCCAATTCTATCACTAATATTTAGTTCATTTGCAAATTTAGCCATATCGGAGTTAATTTCCGATAAAATTAGGTTACCTCTGTCTATTTTGTAATGACTAGTTATACTATTTTTAAGGATATTTAGGTAATTGGTGGTATTACACTTGTAAATGTTATTTGATTTGTCCGATTTAATCCATAGGTCTTTGGAATTCTTTAAGGTATTAATGTTCGACTTTAGTAAATCCTGGAATTCATTTGAAGTACCCCGGAACTTGATTTTGGGGATCAAATTAAAGAGGTCTTTTTCAAACGAGTTTAAAAATTTGCATACCGGTGGAGTTCTTAGAGTTTTCAAATCAAAGCACTCTGTAGAATCAGGAGAAGAATCCGTTGAACGCAGGTAAAAGTAGGCTTTCCATCGAAGCCTCCTCACAAAACTTTCAATTTTTTCCGTAAGATGAAAGAGAAAGGAATCCAGATTAGGAAAAGGAATATTCTTCAAAGAATACTCCGGGGTAAATTTCTCCATAGGAAAGGTGGTGTTGTATTGGTAGAAAAAATCCGGGAATAAACCAAGAGAGCTCAACTACCAAAAGGTAGGAGCAAAATATTTTAATTCAGATACTTCAATCCAAGGGAAAAAAGCAGGAAGGTATTGTACCAAAATGTTTTAAAAATAATACTTGCATAGATAACTTCATTCATTTGCGAACAAGTTCTGAAAGTTTCATTAAAATCAAACAATTTTTTTTTTCAAGAATTTCAAATTAATTTCTCTTTCAACACCAAAATAGAAAAAAAAACGACTTGCGTAATATTACGTTTGTCATAGTATTAACCTTCTAGTAAACATCGGGTGAATTGCTGATGAAAAAAAAATTGAACCAAAATTTCGAACGTGTTAGAAAGGATTAAAAAAATGACAGCAAACTATGATCTTTCCTGTTAATAATAACAACATAGACATTTTGATAAAACTTTGTTTTATTGTTTGGGTCCTTTTATCATTCTATTTTCGGCAGTTGCGTAGAAGTACCTAAAGTGACCCATTTTATTCGGTCAACAGATCTAACGCAAGCTTTAACGTGAGTTCAGTACTAAGACCGCACTATTAGTGCAGTCTTGCCAGTACAAAACCAACTCCTCCATTTTTTTTTTTTTTTAATTAGACCGAATACGTTGTTTTTCGTTTATTACTCTTGTAACCATACGACGTGTGGTTCGCACTCGTTTGTGCGAACTACACAGAACTATCAGCTGAGTCATATTGAGTCATATTACAAAACTGATCGTCCGAATCCCGATGAATAGAGCGAGAAGCAGGATCAGGCCAGAGATAGGACAGGAACAGTGCGGGTTCATCAAAGACACTGGAACAAGGAACGCCATATTTATAATTAAGATGCTCTCCGAAAGGGCAATACAAATGAAGAAGGACTTGTACCTATGTTTTATAGATTATGCGAAGGCATTCGACAAAATACGCCAGAAAGAACTGATGAAGATGCTCAGCAGCCTTGATATTTTTGGGAAAGACATCAGAGTAATTAAGAATCTCTACTGGCAGCAAACTGCCTGCTTACGGACAAGTAACGAGTTCAGCAGATTTACGAAGATAGAAAGGGGCGTAAGGCAAGGATGTGTCTTTTCACCTGATCTGTTCAACTTGTACAGCGAGAATATTCTGAGAACCCTAGATGCTATGCCAGGATTTGTAATCGGAGGCCACAATTTCAACAACATAAGATATGCAGATGATACAGTGCTGATGGCAGACACAGAAAGGAAACTACAAGACCTCCTACCTTATACTAGAATCAAGCAAGTACATAACTGTAAATACCTAGGAGGCGTTCTAACAGGAGATGGAAAGTGTGACACATAGACACGAAGCGAATTGGCATAGCGAAGGACACGTTCCAGAAGCTGAGTAAAGTACTAAGACACAGGAAACTTTCACTAGAAACAAAGAAGAGAGTACTAGATTGCTATGTGATGTCAGTTCTTCAATATGGCAGTGAATGTTGGACAATATCATCGAAGATGAAGGAAAAACTTGAAGCATCGGAAATGTGGTTCTGCAGAAGAATGCTGCGGATATCATGGGCCGAGCATGTGAGCAATGATGAGGTGTTGAAAAGAATGGCAACGAAAAGAAAATTAATAGGGAGCATCAGAAAGAGACAACTGAAGTTTCTGGGACATGCAATTAGGAAAGAGGGCTTGGAGAACCTGATACTGACAGGCCAGATAGAAGGAAAAAGAGATATAGGAAAGCAGTGGATAACATATTTGAAGGGCCTGAGCAGGTGGATGACAGAACAGGGGTTGCGTGTTGTAACAGGAGAAAGCGTGCTAAGAGCCACCAGGGATAGGGAGACGTGGAAAGCCATGATCGCCTACATCCTGAAAGGACAGGGCACATAGAAGAAGAAGAACCATACGAAGTATATAATATCAACAACGTGGTTGTTAACGTTAACTAAATATTCTGTATTCATCACCACTGGTTAATAATCAGAAAACGCTATAAAGTTATCAACCATTTTTACAATATTTTGAAACTTTAACACGAATAAATTTTATATTTTTAATATGTTCATAGAAAATAATGAGTTAAAACTTGATTTGCTTTCTTTTCTTTAATTATAGATTTATGAGTTCATTTTTATTAAAAATCAAACAAACGAAAACAAGCAAACTTTCAAAACAGAGCAACAACCATTCGATTTCACTGTTATTGCATACTAGCAGTATAGCCCAGCGTTACTCGGGTTTAATGTAAAGCTTTAAAACTAATCGATGGTCCTGGAGCTCTTTGGACGTTGGCACGAAAGACTAAAAAGCAATAGTTGTTTCCAATTAAAGCGAAACCGTAGACTGACACGCAAACATCTTGCCTTTTATATATATTATCGATTTTCTGCACTATTGTAAGAACTGCAACCTTGAAACTTCTGAATATCGTTTCTTATGTCTTTGTCTATGAGTGTATCAAATTTGATTAAAATCGGACCACTATAACCCGATTTTTTCGATTATCGATTTTCGATATTTATCGGGGGTACCTCGACACAAAACCTAACTAAGAACACTCGCAGACACTTATAGTACAACTCTGTAAATTTTCAAGAAAATCGGTTCAGCCGTTTCGGAGTCTATATGTAACACACACACACACACACACACACACAAAGTTCCATTTATGAATAAGTTTAGATAATATTTGCGCTACGACGTGTAGGCGAAATGAACGATTGCCGAAATATCTACTGAAGTGTGTGTGTGTTTTTTTTTTTATTACAATTTCGCTAATATCATGGCACATGAACATCTCTCAAAGAAGCTGCTGCGTGGCACAACAAAACGAAAGAAATTGTCATAATGCCATGTACAGTATAACCCTGATATGAGACCCGGATATAAGAGAACTTATCCGGTCCCGACAACTCTTTTTTATCCGGGTTACACTGTCTGAAATTCAGACTCTTATTGTTGGAAAAGTGAAAAAGTGTTCAGCTTTAAAATTCAAGTTACGATTATAAGTCGTTACAAGTCATAAAATTAGCGTATGTCCTACAAACAATACATACGCTAATTTTATATCGCGTGTAGGATGCAACCCCCTTAAAATTACCGCAAAAAGTAGATCTTTAATAATCCCATGATATGCGTACTTATTGGTGACTAATAACTACGTGTATCATGCGACTACCAGATCATACGACTAATAATTAGTTGTCTGATACAGTAGTTATTCAATTAAAGCCATTTTCTATTGTGAAGTTGGCACTTTTTTTTTATAATAATTTTTTTTATAATCATTTTTTTATAATCGCCCCAAGCAAGGCATTTTATAGCCACTGTTTTGCAGGGGGTTACATAGGAGGAAAGTTATGAGAAAGAGTGACAAGTTATCGGGGGTGTCAGGAAGAGGGTAAGAGAAGGATGAGAATATTGATGAGAGTGGAGTGGACGGAGAAAAAAGCATGGGAGAGAGAGAAGATGCAGGTTAGTGAGATAGGAGATGACTATTGACTTTTACATTTAAATTCTTGGAGATTATAGCTGTCGGGAAAGCAAGTAAATGGAAGGGAATTCCACAGGCGGGAAGTGCGAGAAAAGAAGCTGATGGAGTAGAATTTGCGTTTACAATTTATTGGTTTCACAGTAAAAGGGTGGGACCTAGTTTCTAATCTTGTTGCTCGAGTAAATTTATATATCGGGGGCACCAGTGAGCTAAGTTTATTGGAGCAGAAGTCGTGAAAGTATTTGTAGAAGAGACACACGGAATCCACATTGCGCCGGTGAGAATGTGACTGTATCCGAGCTGCCATAGTATTTATACCCCAGTTAAACTTAAAGCGGACTAATCAATTTTTAAGTATATTTTAAAAAATTATCAAACATTAAATTATATTATGTGGGTTACTTCACTTGGCTCTGTCAAAAGCGTTCGCAAAAGGGGCGGTCTGAACCTATAAATAGGCAATAGTATTCTCTCTCTGGTCCTTTCAAATGTTGCTTTTAGATGTAGTCACGTGTGAATGCACGGTGGAATTATCGGAGAGCCGAGTTCGAATCCATTACATTCACTTATGTGCTAATACTCTTGGGAAAGGTATGACTCCATCTCTTCTCCCCGCAGCTATGGGTAAAATGCAGGAAAGACTGGGTTTTATAACCTTGGGTGGCAACCAGTTTAGGAGAAGGAAAACTCTGAATTCAAACCAGCCTGGACAGGATTGGGCTCTGTCAGGCTTTTGTGTCTAAATAAATATCGCTCTTACTGCGGCTGCAGTACAGATAGTGCGCTGACGACTCTGAGTCATGGGATATCTGGATCTGGTGGTCATACGTAGATAGGATAAGGCGCGTCCACTCCCTTTTTTGACTTTTGTACTCTTACATGTGTTGTGGTGCAGTGGATATCGACTCGGAACGACAAATCGGGAAGCCGAGTTCGAATTCCAGTTTAATTCCTTGCATTCACTTACGCGCAAATACCCTTGGGAAATGTATTAATCTGTCTCTTCCTTCCAGTTATGGGTTAAATAATAGGACAGATTGGGTTCTATATCTTTGGCTAGCAACCAGTCTACCGCAGAAAGCAGTGGCAACCTACTGCGGGATAATCTTCTGCTCAGTCAGTCATATCTCTTTCGAGACATGATCGCCCAAAGCGTGTATCACGTATGGCACTTAACTGACTGACTGGCTCTTACACAAACATGCGCCCACTCAGTATAGCTAGATTCATGGTTTTTCATTTCATAACAAACGGCTGTTCTGTTCTATTCATTTTTCGTGTCACTCGTAACAATGTTGGAAATTTACAGATATAACAGGTCTCCTGATTGGCCGAAGACCCGAACCTCGTCTTGGACTTGAGGCGGGCCTTTACGCCAGGAAGAGGCTCGCGCCTTTTTTTTAGCTTTTTTGTTTTTCCCTTTTTTTTTGGACGGACTTGCTGGCTCGGTTGGCACGGACAGCTTCGGAGATCTACGTGCCGAGATTCAACCAGCGGGGCCAACAATTGGCACCCTCATGTCTCGCTTTATCGAGACCATCTCTCCATAGTATTGGAGACCCATTGGGCTAACAGCCTCAACCTTATCAGAGAAAATATCTCGACATCCTTCCTTTCTTATAAGGAAACCCTTTGGGCAATGCCTATCCATCTGAGAGAAAAATTCTCCAAGAACTATCGACTTTCGACCGAATGGAACTGCAGAAGAAGCTGACCCCAGAATTTCCTGTACGTCGCGGACCGCCGTTCCTCGTGTTTTCCCATACCCTTCTCAGACGAAGGAACTAACAAGCTACGCAGCGAGAAGGACTATACCAGGCTACGAAGTAGCCGCAAAATCAGTTTTTGCAAGACAATAAATTGTTTTACGTTATCAGGTATGTCTTGTTTGTCTGACTGTTTCCTTCCACTGCCTAAGCACTGAGTTATGTGTGAATATTTCTCACATAGCTTTTATTGCAAAAACTGATTGATTTTTTAAGCTAAGTCATAGCTTTTATTGCAAAAAACTTGCTGAATGTAATTTAACGTTTAAATAGCTTTAATTGCAAGGAATAAGCTGAGTTATAGCTTTATTGAAAAAAATGTGATATTTTAGCTACAATTTGCTACATTCTATAACCTTATTGCATAAAATCTGTTGTAAATTTTGGTTTAACGTTTAAATAACTGATTGCAAATTAATAATTCCCTTCCAGAATAGTTATTTGTGTGATTTTTTTTTAGCTATTCTTCAGCTATATATATATTGAATTGCTTCCTGTCTGCTACAAAAAAAAAATTTTTTTCTCCCCCTAATTATTAGTTTTCGTTTGCCAATTGGTGGGGGAAGGGGAAAGTTACCTCCCTTTGACTGACTGAGCAGTAACCATTCCTCTCTCTTCTCTCTTCGCGTCGTATCTTATCCTGGTATCCTTTCGGGCGACACAATGGCGGCCTTGAGGGAATGGACTAATAAGATCGAAGCAAAGAAATTTCGTATCCAATGTACGGTAAGCTGGCTCAAGGATAGTAATTCCTCTCTATCGACCATTGAGGCAAGAGAGAAGGATATCCTGAGTTGGCTGAGGGATTTGGATAATTTGTTTGACCAAATCATTTTGAAGTCTCCCGAAGAGGAACGGTTGTCATTTTGTAATGACTCCGAAAATTTTTCTTCCTCTATTAGGGAAACATTATTTGAGCTAAAATCTAGTCGAGAGAGCGGCAAAAATATAAAACCTGCCTCTCTTCAACATTTAAAATTGGAATTGGAGTGCCCTAACTTCTGCGGGTCTCCTTCGGCCGATAAATTCGAATTTCGGACATTTCTCAGAAGGTTCGAATTCTGCACAGCCAACTTGGGAAATGCTGACAAGATGTTGATTCTCAAGTCGAAGTTGAAGGGGAAAGCCTTTGATTTAATTTCTAATTTGGATGTTTCCCCCGAGAACTACACATTTGCATTGGATAGCTTAAAGCAAAAATTCCTGAATCCTTCCCTTATTAAGGACCGTATTTTTGAGGAAATAATTCCTCTACCGGTGCAAATAACCAAATTGGATGAGCTTAAAACTTGTGTAGAACAAGTAAAGCTTGACTTATCTGAGTTGGACAAGTCCTTTGGAACAGATTTTTTTTCGGAAAATTCCACTTCTGGGTCAATGGTGGCCCATATTCTGTTCCGAAAATTCCCAGTTAGCGTTCGAAGGGAATTAATGTCGCGAACGAAGGAGCGTTATCCTTCCCTTTTAGCAATTATGTCCAACCTTTTCGACATTATTGAATTTTTGCAAGCGGCGCCTTTAGTTGATAAAAGGCGGGAAAGTGGCCCGCTCAAGCCGCCATTTTCTGCTTCTTCTTCATCTGAGACTCGACCCAATTTGTCGAGCCATAAAAATTCCAATCCCAAAAAGGGTACGGATCCCACAAATACCCGGACTAGCGTTAGGGAAGGCAGAAGGGTTTGCAAATTGTGTGATTCAGCAGACCATGCCGTTAAGGACTGCCCAAAATATCCTAACCACGAATCAAAGGTTCGTCGAGCTAAGGACCTACGAATCTGTTCCAGATGCCTGGGTGGTCACTCTGACCAAGAATGTAAGGGAAACCGAGGGTTTCCCTATCCCTGCCACACTTGTGGACTGAAAAACCATTACACGGTTATGTGCCCTAAGGCCTTAGAGTCCTTTGTGGGAAAGACTACACTGTCAGACCTGGAAAATTGTATATTTCCAGTTATTAAAGTGTCCATGAAAGGTGAAGGGCGTCCCGTCTCATTCCACTGTATCTTGGACTCTGGAAGTCAAAAATCGTTTTTCTCTCGGGCTATTTTAAAAAAATTGTGTCCTCGGGAAAAATTAGTACCGAAACCCGTGATAATGCCGGTTAACACCCTCATAGGAACCAGGCCGGTGGACCTTCTTGAACTTAATGTCTCCATTAGATTGGGGTCTCAAAAACCTTTTCCCTTCTCTGCCTTATTTGCGGACAACCTTAACCTCAAGTTTCAAGTGCCGAGATTTGATGAGATTACCTCTAATATAAAGGAGGCAGGATTTCGTCTCGGTAATGGCTATGAGGATTTGAACGGTAGAGATCTACAAGGCCTTGTCGGTTTGGATTTAATCCAGCAGTTGAAGGATTCGCATTTGGTTGAATGTCTGAATGGGACTGCATGGAGAATTTCTGACGAAATCATTCCCTTCGGCTATGGGCACCATTTTTTGAAGCCGGTAATTTATAAGGAGGATAAGCAAGAGTGCCCTCCCTTTAATCGAATTATTGAATCCTTGCCTAAATGTTCGTCGTTCTTAATCGACAGTGCCTTAAGTCCGGTATATTCGTATTCGGATCCACTTGGTCCATTTTTCGAGGATTCCTCTGTTGAACGCGGAATTGAACATTTTCTCTCTCTCGAGTCTATTGGAATCGACGAGAGCGAAACTTTATCTTCCTATGATGAAGAAAAAATTGACGACTTCAAGAAATCCATAGTTTTGAAAAATGGTAGATATTATGTGGATCTGCCCTGGGACCGAGATAAATTGTCTCGGGTGGACTCTAATTATGTGCCTTCCCTAAAAATAATGCATAGGGTGGCAGATTCCTTGGAGAAGAAGGGACTCTATGACGAGTATTTGCGAGTTTTTAGAGAATACGAGGATTGCGGTATTGTCGAACCGTTTTCTGTTCCTCCTGGGGACTTTAAGAACTATTGTTGGATTCCTCACCGGCCCGTTATTAAAGAGGGTCTTGGGGTCACTACGAAAATCCGCCCCGTCTTTAATTGTTCGTTGAAACGGCGGGGGGGTGTTTCAATTAACGATGCAGCATACGCTGGAGTTAACTTAACAGCACAGCTACTGGACTTGTTGTTGATTTTTAGAAAGAACGACTATGTTCTTTTAGGAGACCTTCGTAAGGCCTTCCTCCAAATTCGCCTGAGAACTGTTCAGGACAAAAATAGGTTTTGTTTTTTTCTCAAGGTAAATGACAAACTGTATACCTACAGGTACAACTCCATCATTTTTGGCTTTAATGCAAGTCCCTTTATTCTGGGTTGCATCCTTAAATTTCACGTGGAGAGATATGATTTTGATATATCCTCTGCAGTAATCTCCAACAATTTTTATGTTGACAATTTGGTCACCACTAGTTGCGATTCCAAATCTCTCCTTTCTGTGTATAGTACTGTTCGTAACAGGTTGAAGGACGCCGGATTCGATCTTCAATCCTGTAACTCCAACTGTGCGGATTTACAAAATAAAATGTCAGAGGATGGATCGATTACCTCCCCCCTTCCCTCCTATGAAAAGGTACTGGGGTATCATTATTCCCCTCGACAAGATACGATCAGACTTGCGCCCACTAAGATTAACTTTGAGGTAGACACTAAACGTGGGATTCTGTCTCAGACTTCCAGCATCTATGATCCGCTTTCCTTACTTCTCCCTGTTACTATTCAGGGCAAGACGTTCGTTAGCCAACTATGGAAGAACAACTTGTCATGGGATCAACAGATCCCTGAGAAATTTACTATCCCTTGGCAAACTCTTGCTAAGGAACTTAATAAATTAAGTGGATTTGAGTTCCCCAGACGTGTGTTGCAGGAGAGCTCCCCGGTGGAATTTATTTGTTTCTGCGACGCATCTAAGCTCGCATACGGGTTTTCTTTATATGCTAAACAAGGAAATCGATGTTCCTTGTTGTTCGCTAAAGCTAAGGTGGCTCCCATTAAGCAGAAAACCCTACCTACTTTGGAACTAATGGCGATCTATCTCGCTCTCAAAGTTGTTCCCAAGATTATTGAAGCCTTAAAGCCTATCAACGTCCTTTCTATTTTCTTTGCGTCAGATGCGCAAGTAGCCTTATCTTGGGTTTTAAATGGGAAGGGGTCTAAAAGAAATATTTTTGTGGAGAATCGTGTCCTGGACATAAAAAAAATGTTGGAGGACGTTAACCTCAGATTTGGCGTCTCCCCCCTGTTCAAGTATGTCCCTTCGTCGGAAAATCCTGCGGATTTGTTGACTAGAGGCCTTTCTGCCTCCAAGTTTGAACAATTGTTCGATTTTTGGGTATACGGACCCGATTGGCTACAACAACATACCATCGACTGGCCAGTATCTCCATTACCTTGCCTTAATGACACCAACCGGAAGATTGTATCCTGTATGTTAACCGAGGATTCTCGCGCAGGCGAAACCAGTCTTCCTATAAATATTTCTAGATTTTCAACATTGTCTAGAGCGATCAACGTTCTTGAAAAGGTTTTAAGGTTCGGTGATAAATTGATGCATCGACACACTGATACCTACCTTAGAGCCAAATTGTTGCTTTTTTCTGATATGCAAAGGGAGGTATTTCCCCTTGAGTTGGAATATTTGACTCAACCTTCTGATAAAGATGCACCTCCTAGAATAACTGCCCTTGGGTTGTTTATCGATAGGGATGGTCTGTTGCGGACTAAAGGACGCATCCAGAATTCCAGTGTACACCCCTTCGGAGTCAAATTCCCTATACTTCTGGGTAAACATCACCCCTTAACTGAATTGGTTATTAAAGAGGCTCATTTGAATTGTTGCCACATGGGAACCAATTCAACCCTTTCCAAGTTGAGATTATCCGGGTTTTGGATTCCCCAGGGAAGACAATCGGTAAAGAAAACACTTCGTAGCTGCATTACTTGTAAGAAGATTAATTCTTTACCGTATAAAGCTCCCTCGGGTTCTCAACTGCCCACCCACCGGGCAAATTTTGTTCACCCCTTTCAACAAGTGGGTATCGATTTTACCGGCCATTTCTTGGTAAAGTACAAGGATGATGAAATAAAGATGTACATCCTGCTATTTACCTGCATGAGTCTTCGCGCAGTGCATCTGGAGCTTTTGCCTGACATGAGCTCCAGATCCTTCCTGTTAGCCTTCGTCAGATTTACCAATCTTTTTGGCGTACCCTCTCATGTCTATTCGGACAATGCTAAAACCTTTCTAGCATCCGGCATTATGTTGTCTGAAATTTTCGTTTCCGACGAATTCAGGGAACATTTTAGATCCGCTTCCATTAGTCATCTCACCATTCCCCTTTATTCCGCCTGGCATGGGGGCGCATGGGAGAGAATGATCAAAACCATGAAGCAATGCTTGAAAAAATTAATAGGTAGGAGGAAAATTCAGTACTTTGAATTTCTAACGATAATTTCTGACGTGCAGAAAGCGATCAATGATCGACCGCTGACTTATATTACCGCTTCAGAAGGGGGCCTAGACATTTTAACCCCCAATCACTTTCTGCAAACCGGCTACAATCCACGTTTGTTGATTAGTAACTATGGATCGGAAGATTTGTGCCCCGATCCCCCTAGTAGAATAAAGCTGGTGCAATCTTTGGAGTTAAGACATAAATATGTCGAAAAATTTAGGAAGATGTGGCACAATGATTATCTGTTGTCCCTGAGAGAGAGGGATACGAATTTAAAGGGAGATTGCCCTCTAAAGGTGTCAGTTGGAGAAATTGTGTTAATCAAATCTCCTAATAAGACTAGACCCTTTTGGAGTCTAGGTAAGGTGCTTAGACTCATTTCCGGGAATGATGGTAAAGTTCGCTCGGCCTGTGTGTTGAGGGACGGATGCGAACAGGTTCATTCCTTAAAACATTTATTTCCCCTGGAATTAAAGGGAGTTTCTGCGTCGTGCCCAGCAACATTTCAGGAAGAGGGCGGTCCTTTCTTCTGTCCTTCTTGTTCCGTTGCAAACGATGGATCTTCCCCCATGGTGTGTTGTGATGCCTGCGACAATTGGTACCACTTTGACTGTGTAGGAGTGGTCCAGCAGGATACTTTGGGAGAGTGGATTTGTCCAAATTGTTCGGAAAAAACATCTTACTAGTCTCGTAGGGACTGCAGTCTGTTTATCAATATTAATGATCTAGGTAGAATCAGGTTCTTTAGTTATAAATTTATTATAGTGGCAGACAGAAGCACGTTCAATTCCCCTTGATAAGAAAATAAATAAAATAATTACTTTCGAGTAACTGATAATTAATACGATTATCCTATTCTAAAAAAAAAAAAAGTAATGGATAACCATTACTTTTTCGTTGCTCCTTTGGCAGTGTGTTGGAAATTTACAGATATAACAGGTCTCCTGATTGGCCGAAGACCCGAACCTCGTCTTGGACTTGAGGCGGGCCTTTACGCCAGGAAGAGGCTCGCGCCTTTTTTTTTAGCTTTTTTGTTTTTCCCTTTTTTTTTGGACGGACTTGCTGGCTCGGTTGGCACGGACAGCTTCGGAGATCTACGTGCCGAGATTCAACCAGCGGGGCCAACAATTGGCACCCTCATGTCTCGCTTTATCGAGACCATCTCTCCATAGTATTGGAGACCCATTGGGCTAACAGCCTCAACCTTATCAGAGAAAATATCTCGACATCCTTCCTTTCTTATAAGGAAACCCTTTGGGCAATGCCTATCCATCTGAGAGAAAAATTCTCCAAGAACTATCGACTTTCGACCGAATGGAACTGCAGAAGAAGCTGACCCCAGAATTTCCTGTACGTCGCGGACCGCCGTTCCTCGTGTTTTCCCATACCCTTCTCAGACGAAGGAACTAACAAGCTACGCAGCGAGAAGGACTATACCAGGCTACGAAGTAGCCGCAAAATCAGTTTTTGCAAGACAATAAATTGTTTTACGTTATCAGGTATGTCTTGTTTGTCTGACTGTTTCCTTCCACTGCCTAAGCACTGAGTTATGTGTGAATATTTCTCACAACAATTAAAGCATAGCATACACGAACCAAACGACTAATAAAATGTTTAAGCCTATCAAACTGATTTAATTATGACAATTTCGCCTATATTATTTTACTGAATATGTCATGCATGACAGCAAATGCTGGGTGTCATTAATTAAAACTACATAACTTACCACTTGAAATTGATAGAAAATTGCTCTCAATCATAGAAAAATTAAAGTGTTGTAAAAAAAACGTCGTGGAGATTAAGGTTTTGAGTGGAGGGGAAGAAAGATTGACGTAGTGTTCTATGTGGGGATTTACCTGGATTCGAACACTGACTCTTGGCACTTGTAAGGAAATAATTAGCGAAAAAAGCGCCATCGTCTCTTAACCATAAAACTCGTATCCAAGATATATTATTATTAATTAGTATTACTATCATAGATTCATAAAATCGCAATACGTATTCTTTACCCTTCTGACAAAATGTGACAAGTCTTACTACCAAGTCGCTGTCGAAGAAAGCGATACACCGAAGATTACCGAATCATTACCCCTTTTCGAATTTGATAGAATGCTGTTTAAATTATAATAAAAAAACGCAGCTAAGTCTTTTGAAAAGTTGATAGAAGTATTTAAATGGTTTATCTTTCAGTTTCTCATACATCGACGACGTATTTAATAGCAAGCAGAATTATTTTGTTCCGCCGCAATAATCTTGTAATCGTGTAGCTTAAATATTCCGTATTCATTGTGGATATTGAAGTACGGGAAAGTGAGTCTGCAATGATATTTTCTTCACCTTTTATACACTGTAGGTCCGAAGTAAATTGTGAAATGTAGTCAAGATATCTTGTTTCACGTGGCGAATATTTGTCGGGCTTAATGTTGAGGGCATAAAGGAATGGCTTATGGTCAGTAAACATGGTGAATTCGCGTTCTCTAGTCTTTAAAATATAACGGAAATGTCAGAGAGCTAAATAGATAGTGAGAAGTTATCTAAAAAATGTGCTGTATCTCATCTGTGAGGAATTCTCTCTCTCGAAGAAGAAGAAGAAGGATAAAGGTTTGTTTTCTCTGTTAATATTTTGCTGTAAAACGGTACCAACAGAGTTCGGCGAGGCAACTGTTATAATGTTAGCACCACGCTTTCATCGTCATCGAGATAATTTAGATTTACGAAGTTCACCAAAGAGATCCGAAGGCGAATTGGTATGGCGAAGGAAGCATTCCAGAAGTTGAGTAAAGTATTTAGAAACAGGACAATTTCGTTAGAAACTAGGAAGAGAGTACTGGATTGCTACGTGCTGTCCGTCCTTCAAGATGTCCAGTGAATACTGGACAATACCATTAAAGATGAAGGAAAAACTTGAAGCAACTGAAATGTGGTTCTACAGAAGGATGCTGCGAATATCATGGATCGAGCATGTGAGCAATGATGAGGTCTTGGGAATGATGGAAATAAAAAGGAAATTAATACTGAGCATCAGAAAGAGACAGCTGAAGTTCCTAGGACACGCAATGAGGAAGAAGGGTTTGGAGAATCTGATACTAACAGGCCAGATAGAGGGGGAAAGAGACAGGGGAAAGCAGCGGATAACATATTTGAAGGACCTAATCAGGTGGATGACGGAACGAGGATTGCATTGTGTAACAGGAGAAGGCGTGCTCAGTCACCATGGATAGGGAAAAGTGGAAAGCCATGATCGCCTACGTCCTGAACGGACAAGGCACATCGAAGAAGAAAAGCGTCTAAAGCAGGACCTTGAAGTAAAACTTTTGCGTTCTTTTTCTGGGTGATTATTAATATTTCTGTCAATAAAACTTTGATGAATAGTGTGGCAAAAATCTTCAATAGTAATTTATCATGCCAATAAACCTTCCAAGTTGACTCTGGTTGTGGGAGTTTTTTTTTTTTTTTTTATAACAGCGATTGTTTCAGGTGGATGTGCGTTGTGGTGCAGTAGATATCGGCTCGGAATGAGAAATCGGGGAGCGGAGTTCGAATTCCAGTTGAATTCATTGCATTCACTTACGCGCAAATACCCTTGGGAAAGCTATTAATCCGTCTCTTCCTTCCAGTTATGGGTTAAATAATAGGACAGATTGGGTTCTATAGCCTTGGCTGGCAACCAGTCTACCGCAGAAAGCAGTGGCAACCTACTGCGGGACAATCTTCTGCCCAGTCAGTCATGTCTCTTTCGAGACATGATCGCCCAAGCGTGTTTCACGCATGGCACTTAACTGACTGATTGTTTCAGGTACAGGTGAGATTCTTGTTTCGTCTATTGTATGTCTTATTTTTTTAAAACATCAATCGTGTATTTATCGACGATAATTTTCATTCCAAAATGCTGCAGGCGTTCAAAAACAAATTGGAGATGTTCCAAATGTACACGATTTAACTTATATGCTCCCCATAGTGGATCGATTTAGTCGATGGCCTGCTGCTTTTTATATTTCAAATAATTTCACAGAGGCTATTGCAAAAGTTGTACTGGACAATTGGATCAGTACATTTGGAATGCCATCTGTAATTACTATTGACAGAGAACCATCGTTTCTATCCATACTTTTTAAAGAATTTATCAATCTAGAGTCAAACATACCTAAACTACTGCATACCATCCTTGTGCCAACGGAATTGTGGAAAGATTACACAGCTAAAAACTGGCCTATGCAAAAAGATTAACCCTTATAACTGGGTAGATGACCTACCTATTACACTCATATCAATACTTTAAATGAAGACCTACACTGCACACCAGCATAGTTTTTGGAACCTCAACAACATTGCCTGGTCAATACTTTGAGGTGGGTAAAATATCGAGCCCCACTGCGGACTTTGTCAACAAACTAAAAGACAAAATAAAAAAGGTTATCGTTTACACCCACTAGATGTTTGACATAACCGCGAGTATATTTTTTCTCAAGAATGACATGGTTAAGAAACCATTATTCTCAAATTATTCAGGTCCACATAAAATTTTGGAACATGAAAAATATTTTACCATAAAAAAAAAGAAACACGAAAAACAGTATTAATTGATTGTTTAAAATCTGCTTACATTGACAAACATCACAGAAACACCTGACATAAATAAAATCAAACTAGTAGACAACGTGCCACCACCTAAAATTTTAGTACCGCCAACAACAAAAATAAAAAGTGGTCGCACTCTACATTGGCCACGACATTTAGAAACATACATAGCAAATCAATTTTTATAGAAGAATCTTCTTCAATCTGAGGTGGGGAGAGAGTATGATGATAATGATGATAATCACAGGAGGCGAGATTTTGGAATCACCGCTTTCTGACGAGAATTACAGCCGACGCGAGATTTGAAAGAATCGTTCACTTTCTTGGTGACTTTTCATAGCGAAAAACCCTATTCTTTTCGCTCCTGCAAAATGTGAGTCATCAACTTCAGACATTGAAGTTTGCTTTGAACTTTTCACATTTCATTTCATTTATAAATTTTCTTTTGTGAAATGTCAATATATTTGTTAGTATTTCCTTGTTCAAATGCTATGTCTTATTTTGGACTTACACGAATCCACCAAAAATTCTTAGCGGGTGAAATATACCAGGAGCTTATAAAACCTCATCAAAAGTGTTTATACCCACGACACAAGGAAGATGTTTTCCAATTTAAAGGAAATGCACTCGTAATCTATGAAACTTTATTTAATGATTAAAGAAAACAATACATTAACATTTTGGAGACACGTGCATTTACTTGGACCAAATGTAGGTTTACACTTAGTAGGTATATACTTTCAGTCAGTCAGTGCCAGACGTGATACACGCTTGGGCGATGATGTCTCGAAAGAGACATGACTGACTGTGAAGAAGATTATCCTGCAGTAGGTTGTCATTACTTTCTTCTGTAGACTGGTTGCCAGCCAAGGCTATAGGACCCAATCTGCCCTGTTATTTAACCCATAACTGGAGGGAAGAGACAAATTAATACCTTTCCCAAGGGTACTTGCGTGTAAGTGAATGCAAGGAATTCAACTGGAAACTGGTTTTAATATATTTTCCACTTGATGTATATAATTAACACAAAAATACCCACTTTATGTGGAACTATTTTTGAAATAGTAAAATTTTGAAGTCAGTTTGTAAGTAAAAACCTGTAAAAATTATTAGATATTTCTGTACATTTTTGCTAAGCAATCTTTAAAACTAAATGCACAAAAATCATTAAGATATTTATCTAAGTTTTGGTGTCAGTATCTACCAGATAAAACTTTAACTTTCACACCGCGTGCAACATTGATTTTCTTTAAAAAGTGAAAAATCAACCTGCCCTAATGTTCTATCGAGATCTTTTAAAAGTAGGTACTTCCACTCATTTTCGATAACTAACATTTAAATTGAATTTTTAAAAATAAAATTTTTCTTGAAACTTTTATTTTAGTTTTAATTGAAAGCTAAATGATTAAATTTACTATTTCCAGTAAGCAAAATACTTTGGTATATTTTAAACAGAAATTATATCGATTGGAATCTAAAATTTTTCATTTATTTTTAATCTTTCAGTTTTTCGTCTATTTTTGAGCGATCTACATATTTGTAAGCAAAAGTTAATACCCGATTTTAAAAAATCTTGCAAAAATAGAATATACATCTGTGACATATTATTTTTTGTAAATTAGCAAATTTAATGTTAAATTAATCTGATTTACACAAGTATTATTTATAGCATGAAATTTAGAATAAAAGTATTTTTAAACGCAGAGTTAAACTTTTTAACCTTTCCACCGTATTTGAAATGTATTGACAGATGCGAGATAAGTGTATGGCGATCATATGTGACATAATTGTACAAATTCTTTTCCTGTAAGGGGAAGAAACAATGAAACACGTGACCCTTTAATGTCCACATGGAAATTACCATACAAAAAAATTCACACACAGACACACATACACACATTATTTAAAAATATGAAGGCGCGACGATTTGCATTAAACTTTTCAATTTTCGATTAGTAAATATAATCTTCACTTAAGAAGTTAATAAACTAACGACAACAAATCTTTGAAGTATTTTTAAAATATTTTTGAAACTTTATAAATTATTATAATTAAATAAATATGAAAACTATCTTTTCAAAATTCTATTATTAATCGAACAATTTTTTCTTTAGACTATAATGTCCTTAATATACATTATTTATTAGCAATTAAAATTAATGTCATAGTTTTATTGCACTTTTCATTTTACTATGGAAAGCATATTTTCGGAAATAAAGGAAAAATGTTAAAAAAAAAAAATAGATGAGTCCTATGTTTAACTAATAAAACCAACTTTTCCAACAAAATTCGAACATGCTAGAAGGGATTAAAAAGTTTAAAAAATACTTTGATCTTTCTTTCCTCTTAATAATAACAAACATTTTGATGAAAAAAAAGTTTGTTTTTATGAAATTTGGGGCCTTTTTTTATTCATTCTATGCTGTTTTTTCACAGGTTTAGTGGAGGCACCTATTTAAAAGTTTACTGCGGTGTATGTGCTATGAAAACTAAAGTAAATGAGATTATCCGGTTTTTACAAAAATGAGCAGTGACGTCTTCGTAGTATGAGACGTACGCTGAAATTAGTTCTCATTACGTAAGTGAACAGGAAGTAACGTGTTAGTCCCATGTTTTTCATCATGGTTGATTTTATGATGTCAAACCTTATTTATAGTTAAGCTTAAATTCAAAGATTCGTCGTAATGGACAACCAGACAATGTTCGCTAACCCCCACTGAGTAAATTACTATTGCTTTTAAATATATATTTATATTTATGATTGATTATGTGAAAGTGTATAAGAGTAAGAAAAACATAATTTTGATTTTATTTTGTTTCAGTTTTACAAGAGATATTTGAAATGGGATTTTTTTTTTTTAACCTAATGATCTTTTTTTTTTTTTTTTTTTTTCTTTCTTGCTAGCTAGCTATCGTCTGATTCCACAGCAGGAAATATCAGATATAATAAACATGATACTTACAACAGTATAAATTTTAAAATTTGCTTATAGCATTATGAGGATGATATTGTTGCTTATTATTATTATGTCATTTTTCATCATATTTCGATTTCTGCTTTGGTATCACTACCAACCAAGTCTGCGGGGAGACCTAAGGCAGGTAGTGGCGTGTTGTTATGGCTCCATTTCATGTTTTTCTATCTTCCCTATCATCCTCAGCATTACATATATAAAGTTTTCCTTAGTGTGTGGGCTGTACTTAATAAGACAATTTTTTGTATGTCTCTTAAGCTGGGGTTTCCAGGGATTCTTTCAATGTGTTGTTTTGTTCCATTTTTTATCATACCAAGTGCACCTACTATCACTGGCACAACTCTTGTTTTCAATTTCCACATTTTTTCTATTTCAATTTCCAGGTCTTTATATTTTGACAGTTTTTCAAATTCCTTGATTGCTATGTTACAATCCGCTGGACAAGCCATATCAATTAATAGACAAGTTTTCTCCTTCTGGTTTTTAACAATAATGTCTGGCCTGTTTGCTTCAATTTTTCTGTCTGTGTAGATGGTGTAATCCCATAGAATGGTTACATCTTCTATTTCTGTAACCGGTGCTGGATGATGTTCATACCAGTGTTTGTTTACAGCTTTTCCATAATGTTTGCATATTGCCCAATGTAAATATTGCCCAACTCTATCGTGGCGATTTTTATATTCGTTTGGGGCAAGCACAGAACAGCCTGAGATTAGGTGGTCTATTGTTTCTTGGTGTTTATCACAAAACCTGCATTTTGGATCCATATTATTATGCATAATATTTGCCTGAAAGTTTCTCGTGAAAAGACTTTGGTCTTGTGCTGCAAGTATAAATCCTTCAGTTTCAGACTTTAATCCAGATGCACGTAACCATCGATGAGTATTAACTTTGTCAACATTGGATTTATTGGCACGTACTGGATATTGGCCATGCAGAGGTTTGTCTTGCCAGCGCTGTTTCATCTTTTCAAGAGCTTTATCTTTGGCTTTCATTTTCATATTTTTTGCCGCAATAGTTGGTTCTTGGCTTCTGTTTTGCTTTTCTACAGAATCTACTAACTGTAAATCTTATTTGAATTTACTGCCTTCTTTTATTATTGAATATTTTTTCTTTCTTTCTTCATGTTGCCTTACTAATTGTATCATCCAATCCTTTGTTGTTTCTATGTATGTTAGTAAGCCAATAGTTGTTGTCTTGTATGACAATTCCAGCTGAATAAGACCCCTTCCACCTTCTTTACGGGGTATGTATAGACGGTCTACATCAGCCTTTGGATGATGCATCTTATGCTTAGAAAGAAGCTTTCTTGTTTTAGCATCCATTCGTCTGATGTCGTTTAGAGTCCAGTTTAAGATGTTGAAGCTATATTGGACAACTGGGATTGCAAGGCTATTAATGGCCATAACTCTGTTCTGTGAATTTAATTCAGTTTTTAATATCATTCGTAGCCTTCTATAGTACTCTTTACGCACTATTTCTTTCATTTTTTTATGGTGAATGTTTTCGCTCTCATTTACACCTAGGTATTTATAAGCTTCTTCTGGTTTCAATTCTTTTATTGTTACAGCAGGGTCTAGGCTAATTGAGGATGTTTCTTGTATTGATCCACGTAAAACTGTAGCTTTAGCACATTTATTCAAATTAAATTTCATTCCAATGTCTTCGCTGAAGCATTTTACAGTTTGCAGAAGACCTTCCAGCTCATTATCATTCTTAGCATATAACTTTAAGTCATCCATGTAAAATAGATGGCTTATTTTCTTTTGGCCTATTTTATAACCACATTCTGTCTTATTAAGTTGACTGGTTAGTGCTATTAATGATATGCAGAATAGTAAGGGAGATAAAGAATCACCTTGAAATATACCTCTTTTGATGTTTATTTCATCAGACTTATAGGTTCCATTTATATGATTGAGGTAGAGGGTTGTTTTCCATATAGACATGCACTGTTTGATGAAATTGATGATGACGGGCGATATCTTGTATATATTTAAAGTCTTTAAAATCCAGTAATGTGGCACACTATCGAATGCTTTTCGGTAGTCTATCCAGGCAGTACTAAGATTTTTCTTTGTACTGTAGCAGTTTTCCAGGATCATTTTGTTAATTAGCAATTGGTCTTTACAACCATAACAGCCACGTTTGCACCCTTTTTGTTCAAGCGGTATCATGTCATTTCTTTCTAAGAATAAATATGTTTGTTTTGTTAAAATAGATGTTAGTAGTTTATATGTTGTCGGAAGACATGTAATTGGTCTGTAGTTTTTCGGGTTGTTTGTGTCACCATTCTTGGGTAGAAGAAATGTAATTCCTTTTGTCATCCATGCAGGAATTTTAGTGGGATCGTCAACCATTTCTTGAAGTTCTTTGGCTAGTTTTTTATGTGCTGCATTTAAATAATATAGCCAAAAGTTAGGAATTTTATCTATACCTGGAGTTTTCCAATTGTGTGCTTTTTTTAGTGCAAATTTAACATCATCTTCTGTAATTCCAGACCATGTCTGTTCGGGTTTATTCTTCATTCGTTCTATCCCCTGCGTAATCCAATGTACTTCCTTGCTAGGTTCTTTAGGGCAAGCCCATATCTTTTCCTAGAACTGTGTGACTTCTTCCATTCTGGGGGGTACTGTCACTTCAATTCTTTTTTTACCTATTTCCCTGTAAAATCTCTTTGTATCAGTCTGAAAGATCTTGTTTTGTCTGTAAAATTTTGCTCTTTTTTCATAGCGTCTTATTCTTTGAGCCTTCAGTTGGATTTTTTGCTTTATTTTTTCTTTATTTGATAAGACGTCATTTTCATTCCTGATGTTATATTTTTTTCGGCTCTTCTTCTTTTCCTAGTTCTTACATTTATTCCTCTACTCAGTTCATCCAGTACTGACAGTTCACTTCTTAGTTGTTCGATTTCTTTTTCGATTTTTCTTTTCCAAGGTGGATCTTCACGTCTGCGTGACTGCCTTGTTTTTATTTTGATGTTTAATTTTCTTGTTGCTGCTGTTGCTGATGCATATATTACTTCGTTAAGGTTTGTATTCGGGTCTTCATCCAGTATTGATTTCAGTGCTGCATTGTACAATTTAATAGTTCGGAGGTTTTGTTTTGTTAGTTGGAATTTTGGGAGCTGTTCACGTTCCTCCATTGTAATACTTTGTATTTGACTTAGCTGGTTTTTTATTTCTATCTTGGCTTCCTGTATATTGTTCTTATTTTCCGTCAAATAATTATCTTCGATGTGTTCTGAACTCATTTTATTTTTGTCTTTTAACTGACTCAGACTCAGATCGCACCTTTCCAGCACTTTTAGACTTACATCATTATCTTCGCAGTGATTTGCGTGTTTCACGGTTTCTACATTATGACCTGTGATTTGTTTGATGTTATTACTTTTTATTTCTGGTTCCGGTTCCTTTTCATATTTTGTTGATTCGACTCTTCTTGTTACAATTCTTTTAATTTCGTGAATCTCAGCCTCTGACAGTCGGTTATTACGAATAATGTACCTACGTACATTGGCCAATTTATTTTCGTCAATATACTTTCTATTTGTTTGACCAACTTTTTCACGCCAAATGTCATATGTTTGGCGAGTCATGTTTTTTTGAGGTTTGAGTAACGCTTCATGAAATGCAGTCATAACGACTTTGTACTCCTCACGAGACCATTTTATTTTTTCTTTCTTTAAATATACGGTTGTAGATCTAGCTGGTGAATTTTCAGGACCATCATTAGGATTATCCTGGTTGTGGGGACCTGAAGATACATTCTTTGTGTAGGAGTTTGTTCCTATGGCAGATTTTTCGACCTCAGGTAGGTTCCCTCCTGAAGGACGGGCTCCCTGTTTATCCACTGGAAGAGCCATACTGGACTTTTTATTTCTATTTGTGTTTTTCGTGTTTTTCCCACGAGTGACGCACGGGTCTAAAAGTCCACCCAAAGTTGCCCGGCACGTTGGGTAACGGTCTTTTACAAACAGGGTCCCGAAGCCTGTAGGGAATCGTTTATTATTATTATTATTATTATTATTATTATTATTTTAATCATTTCACCCCAAGCAAGGCATTCTACTGCCACTGTTGCGTAGGGGGTTACATAGGGTAAAGTGATGAAAAAGAGGGGTTAGTTATAGGAAATGTCAGGAGGAGGGTAATAGATGGTTGAGAATACCGAGAATGGGGGTGGAGTAGATGGGGAAAAGAGCTTGAGAGAATGGATGCGAGTTAGTGAAATAGGAGATGTCTATTGACCTTGCATTTAAATTTTGGGAGATTGTAGCTGTCGGGGAAACAAGTATATGGAATGGAATTCCACAGGCGGGAAATGCGTGGAAAGAAGCTGTTAGAGTAGAAATTGCGGTTACATTTTATCGGTATTATTATTATTATTATTATTATAGATTTCTTATATATTCAGATTGCCAAGTTAGTGTCCTCTTTACTTGAAGCCTTCTCTTGATCAGACCGAAAGCGCTTATATTCAATGATATTGTTTCAATTACCGAATCTAAGCCCTTATTTGAAAATAACGATGTTTATCCTTGATATACTTTGTCATATGTAATCTATATATATATATATATATATATATATATAAGGCAATTTGTGAGTCTGCGTGTGACTGTTCCCTGTGCACGCCTACATTTTTTAAGTTACGCCATTCAAACTTTCTAGGGACACATGTCTACAGGGAAGCCAAGTCGACACATACTTTTTGAGTTGTAAGTTCAGCAATTTTCCCTTTCGCTCTTTTTGGCCAATGGACACGATTGTTTACATTTGCTCCGTAAAACGTCTAAGATCTAAGAAGTTTGCTGAAATACGTCACAGAAATCAAATCACACGTGTCAAACGCGACTAAAATATTTTTTTATTAAAAAAAAAAATGAGCTTTTATATTTAATTTTTATTCCGACGTTTTAAAAATCAATTTGGTCAACAAAAGCATGTGAATATTTCCCCCCTTAATTTTGAAACAAAAGATCTAAGATGTTTGCTGAAATTTGTTATATTTTTTAAACTACGCCATTCAAACTTTCTATGGACGCATATCTACAGGGAAGCCCGGTCGAGACATACTTTTTGAGTTGAAATTCAGCAATTTTCCCTTTCGCTCCTTTTGGCTAATGGAGTCAATTGTTTACATCTATATATATAAAAGGCAATCTGTGTGTGACTGTAAGCTATGCACGCCTACATTTTTTAAGCTAGGCCATTCAAACTTTCTAGGGACACATATCTACAGGGAAGCCAGTTCGACACATACTTTTTGAGTTAAGTTCAGCAATTTTCCCTTTCGCTCGTTTTGGCTAGTGGAGCCGATTGTTTACATTTGCTCCGTAAAACGTCTAAGATCTAAGATGGTTGCTAAATTACAATAATCAAATCACGTGTTAAACGCGACTAAAATATTTTTTATTTAAAAACAAAAAAAACGAGCGTTTATATTTAATTTTTATTCCGACGTTTTAAAAATTCATTTAGTCAACAAAAAAATGTAAATGTTTTCCACCTTAATTTTGAAACAAAGGAAATATTTAGAAAATAAAAAATTCCTTCTTCTTAATGCTGAAAATGGTTACTAACAGCCTCAGCTCTCCTTTCCAACTTTCAATAAATGATTTACATCTACTCCTCTCATTGGCATCTTCTTTTACTACTAAAATGTTCTGAGTTCCACGGGCAACGCCGGGCTGTGATGCTAGTAGTTATCTATATATACAATCATTATATCACTGAAATGAAAACAAATATACCAATAGCTATTAAGTTTAATTAATTTTTATACGTTCTCAACAACTAAAATACATATAAATTATATTTTTAATCATTGATATTCATTATTTTCTTTGTTTATGCTCTATTTTTGCTAGTCATAATTTTATTTTCTCTTATTATTTTCTCTTTATATTTTATTTGAATATATTACCTTTGTTCACATCTCATTGTTCACAAATTTTTGTTTTCGAAATTTTATTAACCGATAAAATTGTTCAAATTAACCACAGTATTCTTAAGTAGCAGGGTTGCTAGGATGATTTTTCAGTAGATTCCTTCACTCGTTTCGGGAATGGTCGTACAAAGCGAAATGTTAACAAGAAAATAAATTGTTTTTTTTTTCACAAATTCCATCTTACATATTTTGTTCACATATTCCATCACAATCTTTCATTATATCGCTAACTAATTAACTAATATATATACACATGTATATATGAATTAAAATTTTCCAAGACCGTATGGCCATTTCAACTACTGAATTTAACACTCGTATCATCGGCGATCATATAAATCATTATGGTTGTGGCAGTAGGGGTCACCAGTATGGCAGGAGGGGTCACTGCTGTAGCTGTAAAGACGGTCAACCATGTCTGGTACAAGGCCAATTCACAAGCACAGTCGACACTCCCCACAACTTAGGTTTTATCACAATTATCAGAAGGTGGATTTTTGGAAAAAATAAAAGTATACCTTTTGTATCTTTAAATAGGAATTTGTTAATAGAAAAGAATAACAGGAATTGATAGAAGTTAAACGTTCAATAGAAATAGTAGTAAGAAGTTAAGGCTATCAAGAGTTCGTAATAGTAACTTGCGTGTATATATGTATGAGCGTTATCGTTGGGTAGGATTGTCTTTGAATTACTCGCTCAGTCTTAAAGAGTTCCGTTCGGTTATCAAGTATAAGAAAACGTAGATGGGTGAACGATTTTTTTCTTTTCTTTTTTTTTTTTTTGTTTTAATCGTATCACCCCGAGCAAGGTGGCAACGCCACTGATGTGCAGGGGCTACGTAATAGTGAAAAGATTGGGAAAGAGAAAGCCGGAAACCACATCCTAAACAGGGAACAAGGGATGAGCCTCTTAACCTGTTCAATAGACGTGGGTGGAGTGTGCACCGGGCGATAGATAGATCTATATACTCCAATTAATAATAATAATAAAAAAAAAACATGGTGGTGGATTACTAAGTTTTAACTTAGTAAAAGTCCAGTCAAGAGATTTCTGCTAAAATCAAAAAAAAAAAAAAAAAAAAATTAAAGAAAACCAATTAAACATGAAAAGCTTAAAATTTAGAATTAGGCAGAAAAAGGAAAAAAAAGACTTACTTTAAGAATATTTCAAACAAAACAGATTCCCCAACTCAACACAAGGCTCTTTAAATTTTGGTCACACCAAAATGGCCAGTGAAAGATAGGAGCATGAGAGTCAAGTTACGGCCGACAAAGAGGAGGAAGGTAGACAGACTAATATACAGAGAGAGAGAGAGAGAGAGAGAAAATAATAATGATCGCTTGACGTTTGCCAAAGGACGTATTGATTATTTCGCCATCTTCTCTCTGGCGACAGGTGAACTTGGCCCGTCTTTTATTTCGTTTGTGGGGCTCGAAAAGGTAATTTGGGAATTCACTCTCAGATTTGATTCTGGCTTTTCTATTGGACGACAAACAAACTAGTCGGCTCGCGAAAAGGTCCGTAAAAGAATTCGTTTCTGATAATTGAAGATTATTTGAATTTTGTTTTTAGATGTTTCCAAGTTTTCTATTGGCTGAAAATCATTTCGCATCAAGTGGTGAAATTTCACGAGTTTTGTTTTGGATTCGCTTTTGCGTGTGTTCTAAGCAAAGTTTGTAAATTCAAGTTGTTTTTTAATTTATAATAAAATCAACGAGTCAGTGCTTAGCATTTGAATTTTAAATCTAGATTTTGTTTTGTTCACTACATGGTAAAATACAATCATTAGTTTGTGTATGTGTAAGTGTAGCGAAAAAAAAGGAAAGAGAGGAAAAGGAGATAGGAGAAAGAGGACAGAAAAAGCGTGTTATATATATATATATATATGTAAAGTGTGAGAGAGTGAGATATGGATCGGAATCCAACAAGATGATAAAATGAAGAACAAATAGGAAACGTATCTCAACCTAGGATGTTTCACTTTTATTAAAGCTTTGACAGAGGTTGAGAGAGAAATTAAAAAAGCAAAGATAATACTGCTATGCTATGATTTGGGGTTAGTTCTTATTGGTCAGATACGTGTCACGAGTATTAAAGCAATAAATAATTAAAAAATGTTTGAAGAATATTTTGGACGGTAAAGTGTGCATGCATGTGTTTGTGAAGAAATGCTTATCTGTTACGGTGAATGTTGGACGGTAACGTTAGTTCGTATGTATGTGTTAAGAATGACTTTCGACGTCATTTCCGTTTATGTCGTGAAATATAGCGATATTTTGCTACAATTTTTTATTTGGCTAGATTGTTTTATATTCACGTGTGTGTGTGTGTGTGTGTGTGTGTGTGTGTGTGAGAGAGAGAGAGAGAGAGAGAGAGAGAGAGAGAGAGAGCAATATCTGCTGTCGTCACCATTGTCTGGGTCAGTGAGACGCAGCTAGAGGTGATAAACGTGTTTTGATTTAATTTTTCATTGAAAAATTCCTCATGCGTTTTGGAAAATGGATTTGTAATGTTTTTCATATTTGTATTAGTAAAAACAAATTAGATTCGTGAATTACAATTTCAATTTATAACTGTTAGTAAAGAGAATGAACTGAGCCGACGCTGCCTCGCTATTGTCTCTCTCTTCATGAGCATATCAGAAGGAAAATATTCAACTATCATTAATTTCTTTATTATAATAGAGAGGATATATTTGTGTACAATATAATGAAGAATTTCTTTGAACTGCATAATAGAATAAATAAGTTATTATAAATATTTCTTACAAAAACAGAAATTTCAAGGTGAAAGTAGCCCGGTCAATTTATCATATAGGTATTTACTGAAAATATTATTACGAAGACATTGATTTACATAACAGAATCTGAGACAGTGTTTTAGAGAAAGGCTGCTTAGGGGGAAAACTTGAAGAGTGTTCGTGTGCGAACAGTATATAGTTCTACTGCCTTCCACGAATGCAGAATTGGAAAAAATGCTAGGATCACTGCACTTAAAGCGTAGGGGAGCTGGTTATTTTTTCTTTGATTCGGCCTTGTGTCTTACTTAACCAAACTCCTTACAGCTTACAAGTTTTATGCAGAATTATCATCAGAAGGTTGATAGTTGGAATGTGTGGATTAGTGTAGAAGAGTGGAATAATAAAATATACATTTTGAATGTTAAAAAGGAAATTTAATAAAAGGAGGAATAACATAAGTTGTAGAATTTAATGTTCAATTAGAAACATTTTTAAAAGGTTAAGCGTAGAGTTCATGTTCAGTGATAAAGTTGAGTTAAGGGTATCAAGAGTTGAAGAAAATGTTCGTTGTAGTAATTGTTGAAAAAGATAAGGATAAAGAGAACAAGGCGAGACCTAGAGAAAAAGGACAATGTTGATTTGAAGTTGGTTACATTTTAAATGTGTGTCAACTAACCGATTCCCTTGACTGACCACCGTGACCGGTTAGAGGCCATTCTTAAATATTGAATCCAGTTACATGGAGTGGCTCCCGTAATGATTTTTTCTTTAGCTGTGGAAAAACCGTTTTTCTGACGTATTTTGAATTTCTCGATTTGTTAACCAATCAGGATTAAGAATATGATTTTTCACACGTCATTGTGATTTTTTGTAAAAGTGAAGAAGGTTGATTTTTAATTAATTTCTTATCCGCTACCTACACACTCAAAAGAAACCTTTTTCGAATGAGATAATGGAAACTAGGTGTTAATACATTTTTTTGAAATGAGCACCTTTAAAATAAACTTAGTAGATAAACGCATCATATAATCTACTCGGGAAATCAACCATTTTTGGGTACAAAACAAACACATTTTCTTTTCTGTGCGTGCTGCATCTTTCAATTATATACAAACTGCCCGGTTAAAAAAATACGTCGATGTTCTCTGTCTGAGAGAAATTCCTCAAAGAAATTCGCTTATTCATTTCTGTTGTTCACTGTTTTGATATTTCTTTAATTATCAGAGTGATAAATATTAAGTGAATTATTACATCTTTTTCTTTAGTATCAGCTGAATTTTAAAATTCTGGAATTCTAAAACTGCAGACGCTTAAGCTAGTCACGAATTGAAGGAATTATTCTATTTTTGTTGTTACTACTACTACTACTACTATTAATAATAATAATAATACTACTAATAATGCTACTACGTTTTTTGTTTATAGTTCGTCCCCGGTCTTTCGAACAGGAGTCGAGATTGATTAGGTTTCCAGTTCCTCCTACTTCAACCTTAACTTCTCCAACTAAAACTCTGAACTTTTATTTACTATTTATTAACATTTTTTTTTCTTCAATAGGAGTAGATAGGCGTATATTTCATCTGGTTATACTTATTCTTTGTTTCCTGTATAGGATTGGATTTCCGGTTCCCTCTAAAATGGTTTCCTCCTCTTTCACTTCCAGAGGCACCTTGCATCTTGGTGGTATTATTACTTTATTTGGGGTGTTGTCTTTTACTCTGTAACTCTACTTCGGGTGGCTTTTTGGCTTAGGACGAAATGAACATCATTGTATCAGTCAGTTAAGTGCCATACGTGAAACACGCTTGGGCGATCATGTCTCGAAAGAGAAATGACTGACTGGGCAGAAGATTATCCCGCAGTAGTTTGCCATTGCTTTCTGCGGTAGACTGGTTGTCAGCCAATAGAACCCAATCTGTCCTGTTATTTAACCCATAACTGCAGGGAAGAGACGGATTAATAACTTTCCCAAGGGTATTTGTGCGTAAGTGAATGCAATGAATTCAACCGGTATTCGAACTCGGCTCCCCGATGTCTCGTTCCGAGCTGATATCCACTGCACCACAAAGGGTAACCAAAAAAGTCCTTGCCGTTTTTTACGTCGTAAATAATCATCATTCACGGTCATCATTCACAAATATCAGCTAAAATTCGAATACCAGTGACCGTCAGAGTAATAAAAAATGTCCTTTTACTCCACCTTTTAAAAGAAAAAAAAAAACAAGTTTTTTGTCTCTCTTTTAGGTACTGCCACTAAATCGCTGAACCCCCCCCCCCCCCCACACACACACACAAAACAGCATAGTATGGAGAAAAAGGCCCCAAATTTAACTTTTTCCATAAAAATGTTTGTTATTAAGAGCAAAGATCAAAGTATTTTTAATTATTTCTAAAACATTTTTAATCCATTCTAACACGTTCGAAGTTTTGGTAAAAAAATCTTGTTTTGATTTTCATTAGCAGGTAACCAAATCGTTACGAGAGTTTACAATGGAAAATGTAATATTACGTAACTCAGTTTTTCCCGTGAAAAACACATTAATTGGGAAATTCTTGTAAAATCAAATAATTGTCTGATTTTAATGAAACTTTCAAGACTTATAAATAAATATCTTTTTTTAAATTATTTTTAAAAAAATCTTGATAATCTTTTTTAAACGTCTGTTACCCTCTTCCACGCAAATTCATGAAAGTATATTTTGTAGGAAAAATTGGTTTTATTAGTTAAACGCAGGACTCATTAATTTTTTTCAACCATTTGGCCCTTTTTCTAAAAATCTGTTCCCAATAGTAGAATAGAAAATGCAATAAAACTATGACATTATTTAATTAGATAAGCCTTTATTAAGTTTAAAAAATATTTTTAAATATTTCAAAATCTTGTAAACGTTAAGTTATTAAGTTATTAAGTGAAGATTATATTAACTAATAAAAAATTATAAAGTTTAATATAAATTATCGAACCATAGTATTTTTTAAATATTTTTTTTATTTTTTGCATTTGAAGTATTTTTTTTTTTTTTTGTATGATAATTTCTGTATGTACATTAAAAAATAATGTGTTTCATGATTTGAACAAAAATTTGAACAAATATGTTACTTGGGATTACCATAGACACTTAGCTTATTTCGCATCTGTCTGTTATCACAAGCCAAATCATACGGAAAAGGTCAGAAAGATCAATATTCTGTGATTAAAAATAGTTTTAGTCTTAATTTCATGCAAAAAATAAGTAATACTTGTGTAAATCAGATTAATTTAAAATTAAGTTTGCTAACTTTCAAAAAATGTGTCACTGGTGTATATTTTATTTTTGCAAGATTTTTATAATCAAGAATTAACTTTTGTTTACAAATGTGTTGATTGCTCAAAATAAAAAAAATTTAAATTAAAAAAAAAATCTGAAAGTTTTAGATTTTATTCATTATAATTTCTATTTTAAATACACCAGAGTATTTTGCTTACTGGAAATAGTAAAATTAACCATTTAACTTTCAATTAAACTTAAAATAAATGTTTCAAGAAAAAATCTTATTTTCAAAAATTCTATTTAAAATTAATTATAGAAAATGAGTGAAGGTACCTAATTCTGTCAGCGTGCAAACGGGCATTCGCAGTCAGCGAATTGTCCAGTTACCGACAATACCCAGAATCCTAGCATTTGGTGAAGCTTACATTTTTGAGCTAGTTGTAGCGTAAATTGACTCTGCTCTTTAAGAAGTAAATTTCTATGAATATTGATGTAAAATAATTTACATCATTTACATTAACTTTTGTTGAAATCTAGAGAAATAAATAAAATAGAAGCAGCATAGCATGTAAGTTAACTTTGGTTTGTGTCAATCCAGTTGTCCTATTTGATATCTTGTTTTAGAGTAATGAAGAAATGATATTATTTAAATTATTTCCTTACTTCAAAATAGCTTCTTGATCGTATGGTCGGACTTTACTGAAAACATAAATAAATTTTTAAGCTCATTTTTGTACGGCTGTGGTGCTCACAGCATTTTGATTGATTTCGTTGCATTATTTTATTTTCGCATTTTTTTTATTTTATTTTATTTTTTGTGCTTCAAAAAAGTTTTGTAGAGAAAAAAAATTAGAACAGACAAATACTGTTCTGAAAGTATTGCCGTTAGTATTAACCCTTTGATTTTGTTTTGAAATTAACCTCTCTTGTGTTCCAACAGCTTCGGAGTGGAAAAGAGGGCAAGAATAGATTAGAACTCCACTACTATGAATGAAAAGTTATTCCGTTTAATTTAGTGAAGTAACATCAGTCAGTCAGTTAAGTACCTTACGTGATACACGCTTGGGCGATCATGTCTCGAAAGAGACATGACTGACTTGGCAGAAGATTATCCCGCAGTAGGTTGCCATTGCTTTCTGCGGTAGACTGGTTACCGACCAAGGCTACAGAACTTAATCTGTCCTATTATTTAACCCATAACTGGCGGGAAGAGACGGATTAATACCTTTCCCAAAGGTATTTAAGCGTAAGTGAATGCAAGGAATTCGACTGGAATTCTAACTCGGCTTCCCGATTTCTCGTTCCGAGTCGATATCCCCTGCCCCACGACGCACGAAGTAACATACTATACCCAAACTCATTCCAAAGTTGTGTATACGATAGGGGGTGTAGTGTGAAAATGAAGACACTGCTTGAGTATGCTCCCCCATCTTCAGAAAAATCCCAGCCCCTAGGTGCCCCCCCCCCCTTTCAGAGTTCCACAATCGCCACTGCTCTACACCCACGCAAGATCATACTCTTTATCTTTTGGCCTAGTCGACAAGTAGTGCCCTAATGGTGAAAGATGCTTTCAATGAGCCAAACCATTGCTGCAAACCTGTACTCTTAGCAGTTGGAACGTGTACAATACGCACTGAAGCAGAAAGTGCCAGTGTTGGTTAATCTCTAATGTTCTTCTATGACAATGTTAGGTGCGGGTGGTCAGGTATACCATACGGCGATTTATCTGGGAGACACTGTGCCATCCACTTTATTCTTCAGGGTTTGTGTCAAACAGATTAACACCCCTTCCATTCCTTAAACAACTACCTTTGTGGGAAATTATTCGCAAACGATGCAAACTTGCTGAAGTTACTCCCAGACTACTATTCTGCGCCCAAGACATCGAATTTTTACCGCCAGAGCATTGTTCAGCTGGAGGCACGTTGGCAAAATATTTTTTTTATGACTATTGGTATGTTATATTTTCTGCATATATTTTTTTTCCTAATAAATCAAAAACAGCAAAGACTTTTTGGTTATCTTATAAACAAATGAGAAAAATATATACGAGTTAGAAATTCCGATAGTTAAAGAAAACATTTTAATAGAAGAAAAACGATTTTGTTTAGTCTTAAACTTAAGCACCATCAATAGTGAATTGAAGCTTTCTTTTAAATCAAAAACAATAAAACTTAGCAAATCATGACTAACATTTTTTTTAGTCGTGGCTCTCCTTGTCACTTTATAGGGATCTCGCTCATGCTTATTAGATTGGCCTTGTGTCAAACATAACCGAACTCCCTACAACTTAAGGTTATCAGAATCATTAGAAGGTTGAAGGTTGGAAGAATAAAAGTATTTCGTTTGTATGTTAAAGTAGAATTTTATTAACAGAACAGAATAACATCAATTTGTAGGAGTTAAATGTTCAATGAGAAAATGTAGTAAGGAGTTAAGCGAATCAAGAGTTCTAGTTATAAGTAACGAATGTGCAGAAGAGATTAATAGGTTTGTAATAAGGCCTGTGTTTCTTCCTTTTTTTAAAAAATCTGTTTCGAAATTTTTGAGAAAATAGAAATAAAAAGAACACTTATACTTAACATGAGAGAGAGTTAAAATTTTTATGTAAATTATGAGTAAAATAGGCTTGGAATATTTTACATTTACAACACATGTTAAAGGCAAGAGTAACAGACGAAAAAAATGCGTAACCTTCCTAATGAGCTTCTGTAAATGAATGGTAGAACAGGGTCTAGGAGAGATAACAAAAAGAAAATATTTGTTAAGAGCTAAAAATTACATGAAGTTGTGGAGAGTCATGATCAGCAATGTCCTGAATAGACAGAGCGCATAAAAGAAGAAAAGTTTGCCTCGCACTTCGTTAATTTTTCAATGACTCAATTAAATGGCTCATTGTGGCCGTAAACCTAATGAAATTAATGAGACGATACAACCAAACACGCACACACATATGAAAGTTCAGCGTCCAACTCTTTTCGTGCACATGCCTAGTTACATTGACATAATCCTTGTTTTAGTTTGATGATGGCCTAAAGGACGAAACACCGAACACGAAAAGAATCCCATCGAGTGTAGAGACCCATAAAGGTAGGCTTCCTATAAACTGAAGCTATAAAAGAGGAAGGTGTTCTATGAACCCGAACATCCGAGAAGAGCAAAGAACAATTGACCTCTTATCTACCGTAAATTTAAGGGCAAGATGAACATCATTGAGTAGGCAGAAGAATTGGTCAACCTCCGATTCATTGTTGAAAACACAAAAAGTGTCATAAACATAACGGAAGTAGACTGTGGGCCGGGAAGAACTTAAAAGTAAGTTCTCCTCATGAAAGCCCACAAATATATTAACCAAAACAGAGACCAAAGGGGAGCCCGTTGCTACACCATCAATCTGACGATACATAATATAGTCAAAACTGAAATCGACAGACTTAGTGGCAAATTTCATAAGTTTAAGGAAAACACCGGGTCTTGTCGGGGGAGTCAGATGACTACTATATAGCAAATCACTACAAATATCGACAGTCTCCGACAAAGGAACACACGTGAAGAGGCTGCAAATGTTAAAAGAGCACATAAATCCATCAGTAGCATCACAATTCCGAATAAACTGAGCAAAAAAAAAAAGAAAGTAATCTTTAATACAGAATGAACTATAATGCTGAAAATTATTTGCAACATTATAGCCAGCCACTTTGCAACTTTATGTTGAGATGACTCAATCATAGAAACTATGGATCTCAACGAGACACCCTCTTTATGAATCTTAGGTAATCCATAAAGATGGGGACGAATGGATCCAGATGGTCTTACTTTCTCAGACATTTAAAAGGAAAGAACACCACTTTTTACCAATTTGACAAGACGTTTCTGAAATCGAATTTCAGAGGTCAGAGTATAATCATGAGTATCAACGGAATCAAGACGTTGAAACTTGGAAGAATTAATAAGTAATTAATTTTGTCAATAATTTTTCCCCGTTTACTGTTCTGATGAGAGGAAACGAAAGCGGTCGACTGATGTTTTTGTTTTAAAATTTGACATGGCCGATTATAGTAAAAACTTCTTGTCTTTAACGCCATAATAAAATTTTGTACCATTATATATATAAGAAAATGTCCGAGAAGCTGTGAACGTTTTGTTTAAGGTGTAGATTTACTGTTATTATTAGTTATCCTAATGGCTTTCCATACTTAATACTTCTCGTCCCCACACTCGCGTGGTCATGTATGACGTCACAAGCTGTAGTGCGATTTTCGCTTCGAGCACGCACGCACGTGTTCGCCGTTGCTTTGAAAATCTTCCATGCAAACAAAATAGATGACTACTACTACCGTTCGTCCGCGAACTGTTTAATACACTCAATATAATTGCCATATTTGAAAATGGCTGATGTAAGCCGAAAGCTCAGAAAGGATTAAATAAAAAAACATGTATCAATATTGTGATTTTCTTTCTTCTTTCAACGATAATGCTATTAAGTTTATCAGACGATATGAAAAGAATTTACATAAAATAACTCTACAAAACTTGTCTATAATATTTAATGAAACATGCATCAATATATATATATATATATATATATATACACACACACATATATATATATATATATATATATATACACACACATACATATATGTATATATGCACTTACAAGTGTATGTGTATAATGCCTCCGGGCCGCCTTGTGTTCGCCGAACGTAAGGGGCCTTTAGACATTTAGCATTTAACTCCTGCCGAGAGTCAAGACTCTGAGTCAAAGTACATTTCAAAACAGGTTTATTGAAACTCGGACAAGAGTTAAATGCTAAATGTCTAAAGGCCCCTTACGTTCGGCGAACACAAGGCGGCCCGGAGGCATTATAGTAAAAAAAACGGAGATGTCGAAGGGATTTAGTGTGACAGAAAGAAAGAAAGAAGGCGCATGCCGTCCGCACGCCGTCAGCGAAGCTGTCGAAAAGGCCAGGGCACCGGCGGGAGTAACCGGAGTAAGGTGAGAGAGACCCTTTGGATAGGAGGGCTGGAAGGGAGGTAAGCCGTAGCAGACTGGTAACATGATACTCCCCGCCTGACGTATGACACGTCATAAATAGTTATTCTTTGGCGCTGAGAAGGACAATTTCAGTGATGGGTCTAAGGAGGAGTCTAGCGCAATTCCCAGTGTAGATCTTGACCTCAACTTTACGTACTAGATTGTCCTCACTAGGGAAGACTCGGGTTATAAGTCCTAGAGGCCACTTGTTTCTGCTGGTTTGCTCGTCCCTGAGCAGCACCACGTTCCCCGGTTCAAGGTTGGGTACCTCCGACCTCCATTTGGAACGTTTTTGGATCGAGGATAGATATTCTCTTCTCCACCTGCTCCAAAAAATCTCGGCCAGATGCTGAACGAATTTCCACTGGCTTCTTAGGATGTCCTTGGGTCCGTATTCACGCTCGTGCGTGAAGGGAACACCTGTTTTTTGAGTGAGGAGGATAGCAGGGGTAAGTATCAGGGGTTGATCCGGATCTGACGACACAGGAATGAGGGGGCGGGCATTGATTATGTAAGAGACCTCCGCCAAAAATGTGGTGAGTGATTCATGGGTCATCCTATGCTTGTACTGCAAGAACATGGCGTCCAATATTCTTTTTGCTATGCCGATCATCCTTTCCCAAGCTCCTCCCATATGTGGAGCATGGGGAGGGTTGAAAGACCAGGTGCACTCCTGCCCTGCCAAGTATCTAGAGACTGAGCTTATATCTATGGGAGACTCGATGCCCAGCTCCCTGCAAGCGCCCACAAAGTTGGTTCCGCAATCGGAGCGTATGTGCTTAGCGGGGCCGCGGATGGCGAAGAAGCGTCTGAGCGCGTTGATGAGGCTGGAGGCGGTCATTGATTCAATGACTTCAATGTGAACACCTCGAGTGCTCATACAAGTAAACATTACCGCCCACCTCTTGCTGTTGGCGAGTCCGCCTCTAGTTCGGCGTGAGGAGACTACCCAAGGACCAAACACATCTAAGCCGATGTTGGTGAAGGGAGGACTAGTGCTGAGACGGTCGGCAGGAAGGTCAGCCATCTTCTGTGTCAGGGTGGGGTTCCTGAGTTTTTGGCAGGTGACGCAGCGGTGAATGTGCCGGCTCACGCATCTCTTCCCACCGATTATCCAAAATCCTGCTGCACGGATGGCTCCCTCGGTGAACAGACGTCCCTGGTGTTTGGATTGCTCGTGGTAGTAACCCACGATCAAAGATCCGACGTGGTGTCTCCCAGGGATGACAATAGGGTTTTTCTCTCTGGTTTCGATCTCTGCTTTGCCAGTGCGACCCCCAATCCTCAACAAGCCGTGATTGTCGATGAAAGGATTGAGGTCTTTAAGCGGGCTGCCTTTAGGGAGATCCTCCTTGCGTGCTATACTCAAGAGTTCTTCAGGGTAGACTTCTTCCTGCACCGATCGGATGATGGTATTTTTTGACTGTAAGAGTTCCTCGACAGTGCGTGTTTTGGGGCAATAATGCCACCCTCTACATTCACCTCTTGAGGTGGTATGAGCTTGGTGGAAGGTGCCAGCGATATGTATGAGATTGGCTAGGGCTCTAGTCAACGACAGCCAAGTGGAAAACCTCTCAAAACGCAGCGTAGTGAGCTGTAGATTTGCCGAAGACGTAGCTAACGTGGACACTTGAGGACGGACGTCTGCGTCTCTTTCTGGATTTATTAGATCGTAGCCGGGGTCGTCCTTGCCTCCTGGCAGAGGAAAGCTGGGGCCATTGAGCCAGGTGGTGGTTTGCAGGTGAGATGCGGACACGGAACGAGTGCCGAGGTCAGCGGGGTTCAGGTCTGTGTGTATGTATCTCCATTGATCGGGGTGAGAGGATCTTCGTATCCGCAGTACTCGATTGCTAACATACACATAGAAACGTCTAGTTTCGTTGTGGATGTAGCCTAACACCACTTTGCTGTCAGTGTAGAAGGTGGTGGAATGAGGCTTCAGGTCAATCTCGGAAGAGATCAGCTCACTCAGTTCCGTTGCAAGGAGGGCCGCGCAGAGCTCTAGTCTTGGAATCGAGTGTTCGGGCCGTGGAGCTAGCTTTGCTTTTCCCCATGACGAAGCCAACGTGGCTTTTTCCTTTACCGTCGATGACTCTGAGGTAGGCTACTGCAGCGATGGCTTTAGTGGATGCATCGGAAAAGATGTGCAGCTCTCTGCGTGCCGCTTTAGAGGGAGGTAGAGTTGTAAACATCCTAGGGATAAGAATCTCGTTTAGGGAGTCCCATTCGGCGTTCTTGTCCGTCAACCCTCAGGATGAATTTTCCCTCGATAACGACGGGGGCGGCAAATCCCAGAGGGTCGTACAGGCTGTTGAGGGTCGACAGGACACCTCTGCGTGTAAACGGCTTTTCTGATGTTGGCACGCTGAACGTGAACATGTCCTTCCCGATGTCCCACTCAAGCCCGAGGCTGCGCTGTCTAGGTAATTCATCTGTGCCCAAATCGAGGTTCTTCATAACGCTCGCATGGTCTGTGGAAGGGAAGGCGCCCATGACTCTTCTACTGTTGGAGGCTATTTTATGAAGCCTTAAATTAGACTGCGCCAAGATGTCCTGTGTGTTCTTGATTAAGGAAATGGCTTCTTCCTCGGTGGTGAAGGATCCCAAACAGTCGTCAATGTAAAAGTTGTTATTGACCAATTGCTCGACTGCTGGGTCGTAGTTAGGCAGGCCCTTCTTAACCGCCTGCCGAAGGCAGTAGACGGCTATGGATGGGGATGGGCTATTTCCGAATACATGGACCCTCATCCTGTATTCCGTCATCTCCTTGCTAGGATCGTTTTCTAGGTACCAAAGGAACCTTAGGTAGTTCCTGTGCTCTTCCTTTACCAGGAAGCAGTGGAACATCTGTTCGATGTCTGCCATGACGGCGACAGGCTCCATTCGGAAACGACTGAGGACGCCAATCAATGAGTTGTTAAGGTCGGGTCCGCTTATTAACACATCGTTGAGGCATATTCCATCGTGCTTAGCGCTGGAGTCGAAGACTACCCGGATTTTGCCCGGTTTTTTAGGGTGGTACACGCCGAAGATGGGCAGGTACCAACATTCCTCATCTTGTTTGTGTGGAGGGGCCTTTTCCGCATGGTTGTTTTCGAACAGTCTCTCCATGAAGGAGAAGAAGTGCTTCTTCGTATCTGGCTTCTTTTCCAGGTTACGGACTAATCCGGTAAACCGTCTTTCGGCCAGTATCTTGTTTGGAGGGAGGCGGCGTCTTGGGGCTTTGAACGGCAAGGGAGCAACCCAGTTGTGGTCGGTGTCCCTCTCGACTTCTCGTTCCATGAGGTTGAGGAAAGCAATATCCTCAATGGAGGGGGCTACCTTTTCGTCATCACTGGTCCGTTGAAATATATAGCCATCATTATCGGTGGAGTAAAGCCCGTTGCCGATGTAGTTCTCCTGAACTTTAAAGTTGTTTTGGCATAATTCGAAAAGGGTAGGGTGGCCTCCCTCGGATACGTTTGTATGCATCGTGTTCACCACGGTGGGTGGGTGAAATCTCCCTAGGCAGACGTTGCCTACTATCACCCACCCCAGGTCCAGCCTTTGTGCGTAAGGGGCGTCATGGGGCCCGTTTATGTGTTCACGTACCTTGTGAACTCTCAGGATATCACGTCCTAGAAGGAGCATTATAGGGGTTTTAGGCTCCGGAGTAGGGATGAGGTGAGCTATCTTCTTCAAATGGGGATGGTGGAAGGCTGCCTCAGGTGTGGGAATGCTGGACCTGTCGTCAGGTATTCTGTTACATTCCACCAAGCTGGGAAGAGGAAGGCTGATCTTTCTGTCCAAGGATTCCACCTGGAAGCCTGTCGCTCTTCTTCCCATGGTTTGAGTTACTCCTGCGCAGGTTTTAAGGGAGTATGGGAAACTGGGCTCGTTGCTGTTGAATCTATCGAAGAAGCTTGAGTTTGCCAAAGACCGGTTGCTCTGCTCATCGATAATGGCGTACATCCTCACTGCCTTGTCGGGTTGATCTGCAGGGTAAACGTTGACGAGGCATATCTTGGAACAGGAGTTCTCCGAGAGGTCGCCGCCACAGATTTGAGTGCACTGCGAAACTACTCCGGCAACTGCAGGGGTTTTATCCTCCCCGCCGTCCTTAGCGGCGGGTTTAGTGCTGATGGTCTCTGGTGGTGGTCCAGGATGGAGAGCAGTGTTGTGATCTTTGCTGTTGCATTCATTGCATGTAACATCTGCTTTACAGAATTTTGCCACGTGCGCGGTGGTAGCACAGCACTTAAAACAGATGCCCCTGTTTCTGACGAAGGTCTTGCGCTCTGTCAATGCCTTTTCTCGGAAGGCCCGGCATTTCAGCAGTGGGTGGTGGGACTTCTCATGAAGCGGGCAGTACTGGGTCAAGTCCCTTGCTTCACTATGGGGACGTGTGGTGTCGGAGGGCGTAGGAGATACCACGGTTTTGTGTACCGTTACAATTTTTTGTTTGTTTTCTTTACGGGAGAACCCGCTAGCTAGAAGATTGACTTTGAAACTAGGATCATTCCTGATCCTAGCTTGTCGTGATACAAAGCTCACGAATACCTCGAAGGGGGGAAACATGACTCGGTGTCGTTCCTTGTAGTCGGATCCGACTTGTGTTCGCCGAACGTAAGGGGCCTTTAGACATTTAGCATTTAACTCCTGCCGAGAGTCAAGACTCTGAGTCAAAGTACATTTCAAAACAGGTTTATTGAAACTCGGACAAGAGTTAAATGCTAAATGTCTAAAGGCCCCTTACGTTCGGCGAACACAAGGCGGCCCGGAGGCATTATAGTAAAAAAAACGGAGATGTCGAAGGGATTTAGTGTGACAGAAAGAAAGAAAGAAGGCGCATGCCGTCCGCACGCCGTCAGCGAAGCTGTCGAAAAGGCCAGGGCACCGGCGGGAGTAACCGGAGTAAGGTGAGAGAGACCCTTTGGATAGGAGGGCTGGAAGGGAGGTAAGCCGTAGCAGACTGGTAACATGATAATGTGTGTGTATATATATACACACACACACACACACACACATATATATATATACACATTAAAACAGTGCTCAATATAAAAATAGAACAATGAATATCTATTGTTAATTATTTCTTTAGAACATATACAAACTACAAACTACTAGAAAATTGTACATTTTGTTTCGACATTAAAAGAACAATGTCACATCAGTTAGTAATGATGGTTTTTTTAATAAAACACTTATTACCATCATTATTAACTACATATATATATATATATATATATATATATATATATATATATCCATACACATATATACACAAACTAATGTACACACATACACACAAGCTTATAAACACACCTCATACATATCCAGTTATATATAGAGAGAGATGATGACAAATTGTTGTTGTTAAAACTGATTGAATGTTAATTACTGGAAAATAATTCATTAAACCAATCATCATCATCATCATTATTAAAAATAAACAATACAAATTAAACATTTTGAATAGAAGAGCATAGCTCTATATTCGAATATACGTCGCCTTTCTTACTATTAGACTTAATTATTAATATTAAAAAGCTGATACTGCGTAGCTGTTGAGCACCCTTTTCTTTGTTTCCAACGAAATCTTACTGTTTCTTAATATTTTGTTTAGCTTTTGAATGGCCTCTTTTGCTTTTCCGATGTACTATTGGATAACCGCGTCGCGTTTTCTGTCTTCTATTAGTCGGATGTTCGTTTTCTTGTTCTCTGAAAACTTATTTATTATGAGTAGCATTGCCTGAACTTCGGATTAATGACCCTGCTGTTATTTGCTCTAAAAATATGCTGTGCTCGCGTGTAGACCCCATACTTATCATTATTTATACGATAAGACGCGACATAGTCCAGGTTTGGCGTGTGCGCATTAGGAACCTCGCCTCACCAGACCCTGCAGAGTGTAGCATAAAAATATAAACCAGCAAGGGGGTAACGTTAGCTGTTCCTTTTAGATTTCGTAATGTGACTGGCTGTGGTTTCAAATCTCTGTTGTTATCACTTCGTATAAAATGGGAGATAAATAGTAGATAATACTCGTTTTTTTTCCATTTTTGTTTATCCTCACCCCCATTTATTTTTAACTATCTATTAAAGCTTGAACAACTCGTCATCATTTGGAAGCGAAGGGCTGGCATCACTGAAACTGCAAAGCCGTATTTTTAACATGCACCAATCAAAAGAGGCCCAACATTTATAGCCCAAGATATCAAAGTCACGAGGCCTCAAATTCAAGGACAGACAAACCGTTTTTGTCTTAAAAACATTGCAGCTATCTGTACACAAACTCTGAAATATAACACTCGTGTTTGAGTTTAACATTTTCTGGTGTAATTGTCCATGCTTATCACGCTGACGTGAATTCGAGCTGATGGATGAATGAAAAAAATCTTCAGTTATTTGGATAAATATTTTCACATTTGTTATTTCTGTCAAAACATTTCATCTAATGCGTACCTTAATCTTCCTCAGGGTTATGTTTCATTTGCTTTTTTTTAATGTTTTTTTTTTCTCTAAAAATCTCAATTTTGACGTACAGATCTGTATTTTTCTAATTAAAGACGTTTTTATTGATTGATTGATTTTCTATAGCTTATAAACCCTTTACAGGTTATTTAAATTTATTTTGAGATTCAAGTCTTAGCAATTAACCCTAGCTGGGTGAGAAGAGGTGAATTCACACATACTGGTGCGAAAGTGAATATTACAAACTTAATGGAAATTGGAACTCCGCTCTCCGAATAACAATTCTGAGCTCCCTTCCACAAGTCTGCTTTCCCGACAGTTACAATCTCCAGGTGTTTAAATGTAGGGTCAATAGACACCTCCTATCACACTAACTCCCAACTATTCTCACAACACTCTCATCTACCCAACCCTCATTCTCGGTATCCTCACCCGCCTATCACCCACCCTCTGTTATTTAATCAGCCTTTCTCCACTCTACGTAGCCCCCTGCACAGTAGTGGCAATGACATGCTTTGCTCGGGGTGAAACGCTTATAAAAAAAAAAAAAATCCGTTACACCAACTATACATCCAAGCTTTCAGCACTTGATATTTCTAAGCAGTCACTCATCAAGACACTGACCAGGCTCGACATTTTTTATTTAAATTTATTTGATAATTTTGTTATCATGTATTATGAACGTTATTTATTTTTTTACACATAATATTTGGAATATAATATGCAACTGATTGTTCATATACGCGGATTGATATAAGAATGTATATATAAAACAAATACTGAATTTTCTATTAAAGATGTCGTCAAAACAGAAAAACCGCCCTAGCACCTTTTGTCTAATTTTAACGAAATTTGGAGCGGCATTCGACATGATTTCATGGTACAATATGCTCCTAAATTAGTTGGGGACTTATGTTGTAGTGATACCGACCGAGCAAAAGCGATGGACCAGATGTTTGCACTCTAATAACCAGAAAGCAAATGACCAAAACTCGTCGGTGCGCATCCGGGTTCGCGCAGATGTTCCGGTTGAAAACTAATTAAATATTAAATTTCCAGTTCGCGAGCCTATGCGAATTTTATTTATCGGCCAATGGGAAGCCCAGAATCAGATACGGATATGAATTCCCAAATGATCTGCTGCGACCCAAAAAGAAGATATAAAAAGCCGATACAGAAAGCATCGTCAGACAGACAGGCCCACACGGACTGACTCGAGAGAGAGGAGTGTAATCAGTATCCCCCTTGACCTACGTCAAGCGGCTTACTATGCTAGCCTCCTTTCCCTCTCATCTTATCTTTCACTGTCTCAAAACTACTTACTGACCTAAGGATCGGAAAGTTCAAAGACTGTTTCCTTAAATACCACGCCCCGCACGCACCTAGCGTAAGCATGAATTATCTTGTCAGCTTTCTATTCCCACTATAATGTATCGTTAAAATTGTATCTCGAGAACAAAAGAGACGAAAGGCGCCACCCGAAAACCTTTTCCACTCTTTCACACATTTTTCTTTAATTCCTGTTCTTGTTATATAAACTTTAGACATCCTTATCACACACACACACACACACACACACACACACACACACACACACACACATATATATATAATTTTCTAAACATATACTGTTAAATATAAGAGACAATTAATGTCTATTATGTTTAATCATGAGCCGTTCTAAACGTCGTATTTTGGCTTTAATTTCAGTTGAAAATAAAGACAAAAATTCTCCAACATTTGGATAATTTTTCAAGTTGGTTCTAAGCTTTCGGCTCACATGAACCATCTTCAGAGAGGTGACAAGGACGTTAACACAAAAACATCCACCATCAGCGATGATTTTATCTTGTGTTGACATAAAACTCCGCTAAGCAACGACAACTGTTACCAAAAATACCAAACGCAGTTCGTAAATTTGCAATGCAGTTCTATGACGTCACACCGCGTGATAGCTCGAAATGACAGCAGAACCATATATTCAAATGCAATGTAAGGTGTTATGACCAGATTTAAACGTGATTTTATTAAGTGTGGGTTGTTTGGATATATATATATATATATATATATATATGTGTGTGTGTGTGTGTGTGTGTATAATTTGCTATATTTATGAGGGAGGAGTGGGCAGTATTGAAGTCAGAACGCTTATTCATATAAATAGTGTTATTTAAATTCTTTTTATAAATTCGGATTGAAAGTCTGCGTGTTGGATTAACTCTGAGATTTTCTTTGTGTTTTTTTCTTAGTATGATAAATTCTTGAGATTTAGCGAGGCAGTTCATGCGATTTCTTTGACTTAGAGATTAATTTTATGTTCTGCTCCTTGGGGAGCTTTTCAGTATGTTTTCCTTGAGTAACATATGTTCTGAAGATAGTATTGAAGCATGAAACTGACAGGCATCAGGTAGTGTTGATTTCAATGACCACAGACACATACACGTTATATATATATATATATATATATATATATATATATATATATGTATTGTATATTTAGGCAACAGCCTCTCTTTTATACAGGTTTCATTAAAAATGACAGACAAGGTATTATCATAAAGTTTTTTATATAATTTTTCATATAAAACAAAGTTTTTCTGAAATGCTATAGTATTATTTTCCTTCTCATTTATAATGAAACCTGTATAAAAGAGAGATTTTTGCCCAAATACAGACTTTTTAAATTACATGATCCGGCAGCAACAAGGAAAGTAATGCGACAGCATTTTGGAAAAACCTTATTTTACATGAAAAATTATATAAAAAAAAATTAATGTTAAAACCTATATATATATATATATATATATATATATATAGAGAGAGAGAGAGAGAGAGGGGTAGAATCGCAGACTGACGCCAATTCGGTCGGGTTTCAATCCTGGCTAAAAAGCAATCGGCTATCTAACCGTACTGATGAGCTGTGATACAGCGAAACAGATCTGTCTGCGGATGACTATATATCTATATATATATATATATATATATATATATATATATATGTGTGTGTGTGTGTGTGTGTGTGTGTGTGTGTGTGTGTGTGTGTGTGTGTGTTAAATAATAATGATACTTAATGCCAAAATTGATGTTTTTTAATTGTTTACTGGTAGGAAGGCATTTTAGGCAAGCAGATTTTTGTTATAAAGTGCTCGATATGAAGATAGAGATAGAGCGTTAATATCATTGATGTAGAGAAGTTTGTTGCATAGCATAGCAAAGTTATTTCATCAGATATAATAAAACTCTCTGAAAAGTAAAGACATCACAATAATGCCTTCACGAAACTTATATATATATATATATATATATATATATATATATATATATATATATATATATATATATATATATATATATATATATATATATATATATATATATATATGTTCAAGAGGCTATTCATGGTCGAGTGGTCAAGACGGTACCAGATCAAATGGTATGCTTCCCCTATGTAATAGGGGTCGCAGGTTCGAATCCTGCTGGATAGCACACATTTTCGTAATAAAAATTTATCGTAATCAGGTCGGTAGATATAAATATAAAAATAATGTTTAATTAAAAACAGAATATCTACTTAAATACGAGTATCGGTAAAAATAATGTTCAAAATAATTCATTACATATATATATATATATATATATATATATATATATGTGTGTGTGTGTGTGTGTGCGTATGTAGTGGTGTTTGTTAGTCCTGTCTCCCGTTTTTCCCATTTAAGTGTCATATGTGATACACGCCTGAGCGATCATGTTTCTTTCGAGACATGACTGACTAGGAAGAAAATTTTTATGTAAGTTGCCATTTCTTTCTTTGTAGACTGGTTGCCAACCAAGGCTACAGAACCCACACTGTCCTGCTATTCAATCCCTAGATGGAGAGAGAGAAGAGATAGATTCATACCTCTCTTTGGTGATTGCGCGTAAGTGAATGCAACTAAAATTCGAACTCAGCTCTCCGATTTCTCATTCCGAGCCGATATCCATCGCACCACAGCGCGCATTAATCTCGGTCATAAATATTTATACTCATACTTCTCATTTCACTACTGCTGCCATCGCAACTATGGTTGGTAAAGACTTTTTGCTCCTTAATGCTTTTAGGAATTTCAAAAGAATTGCAAATTTTATTTTATGACAATCATCATTATCTTCTGAATGATTTTATAATCATTATTATCGACTTTATTGCCATTAATCCATAAAAATTGAAGTAAGATCTTCATTCGTCCTAGAAATAAACTTTTATCCGATTTTACTCAGTAATTTCATGATTCATTCTTTCCTTCCTAATAATCTCTTTTCTTGTGCATGATACGTACGAACAATATGGCTGCCAAAAATATTAAACAAAGGATCTATTTGACTGGCATATTCTTTTCCCAGACTAGTTCGTCTTGTTCTCTGTCTCGAAGAATCAATCGGATCAATATTCAGTTTCATTCCAAGAATCACCATTCTTTTTATTGTTTTATTCTTTTTTGTTCTTTTTTTTTTTTATTTACTTAATTCTTTGGGGATTGTCCTTTTTTTATTAATATTTTATGTAAAAGAAGAAATAATTTATGGATATTTGACGGAGACGTGAAAATTCAGCAAGTGCATAACAAGTCAATATTCGTTCCGTTAAAACATTCGTTCAGTACAGGTTTTATGAATCCCATCCGTCTGCGATACGAAGCCTAATGTTTTTAGTTTATTTCATTATAGTTACATGCATGTTATACAGACTTGGATTACATTTGTGAAAACAGTTCGGAAGTTGTGAAGCTAAACTGATTAGCCATATCGCTCGAGCAGCTGAGATTTTACAAGCCGAAAACTAAAATATTTTCACTAAATCATATTTATGCTCATAAATGTATTATTTGAGAACAGATTGGTTTGAAATAGTACTTGACCTCTCCATCTCCGTGATTCAATATTCGATATTTTGTAACACGTATCAAATATGAAAAACCATAACTTTAATCCAAAAAGACACATTATAGCCTGTCGAATATTTGTAAAGTATATATTTTCAACTCGTCTGGCCTGCTTGATGGATGATATAGTTGCGTACTTTACATCTGTAAATCCATCTCCGCAATGTTAGTCAAAATTTTAACTAGATCTTTAGCATTTTTAAAATTATTATTAGCGAAAGATTGTACGGTTAGCTGTACAGCTATAGGCGCGAAAAGTAGAACTAGCGAGCCGAGTTCAAGTAGTTTTCTAGTCAGTTGCATTTACTTTCAAACTGGTGCGCGCGAGAAAGGCATAAGATAGTTTATTCTCCCCTAGTTATGGGGTAAATAACAGGGTAGCCTGGGTTTTGTAGCCTTGGATTCAGTATAAAGGAAAAAAACTTTGCATTCAAAACTGCGGAGAATGCAACCATTTCAGCAAGTATTTTTTCAAAAAGTTATGGGAATTCGCAGATATTAAAGAAAAGCAATTTGTGGAGAATCATGACCACCTATGTCCTGAAGGATCATAGCAATTTTTAAAAAAATGCGTAAGCGTGTTTGGAATTAATCGAGTATTTAAGAATTTTAATTACAGAATTTTAGTTATGAATCAAGAAAAAAAAAAACGTGTATTATAACGAATTTTTTTTTTTTAATCGTGTCACCCCAAGCAAGGCATTCCACTGCCACTATAGCGCAGGGGGTTACATAGAGGGATTGGGTATAGGAAATGTCAGAAGGAGGGTGATAGACGACTTAGGATGTACATAGGGAAAGAGTTGTAGAGAGAGAGGTGTGAGTTAGTGTGTTAGGAGGTGTCTATTGACCTTACATTTAAACTCCTGGAGGTTGTAGCCGTCGGGGAAGCAAGCATGCGGTAGGGAATTCCACAGGCGGGAAGTGCGAGGAAAGAAGCTGTTGGAGTAGAAATTGCGGTTACATTTCATCGGTTTCACACTAAAAGGGTGGGACCTAGTTGCCAATCTAGTATCTCGTACAAATTCACATCTGGGGGGCACCAGTGATTTAAGTTTGTCAGAGTAGAAGCCATGAAAGTATTTATAGAAGAGGCACAGGGAAGCCATGTCACGCTGGTGAGAGAGATACTGTAGGCGGTCAGCCAAGTCGGTATCAATCGCATTACAGATTCTTCGCTGTATTTTGTGAAGAACCCCGAGGAGAATAGAAGGGGCACCCGACCAGATGTGGCAGTTCTTAAAAATTCAAATCATGTCGAAATTATGGTATGTTTTGAAAGATGACAAGTTTTTGAAATATCAGGATCCGAATCATTTATACGAATGAAACGATTATTTTTTTCAAGCTTTGTTGACAGTATTCAAAAAGCATTAGGAAGATTGCGCATGAGCGTACAAAGACGTGCATGAGCGTTCGGTATTTCGTATAACAGTCGTTAAAAAACTCGTTTCGCTGACACTTACTACTTCGATTCTCACTAAGTGCCCGCACTTGTAGCCTCGTGCTAAAATTAGTACAGAGGTGTGAAGAAAGGTTCATGTCCTGACCAAGATTTAATTGTTTTTATGTTCAGTCATATTGTGGGGAAGCTATGAGTAGGTTCAATTAATTATTTAGCAAATAACAACAGGCCGGTTTAATGGTATCGAATTCTGGCTGGTATTTTTTTATTTTTATTTTTTAATCATATCACCCCGAGCAAGGCGGTAACGCCACTGATGTGCAGGGGGCTACGTAATAGTGAAAAGATTGGAAAAGAGAAAGCCCTAAACCACATCCTAAACAGGGAACAAGGGATGAGCCTCTTACCCTGTTCAATAGACGTGGGTGGAGTGTGAACCGGGCGATAGATAGATCAATCTACTCCAATTGAAAAAAAAAAAACGAAGTGAGAAGATTGGAAAAGAGAAAGCCGGAAACCACATCCTAAACAGGGAACAAGGGATGAGCCTCTTACCCTGTTCAATAGACGTGGGTGGAGTGTGGACCGGGCGATAGATAGATCTATCTACTCCAATTGAAAAAAACAAAAAACAAAGTGAGAAGATTGGAAAAGAGAAAGCCGGAAACCACATCCTAAACAGGGAACAAGGGATGAGCCTCTTCACTTGTTCAATAGACGTGGGTGGAGTGTGAACCGGGCGATAGATAGATCTAGGCCACTTTCATATTTTACAGAATGCTACTCACAACTCCCCAACAATAAATATATTAAAGCTGAAATCGAGAGATGTCACAGTCAAAAAAGGCATGGAAATAAATAGACGAGATTGTTCCTTAGAACAAGGCATAAATTGTATTTTAACAATTAATAATTAGAATATGTACTGACAGGTTATACATAATGAGAGAAAGGCATTCCCCCTGCCATAGGATAAGAATGCAGGATTTGAAATATTTAAAATGTTTGTTGTATCGGAAAGAAAAGTTCATTTAGCCATGAGTAATTTTGGACAGATGAGTTTGGTTCAAATGAATTCTGGGACGAAACAGTCCTGGTCTGCATCTTGGTGAAGTTCGCTGCGGGTCGAAATAGCAAAGTTCTTAATGACTTACAAGCGTTAACTCACTCAACGCAAGATCCAAAAATCTAACTACTTTCAGCGCGAAAACATTTATATACCATTTAATACGCCATTAGAAATTGGCGGTAAAATTTATCTGCACTTACCTTAGTTCTGATTGGTTAGGTTTAACCAATCAGATAAATTCTTTTATTTAATACAAATACTGAAACAATAATACAACAGAAAAATGATACACATTGAATATATATAGATACACATTGAATATATATATATGTGTGTGTGTGTGTGTGTGTGTGTGTATTTCACTTAGTGGAAATATTACGTTTAATCTATCAGCTTGAAATTAAAACTAAAATAAAAGTTTGAAGAATTTTTTTCAAAACACATTTTAAACCTGAGGTATCGTTTTTCTTTAGAGGCACCTATATAATAATAATAAATTTTATTATTGATCCAATCTCATGACCTCAACAAGTCAGTGACGCGCCGGCGACACGGCGAAAATAGCTGTTGAACATAGACATCTTAATTTCCAACTCAAGTCAAGAATTCATTTGCTGCCAAATAATGGTAACCGTTCCATCGCTATAGCTATAAACACCAAGAATTGAGGCTCAAATTATATAGATCAACTAATATCGGGGTTATCTGAAGGTTACTCGTTTCATGAGCCATTACATTCGAGTGTGAACGTGGTGCACCAATTGGAAGTGTAAAACATATAAATAATCATATCAAGCACTGGAGCCTGATTTCCACCGTCTGTAAATACACGTAAATACACACATATTATTCCAAAATTATGACTTGTGCTCATTATGTCAGAATTAGAAGAACGAGAAAGAAAAGGACGGAAATAAGAAAGAAAAGGACAGAAAGGGAGAGAGAAAAAACGAACGTTGAGAGTAACAGGAGAGGATAAGTAAATGAAGAAAAAGAAAGAAACACAATACATGAATTGGGAGTATGAACGAAGTGGTGAGAGACAATAAAGAGGGAGAGAGAAAAAAAGACAGAGAAAACGAAAGAAGAAAAAGAGAAATTTAAAGAAAAAAGTGGAAGAGAAAGATGGTGAGAATAACGAGAAAAAATTTGGATAAGAAGAAAGAAGGGAAATACGAAGGCATAAATAAAAGAAAGGGAAGAGAAAACAGTTTTAGAGAAATCGAGAAGAAATTAAGAGAGATGAAACAAGGAAAAAAAAATAAGGGTAAGAAAAAGCAGTGAGAATGTGATGCTAATAAAAAAAAGAAAATAGTAGACAAAGACTGAAAAAGTCGCACCAGCAGAAGAGCAAAGTAAACGAGGACGAAAGGAAGACAAATAATAAGAAGAATAGGTTTCTTTGCGCAGCGTTCGAATTCATTCATTGCTGAAGGGCAGACGATAAAAGACGGAAATGATTTCTTGTAATAAAAGCAGGTGAGATCGTTTGTATGTGTCTTCAAACTTTTCGAAAATTCTACACTTATGCTACTAGTAATCGCCACACATACACTCCTCAATATCACTGTCTCGTATACGTAGTAGTAAGTAATAAACCTACACGTAAATATAAAGTTTAAATTCATACAAACATATTTGCATATTACATCGGGAAGATGGCGTAGAACGAGAGCTCGCAAACTAACTACTAAACCATTCATTCGTGTAGATTTTAATCCTCATATGGTACTTCGCACTTCTAGCCCTTAAAAAAATTAATTTAAACTTAGTATATATATATATATCGTTGCATATTCTTCTTCTATGTGCATTGTCCCTTCAGGACGTAGGCGATCATGGCCTTCCACTTTTCCCTATCCCTGGTGGCTCTGAGCACACCTTCTCCTGTTACACCATGCAATCCTCGTTCCGTCATCCACCTGATTAGGTCCTTCAAATATGTTATCCGTTGCTTTCCCCTGTCTCTTTTTCCTTCTATCTGGCCTGTTAGTATCAGATTCTCCAAGCCCTCCTTCCTCGTTGTGTGTCCCAGGAACGTTGCATATTACATAAGTTAATAAACACTCTATCGTGGACTCACATGTGGAACTCAACTCAAGTATGTCGACGCAATTAGAGATATTTCCAGCTAGTCCAAATAATTAGGTTATAAATGTTGGTTTCTATGGCCTAATGGCCTTATTAATTTTAAAAATGAGCGCAACACTGCCTTTTTTACCCTAATATTTCTTCTATTTAGCTTTGTATCAGATGTCAGTCAGTCAGTTAAGTGCCATACGTGATATACGCTTGGGCGATCATGTCTCGAAAGAGACATGACTGACTAGGCAGAAGATTATCCCGCAGTAGGTTGCCATTACTTTCTGCGGTAGACTGGTTGCTGACCAAGGCTATAGAACCCAATCTGTCCTGTTATTTGACTCATACCTAGAGAGGGGAGAGATAGATTATATTATTAAGTAGTAATTAGTGGGGGATCAGTTTATTACTTCATAACAAGAGAAAACCGGTCACCCACTTTATGCCCAGTAGAAGCCTTAAACATGTCTCCAACTATTATATTCAGTCAGTCAGTTAAGTGCTGTACGTGATACACGCTTTGGGCGATCATGTCTCGAAAGAGACATGACTGACTGGGCAAAAGATTATCCCGCAGTAGGTTGCCATTACTTTCTGCGGTAGACTGGTTGCCGACCAAGGCTATAGAACCCAAACTGTCCTGTTATTTAACTCATAACTAGAAGGAATAGACGGATTAATACCTTTCCCAAGGGTATTTGCGCATAAGTGAATGCACTGACTTCAGCTGGAATTCGAACTCAGCTCCCCGATTTCTCGTTCCGAGCCGATACCCAATGCACCACAACGCACACAGATGTATCTAACTTTAATACGCATCGACACCCAACCCAAGTGAATTAAATAGTTGCGTATTTCACTCTTGGAACGGTTGTCGATGTTCGATCCCAGGTATTTCAAATTTCAATGTTCATTTTCAAGGTAAGTAGCCTAGTTCCTTCCAAATCGAAAATTGACACATCACAACCAATTTATCTTAATTTATTTTTGTTTAGCTTTGTACTGAAATAAAGTACACATTTGTGAAAATTAAATGAAAAACTGCTTTAGTTTGCTTTCTTTCACCATTCGGTCAGTTTTTGATTGACTGGAGTGACAGGGTGTACCCGATTTCTATTTTTTTCCTCAGATTAGGGTCATTTGCAGAGGTGTGCAGTAACATGAATCTATTTTCAGGGTGTATGATGAAATTTGTTTGCCTTGAAAAATATTGCATCAGATTTTTATCACGCCCAGACACTACTGTCCCAACTGTCGATTAGTTGTCCGAAGGCCATTGTTTGCGATGGACGTTACACCAAGGAGGTGTACGAAAATTGTAATGCTGCATGAACATATTGGCAAGCCTTACAGAGAGATTGCGGACATTGTTGGTGTCAGCCTTTCAATTGTCAGTCGTGTCGGCAAGGCGAAGAAACAAACTGGACACATCAGTTCGAAGCGTAAAGGAAAATGCAGTCGGAAGAGACGACGTATACTCGATCAGGAACAGTTTGAAAGATCCCAAGAAAACGTTATTTTCTTTTTATTTCAATTAAGGGTGCATATAAATTTAGGAACCACCACCAGTCTGCATGATGCTTTCTTGACAACATTGGGGCCTATCCCACGTGAGAATCTTAACATCAGCCCGAAACATCTAGATCTGTAACTCACCGGAACATGCCAAACGATGCTAGTACTCCGAGGTCCAGTTAGTAATGCCACGAGCCGAAATTTGTGTCCAATCTGTGGGCCACGTACTCTTATATCCCATGGATGCTAAAGAACGCTGAACTGACAGGCTGCTACTTGCGTCTAGCACCGTCTGCACTGAATTTGTTTGCGATTTGAACCAGTGTTACTTGCCTGTTATTACAATTTAAGCCAGATATCACTGATAATTATAAACTAAATCTACAACAGTGGTGAGATGCCGGAAGATCTATTTTCATAACCATGCCTTAGAATCCGGGTGCAAACGAATGTGAATTCCATTAGACCATCAGCCTAATGAATCATGTAACAAAACATCATCCGAATTCTGATGAATGGAACGCGTAAATGATTTAGACTGGAAATAAAACGGGAAGATTGAGGGTTCGTCAAAGATACAGGAACAAGAGACGCAATATTTATGCTTAGAATGCTATCAGAAAGAGCAAAACAAATACATGAGAACGTGTACCTGCGTTTTATAGATTACGCTCGATAAAGTTCGATAAAGTGCACCACAAAGATCTGTTGAAACTGATCAGCAACCTTGATATATTTTGAAATGATATTAGAATAACAAAAAACCTATACTGGCAGCAAACTGCCTGCATACGAATAGAAAATGACTTCAGCCGATATAAAAAGTATAAAAGTCTTCCCATCGGACTTATTCAGTCTCTATACAATGAGGTGATTCTGAGAGAACTACACATCTTACCAGGATTTTTTTAAAAATCGTATCACACCGAGCAAGGCGGGAACGCCACTGATGTGCAGGGGGCTACATAAGAGTAAGCAATATTAGATAGGAGGAGAGTAAAGAGAACGACGAAACAATTCAAGATGGGAATACAGGTGTGATGACAGTTGCAAAGGTGGAGAGAAAGGAGAAGATATACAGGATGGAGTAGAAAGAACTGGAGCCAAGTGGTTAAGAGATGGGTATTGACATTGCATTTAAATTCCTGGAGGTTGTAGACGTCAGGAAAGCAAGAATATGGAAGCCAATTCCAGAGGCGGGAAGTGCGAGAAAAGAAGCTGAAGGAGTAGAATTGTCGTCTGCATTTGATTGATTTAACTGTGAATGGGTGGGACCCAGTTGCCAGTCTGGTTGCACGAGTAAACACCTGTTGCAGGGGCACCAGTGACTTAAGTTCGTTGGAGCAGAAGCCATGAAAATATTTATAGAACAGACAGAGGGAAGCCACATCCTGTCGGTGTAAAAGTGGCTGGAGTCGAGCTGTCAAGTCGGTACCTATCGCATTACTGATTCTATTTTAGAGCCTATCAAGAACATTGAGATGAACAGTGGCTGCGCCTGCCCATATATGACAGCAGTATTCCATGCACGAACGAATGGTTGATTTGTATATATGCAGGATGGATTCAGGCGGAATAAACATCCTGATCCGACACAGTGAATTAACCTTCCTAGCAGTGGATTTAGCTATTGACTCAATGTAATGGTTCCACTTGAGATCGGAAGAGAGAGTAAGGCCGAGGAAGCGCAGTGTCTTGCTCTCAGGGAAACTCGCATGGTCCATGCTTATGGGAGGCAGGAGAGGTTGCCTGTGATTATTGACAGACAGCAACTTGGTCTTAGACGCATATTATTGGCAGCCACAAGACACTGCGTGCATAGCATACACTGAAAGAAAGCTACAAAGACTCCTACAAAAGTAGTGAAAGAAAGCGAGGAGAAAAGATTAAACATCAACTGTAAGAAAACAGAATGAATGGTTGTTAGCAAAAGTATGAGCCCAAAGTGCGAACTGCAAATCGGGGATACCAAAATCAAACAATTGTTAAAATGTAAATATTTGGAAAGTGTTTTAACAGAAGACGGAAAGTGTGACACTGAAATCGGCAGGTGTATAAAGATAGCCAAGAAAGTAGTCCAAAAGTTAAACAGAGTACTAAGAAATAAAGAAACACTTCGCTAGAAGCAAAGGAAAAGAGTGTTGAACTGTTACGTGATATGACAATGGGTAAAGAGACATGAAGCAACAGAAAGGTGGTTCTACAGAATGATGCTGAGGATACGATGGATCGAACACGTGAACAACGACGAAGTTTTGAAGAAAATGAAAGCAAAAAGAAAGCTTATACTTAACATCAGGAAGAGACATTTAAAATTTCAAGTGCACATAATGAGGAAAGAGGGCTTGTAAAATCAGGATATTCACAAGATAGACTGAAAACAAGAACGATATAAGAAAATAATGCAAAACCTTCTTAGTGAGTTTGAGTAAATGGATGGCGGAATAGGGTTTAGAAGAAATAACAGAAAGACAAAATTTATTAAGAGCTACAAGGGACAGGATGTTGTGGAGAGCCATGGTGATCGGTATTGCCTTATATCAAGCATTCTCGGTATCCATGTGAAAACGTCGAACGGGAGATGGGATGCCAAAACTCCACACAGTTTAAGAAATGGCATGTTCTGGCATCCACCATCATCTTTACGTCATCTTGCTATGAGCAGCTTTGCTCGTTTGTCACACTGACTCAACAAATGTAAGAACCCAATTGATATACGTCTTGACATTTCCACCATGTTTAGCTACTACGGCGCCACCTATCATTACCTTTCCATACTATTACTTATGACTTTTGGCAAATCAGCATATATACGATAGAACAAAGAAAAAGAACAAATAGTAGACATACTTCACTTTTTTAAAAGATTCATCAGAGGCCAAAGGACAAATGAAAAACAAAAAAAACAAAAAACAAAAAAAACAACAACAACAGCAACAACAAACCAAAAACAACAAATACAAAGAGATAGTATATTGCTGTGTTGTAGTTAGTTCTTGTCGCAAGGAATGGGAGTGATATACCTCAGTGATTGTAAAAGAGTTCGGTTCGAAATTCCTAGCACCTGATAAAGGCCGGAGCGTACAACGGCCAAAACGCCGTACAAATGGCAACAAACATGAGGACAATAGTCCGAATAATGTAAATACTGTTTTAAGAAATTATTTATAGTTAATTGTAATGGCAGCCTAATTAGAAAAGAATATAACTCTTTAAGAAAAAGGTATTTTGAAAACATAATTTTCTGTAGCTATAAAAAATCGCAGAATTGAATTCTATAATGATGAAAAATGCTACTAAAATCTATCAAAACGATGTGGAGTGTGTGTGGTGTGGTGTGTGTGTGTGTGTGTGTGTGTGTGTGTGTGTGTGTATCTATCTATCTATCTATCTATCTATCTATCTATCTATCTATCTATCTATCTATCTATCATTTTCTCCCTGATATACCTTTTCCGTCTTTTCAAGCTGTCTATAGTTAATTATTTATGCGGTATTGGCAGGAGGCGTTAAACACTTCTTTCTTTCGTTTTTTCGTGCTCTCTTTCTTTCTTTCTTTCTTTCTTTCTTTCTTTCTTGAAATAGGTAGCGTCTCTTATGTATTTTCCGTCTTTCCGCCCGTTCAAAACGGAATAGTCCATTATTTATATTATTTATGAGGGGTAGACGAAGCGTAACCGTGGTGCATAACTAAGGGATAGACAAACAGAATTATAATAAGACAATGTTTCGTATCAGCATAAAAAAATATTGTTTCGTTTCTTTTGATGTAGAATCGGTTTACCGTTTATTATAAACTTAGACGGAATTATTCGAGTGGTTTTATTGTTTAGATCAACTGTTCCCAAACTCTGCACTGAGACACACGCTGCATAGAAGTAGGCAATGTAAAAGTTTTCCTTTGATATTCGTTTGAAACGGTGTGCAGAAGAAGAATTGACTTCTTTATCTAGGATCAATGAACTTAAAATCAAACATACAGAGTTACCTATTAATACTTTGTCGATTTCTCTTACAGAAATGTATCCTTTAATAGATAAAAGAAAAAAAAAACTAACTTTTATGATCAATTTTCCTACAGTTGTTCTCATATTAATATTACGGGCAAAAAAGGAGAAAGACTTCTGCGCAAAAAAGGAGAAAGACTTTGTGAATAAAATGAGAATATTTTGTCTCAAATACGTTCTAACATAGAAGACGTCGATAAGAAACAAGAAACCCATGTTTTTCATTGATAACTTAATCACGAATTAAGTAAAAGTTCTGCAGTTTAAAATATGTATCTAAACCTAAACTTATTTATAAATGGAACTTTGTGTGTATGTGTGTGTGTTTGTTACTTATAGATTCCGAAACGGCTGAACCAATTTTCTTGAGAATTTACACAGTTGTATTATAAGTGTCTGCGAGTGTCTTTAGCTAGGTTTTGTGTCGAGGTACCCCCGATAAATATCGAAAATCGATAATCGAAAAAGTCGGGTTATAGAAGGAGTGGTCCGATTTTAATCAAATTTGATACACTCATAGACAAAGACATAAGAAACGATATTTAGAAGTTTCAAGGTTGCAGTTCTTACAATAGTGCAGAAAATCGATTATATATATATATATATATATATATATATAAGGCAAGATGTTTGTGTGAGTGTCTGTTTATCTGCCTGTATGCCTGAAATTTTTGTAGCCCTTTTATTTTAGTTTTTGCTTCGGGTTTGGCTCTAACTAGGTATAACTGTCGTTCTTAGTCTCAGCCATAATACCATTTTACTCAGAGGGCTTATTTAGCTTTCGAAATTCAGTTTACGACGAAAAACACATATATCGATACCAGGAAATCAAAATTTGACTTACATCTATTCATTTATCTTTCAGTCTACGGTTTCGCTTTAACTGGAAACAACTATTGCTTTTTAGTCTTTCATGCCAACGTCCAAAGAGTCTGAGCTCCAGCACCATGGATTTAGTTTTTTTAAAGCTTTCATTACACCCGAGCAACGCCGGGCTATACTGCCAGTCATATATAAAATGTATATTCATTTTTTCATTTCATTACATTTTTAATAGTATATATTAAGGTTTATCAGCATTCCTTTATGTATTGTGAATAACTTCATTTGACTAAGTAAATAGTTGTGTTTTATTTCATATACGTACGGAGGTTGGATACGCTTTTCTCGCTTGCACATAATTAAATATGTTCGTCACATGAAATACTTTTTGTCAATTATACTTTATTAAGATAAATTGCTGAAGCGAGGTAAGGTGACATTTTGTCACTGGTAACTTGAAGGAAAATAACATAATATTGTTTGGCAGGAATGGTTATACAGTATATATAGAAATCAAAGAATTCAAACAAGAAATCACATGAAATCAGATGTGTGACAAAGAATATTTTAAATGGGAAATAAACAAGAAAAAGAAGGGAAAAAAGGACGCGATAGACAGTATAGAAATGTATGGGTATTTTATGAATGATTGCAATTTATCCCTCTGAACATGTAAAAACAATATGTCAAGGGTCAATCTGTCAAACCCTAGAATTTCTATGAGTCTCTTTATTAGTGCGTTTTTTGGTAAATTTCTGTTTTGTTCCCCGAAGGCCTTTACCCCTTCAAATCTTTCCAAAACATCCTTAATTCCGTGCAAATGTATATGCTGAACTTCAATGGGTAATTGTTTATAGAAGAAACGTACCTTTTTTCCATGTTATCGACCAGAAATAAATCGGAATATATCGCACCCCTTACCAGCGTTCTCATGTCTGATTAGCCGCTGAATGATTTGAGGCGTAGGGTACTGAATTCGTTCTTTTAACTCCCTTTTTAGAAATTACTCCGCGATTTGTTGGGTTTCGGAACTCATTTTCCGCGTATAAATCGCGAAATGGAAGAAAAAAAAAAGAAAAAAAAAAGAAAAATCGGAATTCTACGCGTGAAGTCAGTCTGCAGTGAATGACATTTTCTAAACGTGGTTAGGGGGTGAGATAAACAGCGACAAGAAGTTCCATATTTTTCTTCTCGATAAAATGAAAAAAGGTAGGTTTCTTCAATAAACAATTATCGATTTGCGTTCAGCATATACATTTGCACGGAAATAGGGATATTTTGGAAAGATTTGAAGGGGTAAAGGCCTTCGGGGAACAAAACAAAAAATTACCTGTTTTTTATGGTTTATCAACCATTTGAAGGTTATTTAAAACCAGAAAATACTTTTAGATTGTAAGAATTTCTTTTATTTAGAGATAATAATGATTTAGGGATTTTTGCTAATTGATTTATAACTGGAGTAGAAATGTGAAATCATACCTTTCGCAATGATATTTGCTCTTAAGTGAATATAACAAACCCAACCGGAATTGGAACTTTCCTCCACGATTAACAATTCCGAGCCATTATCATATTATACCATCCGCATACCAAAGCTTACAGCACCTGGTATTCCCAAGCGAGCGCCCATCTAGGTACTGACCAGGCTCGATGTTGCTTAACTTCGAAGATCGTATGGGAACCGGAGTTTTAACCTCTGTGTGTTAAGCTAGTCATTATTATTATGTCATTTTTCATCATATTTCGATTTCTGCTTTGGTCTCACTACCAACCAAGTCTGCGGGGAGACCTAAGGCAGGTAGTGGCGTGTTGTTATGGCTCCATTTCATGTTTTTCTATCTTCCCTATCATCTCCAGCATTATATAGATAAAGTTTTCCTTAGTGTGTGGGCTGTACTTAATAAGACAATTTTTTGTATATCTCTTAAGCTGGGGTTTCCAGGGATTCTTTCAATGTGTTGTTTTGTTCCATTTTTTATCATTCCAAGTGCACCTACTATCACTGGCACAACTCTTGTTTTCAATTTCCACATTTTTTCTATTTCAATTTCCAGGTCTTTATATTTTGACAGTTTTTCAAATTCCTTGATTGCTATGTTACAATCCGCTGGACAAGCCATATCAATTAATAGACAAGTTCTCTCCTTCTGGTTTTTAACAATAATGCCTGGCCTGTTTGCTTCAATTTTTCTGTCTGTGTAGATGGTGTAATCCCATAGAATGGTTACATCTTCTATTTCTGTAACCGGTGCTGGGTGATGTTCATACCAGTGTTTGCCTACAGCTTTTCCATAATGTTTGCATATTGCCCAATGTAAGTATTGCCCAACTCTATCGTGGCGATTTTTATATTCATTTGGGGCAAGCACAGAACAGCCTGAGATTAGGTGGTCTATTGTTTCTTGGTGTTTATCACAAAACCTGCATTTTGGATCCATATTATTATGCATAATATTTGCCTGAAAGTTTCTCGTGAAAAGACTTTGGTCTTGTGCTGCAAGAATAAAGCCTTCAGTTTCAGACTTTAATCCAGATGCACGTAACCATCGATGAGTATTAACTTTGTCAACATTGGATTTATTGGCACGTACTGGATATTGGCCATGCAGAGGTTTGTCTTGCCAGCGCTGTTTCATCTGTTCAAGAGCTTTATCTTTGGCTTTCATTTTCATATTCTTTGCCGCAATAGCCTGCTCTTGGCTTCCGTTCTGCTTTTCTACAGAATCTACTAACTGTAAATCTTGTTTGAATTTACTGCCTTCTTTTATTATTGAATATTTTTTCTTTCTTTCTTCATGTTGCCTTACTAATTGTATCATCCAATCCTTTGTTGTTTCTATGTATGTTAGTAAGCCAATAGTTGTTGTCTTGTATGACAATTCCAGCAGAATAAGACCTCTTCCACCTTCTTTACGAGGTATGTATAGACGGTCTACATCAGCCTTTGGATGATGCATCTTATGCTTAGAAAGAAGCTTTCTTGTTTTGGCATCCATTCGCCTGATGTCGTTTAGAGTCCAGTTTAAGATGTTAAAGCTATATTGGACAACTGGGATTGCAAGGCTATTAATGGCCATAACTCTGTTCTGTGAATTTAATTCAGTTTTTAATATCATTTGTAGCCTTCTATAGTACTCTTTACGCACTATTTCTTTCATTTTTTTATGGTGAATGTTTTCACTCTCATTTACACCTAGGTATTTATAAGCTTCTTCTGGTTTCAATTCTTTTATTGTTACAGCAGGGTCTAGGCTAATTGAGGATGTTTCTTGTATTGATCCACGTAAAACTGTAGCTTTAGCACATTTATTCAAATTAAATTTCATTCCAGTGTCTTCGCTGAAGCATTTTACAGTTTGCAGAAGACCTTCCAGCTCATTATCATTCTTAGCATATAACTTCAAGTCATCCATGTAAAATAGATGGCTTATTTTCTTTTGTCCTATTTTATAACCACATTCTGTCTTATTAAGTTGACTGGTTAGTGCTATTAATGATATGCAGAATAGTAAGGGAGATAAAGAATCACCTTGAAATATACCTCTTTTGATGTTTATTTCATCAGACTTATAGGTTCCATTTATATGATTGAGGTAAAGGGTTGTTTTCCATATAGACATGCACTGTTTGATGAAATTGATGATGACGGGCGATATCTTGTATATATTTAAAGTCTTTAAAATCCAGTCATGTGGCACACTATCGAATGCCTTTCGATAGTCTATCCAGGCTGTACTAAGATTTTTCTTTGTACTGTAGCAGTTTTCCAGGATCATTTTGTTAATCAGCAATTGGTCTTTACAACCATAACAGCCACGTTTGCACCCTTTTTGTTCAAGCGGTATCATGTCATTTCTTTCTAAGAATAAATATGTCTGTTTTGTTAAAATAGATGTTAATGGTTTATATGTTGTCGGAAGACATGTAATTGGTCTGTAGTTTTTCGGGTTGTTGGTGTCACCATTCTTGGGTAGAAGAAATGTAATTCCTTTGGTCATCCATGCAGGAATTTTAGTGGGATCGTCAACCATTTCTTGAAGTTCTTTGGCTATTTTTTTATGTGCTGCATTTAAATAATATAGCCAAAAGTTAGGAATTTTATCTATACCTGGGAATTTCCAATTGTGTGCTTTTTTTAGTGCATATTTAACATCATCTGTAATTCCAGACCATGTCTGTTCGGGTTTATTTTTCATTCGTTCTATCTCTTGCATAATCCAATGTACTTCCTTGCTAAGTTCTTTAGGGCAAGCCCATATCTTTTCCCAGAACTGTGTGACTTCTTCCATTCTGGGGGGTACTGTCACTTCAATTCTTTTTTTACCTATTTCCCTGTAAAATTTCTTTGTATCAGTCTGAAAAATCTTGTTTTGTCTGTAAAATCTTGCTCTTTTCTCATAGCGTTTTATTCTTTGAGCCTTCAGTTGGATTTTTTGCTTTATTTTTTCTTTATTTGATAAGACTTCATTTTCATTCCTGATGTTATATTTTCTTTCGGCTCTTCTGCTTTTCCTAGTTCTTACATTTATTCCTCTACTCAGTTCATCCAGTATTGATAATTCACTTCTAAGTTGTTCGATTTCTTTTTCTATTTTTCTTTTCCAAGGTGGATCTTCACGTCTACGAGACTGCCTTGTTTTTATTTTGATATTCAATTTTTTTTGTTGCTGCTGTTGCTGATGCATATATTATTTCGTTAAGATTTGTATGAGGGTCTTCATCCAGTATTGATTTCAGTGCTGCATTGTAGAGTTTAATAGTACGGAGGTTATGTTTTGTTGGTTGTAATTTTGGGAGCTGTTCACGTTCCTCCATTGTAATATTTTGTATTTGACTTCTATCTTGGCTTCCTGTATATTGTTCTTATTTTCCGTCAAATAATTATCTTCGATGTGTTCTGAACTCGTTTTATTTTTGTCTTTTAACTGACTCAGATCACACCTTTCCAGCACTTTTAAACTTACAGCATTATCTTCGCAGTGATTTGCGTGTTTCACGGTTTCTACATTATGACCTGTCATTATTATTATTATTATTATTATTATTATTATTATTATTATTATTATCTAAATTCCTAGATGAAAACCGATTCTTTTCTGGAAAGATTTGCTAACACCTAATTATGTCAAAAATATTTTTTATATTTTAATCAACTGTACGCTCTCTATATGATATTTTGAGACGACTTGACGTTTTAGTTTAATTCATTCGAAGTATGGTATTTTTTAAAACTTTCTATCACAACAGAAGGTTCAACATACGTTAAACCCTTTCTATTTTCACAAATGAAAACTAACAAAAAACTAACTAAAGAAAGAAAACCTCCACGTGCTACGGAAGAGAGGTAACCCAAACGATAGTAAATTTGACACAAAGCTAAAATTAATGTGTGACCCACACGAGTACATGCAAGTGGTGCGAAAATTCTATTGTCAAGTTCACTTTTGAAACCTTTCAGGCATCAGGGATTGATCCTGACGCTCTCCAGGTAAAATGTGAAAGTGTCGCCTAGGGAAAGGACACACTGTAATTGCCATTGCCACATGAAACGTGCGTGAGACAACTGACAAACTGCGGGTATATATTGTAAAAGGTTTTATTTCCTTTACGGTACTTGTGCAGCTGTGAAAACTGCAATTAAGACAAACAAATAACATGAGCACATGGAGGAAGAATGTAGACAAGGATAGATAATTACAAAATTCGAAAAAATAAGAAAATAAACAATGAAATTTACATAAATAATTGTAACAAAACAGGGAATTTATAACAAGGGTTTAAATCAAAAGGAGTCGTTTGCGTCGCCAAAGCAATACATTTACAAATTAAGAAAGGGTCTAAAAGGCAATAAACATTAAGAAGAATTAAAAATTTCATTAACTATAAAATTTGTCTAGGGTTTGCTGGAAGTTGAATGGAAAAAATGTTAATTACTTCGTTGGCACCTTGTGTGGTCTAGCAATTGAGTTACTTCCTAACAGTACCGAAAACGAATGAGCTGCCACTGGAGATAACAAATTTACGTCTGCCCTCTTAGAAGGTCTCAATCCAAAAGGCTGTTAAGGGGTTTCTATTTCTTATGCAGAGGCCCAAATCCTATATTCTAGAAAAGGTTGCCGTAAAAACAGCTTACTTGTTATATTTTTACTTACTTATTCTAACTTTACTGTTTTGTCTCATACTTCTCATTTAGACTTCATTATTGTTTTACGTTATCCTAAAATATAGGGAACTATATTTTCTGGCAACATTGTCCCAAGGGGGTGATAAGGCCGCCGGTCAAGAATACAGGGCTGGCTTCGGTGAGAAAACGAACCTGCTGATTTTTACATTGAGGTTTGGTAGCAAATGGTGCCTGGCAGCAGCTACACACACGTCCCTGAAACATGCTTCTGCAACGGGTTCCTACAACAATTTTCATCTTGATATTCCATCAAGTGGACAAAGTAGCTATGCATTTCAATTTTCACAAAATAGGTGACACAAGGACGAGTTTAAAGTGGGGTGAATGTTTAGTTTTATTCTATTTTATTCTTAGAGTCATGAGGGTTGTCCAAAATTATAGATCCTAACCCTGCCACAGTACTTTCCCCAATAAACTAAAACGGGAGCATTGAAATGATCGTGGCCTCTGTATAATTTTTCTTCTTGAGCTTCGAAATTTTTCTTCTTGAGCTTCGAAATTTTTCTTCTTGAGCTTCGAAATTTCCTGAAGTTTACCTGGATCAATAAGCACCTGGTGAAGGTTGGAGGTAACAACGGTCGAAAATTTGTAATAATCGCAACAAAGATGAGGACAATAGTTGGCATGTCAGTCAGTTGAGTGCCGTACGTGATACACGCTTTGGGCGATCATGTTTCGAAGGAGACATGACTGACTGGATAGAAGATTATCCCGCAGTAGGCTGCCATTGCTTTCTGCGGTAGACTGGTTGCTGATCAGGGCTATAGAACCCAATCTGTCCTATTATTTGACTCGTAACTGGAGGGAAGAGACGGATTAATACCTTTCTCAAGAGTATTTGTGCGTAAGTGAATGCAAGGAATTTGACTGGAGTTCGAACTCGGCTCCCCGATTTGTCGTTCTGAGTCGATATCCATTGCACTACAATGCACATCATTGCACCACAACGCTTCGCATGTAAATAATATAAATATGTGGATTTTCTTCACAACAAAACTCTAGACGCAATAGTCCAAGGGATTCAAGTGAGAAGAATTAAAAGATCACATGCTGAGGTTGAAGTTGACGTGAAACTTTCAGCCAATTTTGTTTCACATTGAAAATGTGCAGAGGAGAAGAGTACCATGTTCAGCACCTTCATGTCAAAGCTCCTGGTGCCTTGTGGGAAGAAGTGGGATGGCATGAACTGACCCTCGTTGCTCATGATTCTCAGAGCCATCACAGACTACGTGTGAATCATTGTGGCTACTTCCGTGGGATCTACGCTGAACCGTCTATTGTTCCTTCTGTTTAGCGGGTTGCTTTCAAGAAACCTGTTGTCTCTAAGATACTGTGATTGGTGCGTATTACTACGAGTAAGGCGAACACTTTCACTGCTTTTATCAGATTGGTAGCTGCCATTTTAATGCTCTTGATACATATAAAGGATAAATAAAAATCTGTATGTCTGACCAAGATGTGTTTTTAAATAATAGCGCACCATTCGTATATATTGGGTTTATTTGGGGAACAATATTCTATTTATACAAGTTTGGCTAAAGACTGACCAAAGATTTTTGGTAAGTATTTAAACATTTTTTTAAAATATATTATTTCATTATTATTTAATTTTCTTAAATAATGTTTACTATATTTCAGATAATTCTCTTGGTTTTCTTAACAAATGATTCGGAATATAAAAGATGAAATGAAAATATTGTTAAGAAAAAATTCCTCTTTAACCAAACTTCCTCTCTCTCTCTCTCTCTCTCTCTCTATATATATATATATATATATATATATATATATATATATATTGTCGTAAAATAAATAAAACACTTCCGGTAACAAAATGAACTAGACAAGACGCCTTAAATAAAGAACTCAGGGTCAAAGATCAGCTCTAACGTTAGCTTGTTAGCTTTTTTGGTGGGAGAAAACGAGGCTATGTCCATGGGTAAAGGCTTGGCTGGGGAAAATAGACAAGGACCCCATTCCACGTATGCCCGTGTGTACACAATCGGAAACCCCACGTTAAAAACAGACCTTGTGTCATATTCCGTTTCAGTTGGGGTGGGGGGCTTGGGTAAATACCCAGAGTTCCGAGAGAGTTCTGTTAGAGTATTCGTTAGAGTACATTTGGAGTCAGTCGGGGCACAATATTATAACCGTTAATAGCGATTTATAACAGTAGTGATGATGCATCGAATCTTATACGGAGTTAGAAAAATACAGTTGTTTTTTTGCTGCAGCGCATATATTAACATTGATGACGAGGAATTAGAACCACGTCGTTGTAATTTTTTTCTTTGCTGCGCGTAAAGAAAAAATAGATACTATTAAATATGGAAGAATTATTAAACTAAATGGTAAAAATATAGCAACAGCAAGATAAAGCATCAACAATTATTCCAGAAGCAAAAACAAAAGTTAACTGAAATAATTCAGAAGAGAACGAAAAATTCTCCGATTTCTTTCACCCCCTACGCGGTGGCAAATGTTAAATTCAAATACAGTTCAGATAATGGAATTAACTTTTCTGTTTATTTTAGGAGATACAAGCCAATTTACAGAAAAGAATGTAGCGATTGAAAAGACGAGAAAAAACAAGATTTATTTAGGAATTTATTTATTTATTTAAGATTTATTTATTCATATTAGTATATGAAAAAACATTGTAATGTTATACTACCGAGAAAACCATGAGAAATTTGCTTTGAGGAAACGGTAAATATTTTGACGTAAATTTTTAGCGAGAAAAGTTCGTTATTTAATACTCGTTGGAAGTGTATAGATCTGACGAAAAAAGATTTTGTCCCATATACTGGAATCGTTGACAAGGAGTGTGATGGATGTAAATTAAACCAGCTGACTCCAAATATGTTTAAAGGATTAATTTTTGTTCCAGGGTTAACGACGAAAAAAAAAAAAAACAAAAAAAAAAAAACGCAGAAATACGTGCTAGAATCATAACGAAACTGGAACATAATTAAAAACTAATACTACAAGAAATATCGGATGAATGTCAGAGAATCCTAAATCTGAGATGTGATACGGAGGAAACTGAAGAAAATGTATACATAGAAGAAAACTTTTTTTTACAATTGCTCCGTTCAAAATTTTTTTTTTTACATTGCTGAAAAAAAATTCTAAATTTATAACCGTTTAATTGTGTCTTGAGTTTTCTTCTCAATATATTTGTTCTGGATAATATCCATTGAGCTCTCTATTTCTATCTAATTGATAATTCATATTAATTAGATAAAATCTTTTGGGTAATTTAGATTAATTAGATAAAATCTTTTGGATTATCCTCTCCGTCTTCATCGGTTGCCATTCTCTCTCTCTTTCAAATATATATATATATATATATATATATATATATATATATATATATATATATATATATATCTCAAACAACTGCATGCTTTTGGATAATGATAATATCGTGATACTCTTACCAAATTTTTCAGTGTAATAGAATTTAAAAAAACTGGAAAATTATTAAATCAAATTCTGATGCCTATCGCAAACTTCGACAATATTAATTTATAATTTAATAACTTTGTAAACATTTTGAATTAGACAAAGAATGTTGAATAAAATTATATGAAAAAATGTTAATATTCATTTACTCAAATCCAGAAAATTATAAAAATTAAATAAAAATATAAAAATACTTAAAATATTTAAACAAAGTATTTAAAATAACATATTCGAAGGACAGTTAGAAGAATTATCTGAAAAATAATACTTATTCATTTAATCAAAAACTAACGCTGTACCATTACTGCTTCCACAGACGCAGATTGTATGTCTTGGCAATAATTTCACTTCAGGCTCTGATTTTACGTTATGAATGCAGACTTGACGCTGAGTTAAAGAAAATGAAACAACTGTTTTTGATGAATGGTTACCCCGAATGTGTTGTACGAAAAATTGAACAAAAAATTGTTAAGTTTAATGAAGTTAATATTTTTTGGGCTTTGTAAATGTCCTGTATATGTTTGACTACCATAGATTGGTCCCATTAGTCAGACATCGCTGATAAAATTTTATTTTTTCCATGAAGCGGTACTTTTGTGCCGTAACGGTCCGGAACATTTTTTTTAACTAGAAGGGCTTTCCCCACCACGCAACGATGTTTTGCTTGTAACGTGCCGTAACGAAGTTTTGCCTGTAACGTGCCGTAACGATGTTTTGCCTCTAACGTGCCGTAACGATGTTTTGCCTCTAACGTGCCGTAACGATGTTTTGCCTGTCCATCAACGAAATCTTGTTATATATCATGCACATGTCAATGTGAGATCAACTACGTGGGCAAGACCATTTAAAGGTTAGAGGTTAGGATCGTCCAGCATGTCTCGGGACAGGTGCGTAGACATGAACCTGTGACACCCGGGTGTTCGCAGACTTAAGTCTCCTATATTGGCGAGCACTTATTAAATTCTTTCTGTTTTGCAGGGTTAATTATTCTCTTACACAGTGTACGGGCCAAGCTTCATTTAGATATATTGGAGTCTGTAATTATTAATTTGCAAAGACCTGCCCTGTGCATACAAGTTGCATAAGTTGGCGTTGTTTGGGAATCTGTTACCTAACTGGGGGAAAAATAATTTTTATTTTTTTCCTCCTCTTTTCTTTATTTAGTTCTTATTATCTTAAATTTGGTTTTTGATTATAAATTTTCTTATCAGCGACTTTGTTTTAATTTACCGACAATTATTTTGGCAATGTCGAAAGATACCTAAAAATCTTAAACGTTGTGATACTTTTGGACATAGTTTTATTAATAAATTATAGTCTCTTTTCTTTAGAGCATTATAGCTTGGTGTGGCAACAGCAACCTCTTTATATATATATATATATATAGCTATATATATATATATATATATAGAGAGAGAGAGAGAGAGGGGGGGTTCGGTAGAATAGGCAAATAGATAAAACTACAAATATATACAGAAACATTTGTACAGGCAAATTCTTAAAACATACCTTCTTTAGGAAGAAACATAAAAGAAATCAATATTTATGAGATAAAACATCGCCCCTTACGAAATATTGATTAATGTATCTTTAGAACTGATTCCACATTCCATTACAGCAAGACAATTTTCATAATCGATACGAATTCAGTATCGTAATATTGACATGGTTAGTTTCTTTAAAAATTGGTTCATACATTTTATCAGTATACACCGGATAGTAAGGTTAACAGTTCAAACTCCTTTACTAGTCACGTTTGGCCAACTGATTCATCCATTCTGGATTTTGTTGTTCTTGGACTTTTTTACTATTACTCAACCAGTACAAGGCTAAAAAGTCCTTCAAGGTAGATAGTTACTGAGTGAGGTTGTTGTATGAACGTAAGAAGAGAGGTAAAAGGTGTAGATTATTAGGATATGCAGGATAGATAACAGTTGGCCTTAAACATAAATGTTAAGTTTGTATCTGGAAACACCCTGTTGGACGTCTTTCCACAAAGTAGCGTTTCTTGAAAAGGTGCTGTCCGAATAGAATTTCGATCTTAACAATGGAATACACTAGAAATGAAGTTGATTCAATCTTGTGAACTGAGGCATGGGGCTTTTTAGCTGTAAAGGTCAGAACTGGTGGAAATAAGAACATGAAAATTACGATGGAATAGAGAGAGACTTGCGACGTTTCGTCAATGAGAATATACTTTCTGGGCTAGTCAAGGAACCGACCCTTTTTTCAGCCTCCTTACCGATGGATCGTGTATATGTGTTCAACTGGAGGTCTGAGGTGAACTGAAATTCAAAGCAAAGAGCTTGTTTGAAAGCACAACCATACATCATGAGAGGAGAAAATTCAGATTTTGGTCGGTGAGGATCAATCGTTATGCTATTAAGTTGTAAAAGCTAGGTCAGGGGAAAGATCAAGTGCGAGGCTCTGGTCATCTAGGTTTTGTAGGTACACTCATAAACTGTACATCGATATTTACTAATGATATGAGTATATTTAATATAAACCAAAAAGAGGTTAGGACCGAGGCTCGCATGGGCTGTGGTCATCTAGATCTTGCAGGTGCACTCATAAACTGTACATCGATATTTACTAATGATATGAGGATATTTAATATAAACCAAAAAGAGGTTAGGACCGAGGCTAGCATATGCTTCAGTGGACTAGCTATCTACTACGACCTTCATGATAGTATGAACTTAATAAGTAAAAAAGTTTCTTTCAGATTCCATAACTGTAGAGTTTGTGTAGCCACCAACCTTCTGATGACCTTCTATTTATTTAAATAAATGTTTTGTGATGAATTTATCGAGTGTTTCACTCATTCTGTGTATAATGACTGCTAGGACATCAGAATTGGATCTAGAAGAGAGAAAACCATACTGTGTGTTCATCAGGATATTATAATGGGGATGAGGGTTCACATACATTTTTTAAAACAAGGCATACAGCCAACATCTTCTGTAGAACTGAGTAACATTTTCCTCCTGGCAACGTTCAACTATCTTTGTGAAGACTCTGCGCTAAAATTCTTAATGGATTCTCGGACCAGTAGAGTTAGTCTTTTGATCAGTCTGAAAACTTCCCGTGTCGAATTTGAGATATCACAAAGTTGGTGAGAAGTCAGGTTATATTCTAATGAAGAGTTAGATGCAGTTCATTACAAAGACCTTAGCCTTGTCTGATGACGGTTGGATAAATTCAGAGACATATTAACCCTGAAACACTGATCATCAATTAAAGCTACACCAATACTAACCATGAGTATATCATACCCGATTTTGAAAATATTTAAAAAAATATTACATATAAGTCTGTATTTGAAATATTTTACATGCAGGCACTTCAAACTTTGTACTTTGAGTTATCATCAATAGGAACTGAAAAATATTATTTAGATAAGAAAATCAGGTACTGATAATTGTAATTAAATTGTAATTAAAATGGCATCATTTGCGCTGGGTACTATATACCCATGGTTAGTGTTCTCGGGTTAATAGAAAGTACAAACGGTTTGCTTCTATTGAGAATCTTGATTGTCATTTTCTGTAACTTGCGGGAACCAAGTCTTTTGCTTTCAACTTTGAATTGGATTGCTTGCGTACAATCGCCTTTTGCAATTTTCTGAATTCTCTTTCACTGATTACGATAAGAATTAATCTACACAGTTCGTTCTGATCGAGACTGTATTGATCCGCGCCCGCAACATATTCAGGTGTGAACCAAGTTTGGCTATATGTCCTTTGTTATAGAGAATAAAATTATCGATGCCGGAAAGAATCTATTTAGAAGTGAGGGAGGCTGTTCTGGAAGCTCTCCTTTTCAGAAATGATGAGAAAAGAGATATCGCGCTTTAAGAACTGAATCTGTCGCATCAGCTTTTGTGTATCGTTAGATTTACCTATGAAACGGAACATCAGTCGATGCTTTTGATTTGTTCATCAATTTTGACATTGGTCAGTGAATGGTCTGAAGTGCCCAAGGGAGATAACACTTCAGCGGAATATTTGTCAGGACAGGAGATAAAGAATAAGTCTGAAAATTTAGCTTAATACGTCAGGAATATTTGGATAAAGAACGTTGGATCGTGAACTGCAAAGTTTGACTTTAGATCACAATTTTCGGATTAGGGAAAATTCTTACCAACACGTGTCTACATGAGAGTAGGAGAACTGGTTTATATATATATATTACGGAAATTAACGAAACTGGTTATAAACAATTGACAATGATTTGTTTGAACATTATTTTTGATCGATACTCGTATTTAAGTAGAAATTCTGTTTATAATCAAACAGTATTATATATCTATTTCTACCGGCCTGATTATTTACGATAAATTTTTGTTACGAAAATGTGTTTCATTCGGCAGGTTTCGAACCTGCGACCCCTATCCACATAGGGAAGCCACCATGTGATCTGGCGCGTATTAGACCTCTCGACCACGAATTTTCGTAACAAAATTTATCGTAAATAATCAGGCTGGGAGAAATAAATATATAATATTGTTTGATTATAAACAGAATATCTGCTTAAATACGACTATTGATCAAAAATAATGCTCAAACAAATCATTTCATATATATATATATATATATATATATATATTAGCGGAACCTGCGGAATTTCCACGGAAGGATGATTATGATTTCTTGAATAAAATTTTACTTTCTCATACTACAAATGATAGTAACGTCTTAATAAATAAAAGAAACTAATGAAATTTTAAAATAACTGTTTTCATTATTATTATTATTATTATTATTATTATTATTATTATTATTATTATTATTATTATTAAATAATTTAACAATATATAAAGTTTTAAAAATATTTAAAAAATCTTCAAAGAATTGATTGTGAGAAGACTTTTTAGTTAAGAATTGATGATTATCTAAAATTGAAAAGTTTAAGAAAAATCATTTTATTATTAATCGAAGTTTTTTTCTTCGGAGTATAATGTCTTTAATAGTTATTATTTATTCCAGCAATTAAAAGCTTATCAAATTAAATTATATCAGAGTTTTGTTGCATTTTTCATTTTACTCTTCGGAGATTTTCGGATAATGATTGCAAACTTAAAATAAAAAAAATAGATGATTTATCTTCCCCAATGATTCCAGCATTGAACAAATAAAACAAAAATTACACATCAATATAAAATTTATTAAGATTTCATAGATTTACGTGGAGGGAGGTAACAGAGGTAAAAAAATATTTTAACAAGATTTTTAAAAAATAATAATTTCAGAAATAATTTAATTCATTTGTGAATGCGTACTGATAGTTTCATTAAAATCCGACAATTATTTGATTTCTGCAAGAATTTCCAAATTAATGTGTTTGTTACCGAAAAAGGTGGGTGATGCAATCATTTCCATTGTAAAACAGTCGTAACGTTTGTTTAACCGCTAACTCAAATCAAAGCAAAACTTTCTGACGAAATTTCGAAAATGGTAGAAGAGATTAAAATTTTTTTAAAAATAATTAAAGTTACTTTAAAGACTCCTGTCTCCATTGTAAACAGAAAAGACCAATTGAGTAATGGCCAAGGATGTAGAGGCCAGAAATTTCGTTATTAGGCCGCGGAATACAACAAACTTACCTATTTTTACTATATTGTACAGTACACACACACATATACATACAACTTAAGCTGCTGTTGCTGCTACGGTCTCTTTTACTCTCTCACTCTTTACTACCCTTCCGTTTGGCAAAGGTGAGAGAAAGGCTGAGGAGAGTAGCATTTAAAAAGATAGAGGGGAAGGAAAAGCTCGTATAGAGAGTAAGTGTCGTAACGGACGGACGAACTAAGTAACTAACTAAGGAAGGAACAAGCACGGTTATAATATGATATAAAAGACCAATAAGTTTAACGACTGCAAAACTCTTTTTCTCGATAATTGTGACAGTATTGAAAGAATTAAGTTAAAAAGAATACATTTAAGTGATGTCAAGGAGATATATGTGCCGTTTATAGACAAGGTACCAGAGCTGAGAACACTCTTCGTTAGTTGTTCGCTAAGTTCATAAATGATAATTTAGGAGACAAAGAACGTTCTGGCAGGTCTGCGGTCATTGACGATGACCAAATCAAAACGCTTGAGTGCTTCTTGATTTATTGAGAAAATGACTGACCACATTTCAATGTGCAGTTCTCTGTTCAAACGCAAAAAAAATTGAGTTGTTTTTAAAAGCATGATTATAGGCGATGAAAAATAGATTGTTTATAACAATGTGAAGCGAAAAAGGTATTGGGGGGAAATGAAATGAGCTACCGGTAACCACTTCAAAAGTTGATAATGAATATCCGGTGGGATTGTAAAGGCATTGTTCATTACGAGCTCCTTTCGCCAAATCAGACGTTGAGTCAGACAAATATATTCATTTTGGGGTTTATTAAATACAGCATTCGATGAAAATCATTCGCAATTGTCCAGTTGGAAGAGTATCGCCTTCCCTCGGAACAATGACAAACCTTATATTTTTTTTTCAGATCTGGCAAAAATTGGCGCAGTTTGGCTGGAATATCTTTTTATACATTTGCCAAATTCACCTGACCATTCAGATATCATTTATTTCGATCTCTTAAAAATTCTCTTATTGGAAAGAACTTCAGTTCTTTGGAAACATGTAAAAACCACTTAGAACAATTGAGTACCTAGATAAGATGTCAGGTTTTGGGAGGATGGACTCACAAAGCTGCCTCAAAGATGATTAAAGGTAGTGGAACAAAATGGCACATACGTGGTTAAATAAATCTGCGTACAAATATCTAAATATTGTTTTTGAAATGCACTTATAAACGCTATGAACTTGTTCCGACCCAATACATGAGCTTATGCGCAAGTGCTATTGCTGAGATAGAAGCAAAGCACCTTCAATCTTCAAAAGCATAAAAGAAAAGATGCTATTGTCTCGGTTGTGATCAAGCGGCATAAAGTTTATGTTGCTATAACTTGTTACTAAATGTCAAGCGAAATGAAACTCTGTTGTATATTGAATGAAACACATTGTCCGCTTTTAGTGTTACAAAAAATTATTAGATTTTTAAAAACCATTGTTTGAGGCACAGTCAGAAAATTAAAAAAATCAGGCCGCTGAAGAAAACACATATTGTGAAATTGTGTAGGTAACCCTTAATGAAATCTCTAGTGGAATGACAAAGCTGACACGATCAATAAAAAAAAATGTTTTTTGTTTATTATTTGTACCGATTGAAAGTATACATGGTCATCAGTAAAAAGGGCAGCCCAATATGCCAAATACAGGTCGGGGATACTAGAATCAAGCAGGTACAAAAATTTGAATACCTGGGAAGTGTTCTAACAGAACACTAAGTGCGACGCAGGGATCCGAAGGCAAATTGGCATGGCGAAGGAAGCATTCCAGAAGTTAAGTAAAGTATTAAGAAACAGGACAATTTCGCTAGAAACAAGGAAGAGAGTACTGGATTGCTATGTGTTGTCCGTTCTTCAATATGGCAGTGAATGCTGGACAATACCATCAAAGATGAAGGAAAAATTTGAAGCAACTGAAATGTGGTTCTACAGAAGGATGCTGCGAATATCATGAATCGAGCATGTGAGCAATGATGAGGTCTTAGAAATGATGGAAACAAAAAGGAAATTAATACTGAGCTTCAGGAAGAGACAGCTGAAGTTCTTGAGACACGCAATGAGGAAGGAGGGCTTAGAGAACCTGATACTAACAGGCCAGATAGAAGAAAAATAGACAGGGGAAAGCAACGGATAACATATTTGAAGGCTCTAATCAGGTGGATGATGGAACGAGGGATGCATGGTGTAACAGGAGAAGGGGTGCTAAGAGCCACCAGGGATAGGGAAACGTGGAAAGCGATGATCGCCTACGACCTGAAGGGACAGGGCACATAGAAGAAGAAGAAGAAACAATATTAAAAAGAATCGCTTCATCTATACAGAAACACATTTCTTTTACAAGTTTTTGTATATCTGTTTACGACCAGTACAACTTCGTTTTTCAGATGCATGGATTTCAATTTATCCCTGGGGAGATATATTTGTGTCTCCTAATGTGCGTTGTGGTGCAGTGGATATCGGCTCGAACTGAGAAATCGGGGAGCCGAGTTCGAATTCCAGTTGAATTCATTGCATTCACATACGCGCAAATACCCTTGGGAAAGGTATTAATCCGTCTCTTCCTTCCAGTTATGGATTAAATAACAGGACAGATTGGGTTCTATAGCCTTGGCAGGAAACCAGACTACCACAGAAAGCAATGGTAACCTACTTTGGGATAATCTTCTGCCCAGTCAGTCATGTCTCTTTCGAGACATGATCGCCTAAGTGTGTATCACGTATGGCACTCAACTGACTGACTGATGCAAATAAATGAGACTGTCTTATTTCTTTCTTGTCGGTGTTAATTAGAACCTCACTGTCAAAGGAAGAAAGATGTTATTTCAAAATATTTCCACTACACATGTAATAAAATACAGTTTTGATTAGGTACCACCAAAGAAACGCGATACCTAAGGTTTAAAATGAATTTTGAAAAAGAAAAATCTTTTATTTTAATTTTAATTTTAAGCTAATAGATTAAATTTAATATTTCTAAAAAGAAAAATACTTTACTGTATTTCAAAACTAAATTGACTGGATAAACCTTTTTTTAATTGTTAAAATCGCTGATTTTAGCCATTTTAAGCCATCTGTTGGTACAATATAAATCTATTTATCAAAAAATCTTACAAAAATAAAATGTTGTTTTCTGAAACTTTATTTAGGGAATTTTAGCTGATTTACTGTTTAATTAATCTTATTTAAAAATATTACTTTTAGTTTAAAATATTACAGAAATGCATTTTTTAACACAGAGGTAGGTATTTTTATTAGATATTGACAGATTTACTGACAACTTGACAGCCGATGGTTTAATTAATTTTTCACTACGGGAGACATATCTATAAAAACTAATTGAGGAATATAACGTGAGCAACTTCATATAATTTTTAACTCAGTAATCTAAAAAAAAAAACAAAAAACAAAAAAAAACAAAAAAAAACAGGAGAATATTCTCCGTAATATACCGTTTTATTGAATTTTGGCTTTAAATTTACTACAGTTACATTTCCTGATAATGTCCTATATGGAAGACTGTATTTACAAAAACTGACACGTTTACATACACAAAAATAAATGCAAAAATTCTTTTTAAATTATTAGGGGTCGCTGAATTGTAGGAAGTTGTTCCATTTAGGATTAGTAAATCCGAAGGCGAATTGGCATGGCGAAGGAAGCATTCCAGAAGTTGAGTAAGGTATTAAGAAACAGGACAATTTCGCTAAAATCTAGTAAGAGAGTACTGGATTGCTACGTGATGTCCGTCCTTCAATATGGCAGTGAATGCTGGACAATACCATCAAAGATGAAGGAAAAATTTGAAGCAACTGAAATGTGGTTCTACAGAAGCATGATGAGGTCTTGGAAATGATGGAAACTAAAAAGAAATTAATACTGAGCATCAGGGAGAGACAGCTGAAGTTCCTGGAACACGAAATGGGGAAGGAAGGCCTGGAGAACCTGATACTAACAGGCCAGATAGAGGGAAAAAGAGACAGGAGAAAGCAACGTGGATCAAGTGGATGACAGAACGAGGATTGCATGGTGTAACAGGAGAAGGCGTGCTTAGAGCCACCAGGGAGAGGGAAACATGAAAAGCCATGATCGCCTACGTCCTGAAGGGACAGGGCACATAGAAGAAGAAGAAATATAGCTTTTACTTAATAACATGACCTAAGTGGTACAAATTAATACAGAATTGTAAAATAAAACTTTATAAATTATTCTAATTAAAATTTTAACAAATGAAAACAATTCTTGTAAAAATTCGTTATTCATTGAAAGGACTTTTTTCATTACAAAACAGTGTTTAAAATATATTTTATTCATGAAATCAGGTAAAAGAGTTTAGAATTAAATAATGACTCAGTTTTATTGCATTTTTTTATTTTACGATTCAGAGTAGATTTTCGGTATCAGTAATTGTTGCAGTAGAAGTCAGTACTTAAAGTAGACTTTCATATAATTGAACATGCAATCCTATACTGTGTGAATCATACTTTATTCGCTAGCTTCCATATTGAAAATTCTTGATATTTAAGGTATTACATTGATTTTCTGATCAATACACTGATATCTCAGCATGAATGTTTATAAGTGATCAATATTTATCAACAAGCAAGAACGATTGTTAATGTTGGTAACATGTCGCCGTTTATTTAGATCTTCAGAGTATATATATATATATATATATATATATATATATATATATATATATATGATTATGTAGTTATGAATTAATTGTACATTGCGACACGGAAATTTCTATGTTTCGAGATAGATTCTCATCATCAGGCAATGTTGCTGTTGGTTGTGCAGATGGTGTACATAAATGTAAATCATCTGCACAACCAACAGCAACATTGCCTGATGATGAGAATCTATCTCGAAACAGAAATTTCGTGTCGCAATGTACAATTAATTCATAACTACATAATTATATTAAGGTCTATAATACCCATTATATTGAGCACTGTTCATAATAAAATAAATGCCAGAGCACTCAAAATAAAAAAAAAAACCTTGAGTCCTCTTCACCTGGAATTATATATATATATATATGGAGAGAGAGAGAGAGAGAGAGAGAGAGAGAGAGAGAGAGAGAGAGAGAGAGAGAGAGAGAGTTATTATTAGTGCTATAATAATAACATATGGGACTGTAACTCAAAAGCTTTCAGGTTACGGTGTCAAGTGTACCATCATCAAGTAGATCTACGTTTACCTTCAACAGGATCTGAAATATTTTATTCTCATAGGCGCACTTTTACCATCCCTAAACTTAAATTTCAAACAACCCTTTCCCGAACATATTGGGAACTGAAAGAAGAAGGCCTAAACCCACAGCTAGATTGGAAATTAATAAGCTCAGCAGATACTTCCAATAGTCTGAGTGATAAATTTACTTCTTAATCAACGTAACGAGTTGACTGACAAGTGTCGTCATGGGAGTAGATTTAAACTCCCTTAATAAGGTATTAACTATTCCCTTTCTTCTAATTTAATCGTTATATTAATTCTTAGCCTAAATTTATTGATACCTGTTTATTGATACTTAATTTTATACACTTGATTACCCTTAAGTTTATTTCTACCGGTTACCCTTGCCCTCTCAGGCAAGCTGTCCTCCCTTCACCTCTATGTTTAGCATATTACGATTCTCCCTCTCTCTCCTTCTTGGCCTTTTCCTTTCTTAACCAAACTTCCTTTCCTCTTCCTTTTCTAAACTAACCTTTATTTCCGGTTAAACTAGAATTTCTTCATTTTACGTCCGGCTGGGGTTGAATAAAGCGGTTTCTAAGAAGCTGTAAAAATCGCTAGTTCACAATTTTAAAATATTGAATTCACACACACACACACACACACACACACACACACACACACACACACACACACACACACACACACACACATATATATATTCTTTCTAGAACAAAAAGAAAATTACTAAATCAAAGATCAGAAGTAATATCAAGATGTAATTACACTTATAAATATATCTTAGAATCATACAAACCTGGATGAAAGTTTTTTTTAAGATCTTTAAGTAACTCCTTTCTAATTTTGAAAGTTGTCGGTTATTTAAAAATTCCAGTTGCGAGTTTGTAAAAATCTCCGTTGTATGTTTAAAAATCTTGTAAAATCTGTTATTATAAATCGCTTGAAGATACAGAAAGGCTGAAACCTAGCTTGCGGAAATAAATCATTTCCAAATGACAAATATTCAAAACCACTACAATATCAATATATATGTATTGAGCACTTTTTAAAACAACTGAATCATGGTCTAATTTAATTATGGCCAAAAACTAATTATATATTCACACAGACATATAATGTATATAATATGCATAATGTATATATATATATATATATATATATATATATATATATTACAGTCCGCATCCCAAATTCATCCACATACATATAAGCTGATATAAATAGTATCGACATAGGTATTAAGAATAATACCAATATCCACGTTGTTTATATAATATAAGCGTTTTATCAGTGGTTTTAAGTGTCGGCCTACATTAGATTCTATACTGACTTTATATCCTGTAAGTTATATATTCATTGTAACGTTTTGCAAATATGAAATGTCATACGTATGCACATACACACACATACACAAACACATACACTCACTCATATATATATATCTGTCTGCGGATGACTATTTACGCTCTCACACCCTGATTGAGCACTCTGGAAGAATAGTAGACTTTGAAAAAACAGTAGCTACCCTAGCATCTACGCATCGCTCGTTCAGTAATGAATTAGAGCACTACTGGCGCATGATACATCATATGCTAAAAGTCTGCCACCTTCTATCGAGCGCCCATAGCTCAGAGGTAGAATCGCCGACTGACGCCAATTCAATCCTGGGTTAAAAGCAATCGGATGTTTAACCGTACTGATGTGCTGTGATAAAGCGAAACAGATCTGTCTGCGGATGACTATATATATATATATACTCACACAGGGTGTCCATAAAGTTTGTGTGCACTTAAAAATTTTTCTAACTTTATTTGTATTTGCGATAGAAATAATTTGTAAAAGGATTAGAACGAAGTAAATCTACATTTTTAAGGTTCTATCAAAATTTTATCTAAATTTCCACATGTCCTCTATCATTAGCTATACAAAGGGAAATACGATTTTGAACTTCCCTGATTTACAGTAATGTCTGAAATCACATTAGTTATTTTAGCTTTCAAATCTTCTAATGAACTAGGTTTGGTTGCATACACAATTGTTTTCACATGTTCTCATAAAAATATCTAATTGAGTCAAACCTGGCGAACGTGAAGGCCAATAAAATGGTCCAATCGTTCCGATCCATCTGTGAGGAATTCCTGATTTAGAAACTGTCAAACACGCAGAGCAAAGTGACAAGGAACTCCATTTTGTTGAAACACTGTATTATCTTCCAAGTTTAATTGTTCAAGCTCATTTTTTACAGATTATTTCTATCACCAATACAAATGAAGTTATAATTTTTTTAAAGTGCACACGGACTTTATGGATACCCTATATATATATATATATATATATATATATATATATATATATATATGTATGATAAAAATATATATGCTATATTTATGAGTAGAAGTGACCGATATCAGGCTCAACACCGTGTGGAGGTAAACTGTTTCCTGCATGAACACAATCTTCAGCCCATGTGTATTGAGTTATATGTTTTATAATCATAAAAATGTAAAAAGGGTCGAATTATCCACTTGGCAAAAGAATACTAAACATAGTATGAAATGCATAATTTCTTTTAAAAAAATGGGGTGGCCTAATAATTATGGCCGGTTATGTACATTTAGTGTTTCCAAATTTATCCTTATTTTATAGACAAAGTTTTCGATATTTGGCGAGGATATTGCATTTAGTATTTTTTTTTTATATCGTGTCACCCCAAGCAAGGCATTCCACTGCCACTATAGCGCAGGGGGTTACATAGAGGGATTGGGTATAGGAAATGTTAGAAGGAGGGTGATAGACGACTTAGGATGTACATAGGGAGAGAGTTGGAGAGAGTGGGTAGTTTTAAAATGTGGGCTTTTCTATTTAGTTAATATGCTAACTGTCTTAGAGGATGAACTTCAAGACTTTTGGTCTTTTGGCATCTTCTTAAACCAATGAGCCAAGCGTTACGTCATAAAATATCGGGTTTATACCATGAACTGAATGATTGTCGTAAAGTGAAAATGATTTTATAAAATAAAGTCATATGATGTTATGGGTGAAGAATAAACAATCTGTCCCATCCCTTGGCAAAAAAGTTTTATTTTATTTATTCCTTTATTTTTGCTTATATTTTTTTTTATTTCAGTTATTACTTTATTGATTAATTTATTGATTATTCTTCTGGGGCAAATATGGGGAAGAACAATTGTACCAGGAATTTCGGAGAACTTTGATTAAATTGACATTAGAAAATGAAATAGATTTTATATTTCTTTGCATAAAAAGTTAACTTGGCTTTCGTTAAAAAACTGAATAAGTAATAATAGATGTACAAAGAAAGAAAGAAAGAAAGAAAGAAAGAAAGAAAGAAAGAAAGAAAGAAAAACAGAAGACTAAGAAAATCTCGCAGAAATAAAACCAGGAAAAATGTGAGAGAAAAAGAAAAGAGATAAATTGAAAAGAAAAAAAAGAAAGAAAGAAAGAAAGAAAGAAAAAAGAAAGAAAGAGAGAAAAATAAAAAAAGAAGTGAAAAGGAAACAGAGATGGAGAAGGGAGAAACAGAAGTCTAAGAAAATCTCACAATACTAAATCAGAAAAAATGAGAATAAAAGAATGGCGATAAGTTGAAAAACAGAGAGAAAGAAAATGAAAGACATAAAGAAGGGAAAGCGAGAGAGAGAGAGAGAGAGAGAGAGAGAGAGAGAGAGAGAGAGAGATGGGGAAAAGTGAAAGAGAAGACTATGAAAATAATTCAAGACTAAAATTAGAAAATAGCGAGAGTAAAGAAACTGTAATAATTTGAAAAACAAAGAGAATGAATGAATGAAACAGAGAAAGAAGAAAAAGAAAAAAATGAAGTTTAAGGGTAACAGAGATGGAGGGGAAGGACAAAGAGAAAAACAAGAAAATCTCACAAAAATAAAATGAAAATTAAAGAATGGGGATAAATAAAAAAAACAAACAGAAAGAAATAACGAAAAAGAAAGAAAAAAGGAAAAGGAGAAAGAGATAGAGAAAAAGAGAAAGAGAAGACCGAAAAAATCTCAGAAAAATAAAATCAGAAAAATGTGAGAATATAACAATGACAATAAATTGAAAACAGATAGAAATAAAGAAAGGAAGAAAGAAAGAATAAAAAAGAAAAAGAAAGAAAAAGAGGGAAAGAGAGAGAAGAAAGGAGAAAACGAAAACCAAGAAAATCTGACAAAACTAAAATTAAAAAAATGAGAATAAAAGAATGGCGATATTTCGAAAAATAATCAGAAAGAAAGAAAGAAAAAGAAAAATGAAGAAAAAAAGTGAGAGAGATGGGGAAGGGAGAAAGAGAAAACCAAGAAAATCTAACAAAACTATAAATCAGAAAAAAGTGAGAATAAAAAAATGGCGATAAATAGAAAAACCAACAGAAAGAAAGAAAGAAAAAAGAAAGAAAAAAGAAAAAGACAGAAAAAAAGAAAGAAAATGAAGAAAGAGATGGGGGTAAAATACAAAGAGAATGCGAAGAAAATCTGGAAAAACTTAAATCAGAAAAAGGTGCGACTAAAAGAATGACGATAAATTGAAAAACAAATAGAAAGAATAAAAGAAGGAAAGAAAAAAAAAAGGAAAAAGGAAGAAAGGAAAGAAAAAAAGAAGGAAAGGGAGAAATTGAAGAATAAGAAAGTCTTGTAGAAATAAAATCAGAAACATGTGAAAATAAAATAAGGAGGATAAACCGAAAGAAAAGTAGAAAGAAAGAACGAAAAAAAGAAAAAAAAAAAAAGAAAAAAAAGGGAGAGAGATAGAGAAGGGACAAAGAGAAAACCAACAAGATTTCGCTGAAACGAGAACGAAAATTTGAGAATAAAAATTAGAGATGACTTGAAAGAAAAGAAAAAGAAAGAAAGAAAGAAAGAAAGAAAGAAAGGAGAAATAAAATAAAATGACTAAAGAAATCAATAAAACAATAAATTAAAATAAAAAAATAGTCAGTCAGTCAGTCAGTTAAGTGCCATACGTGATACACGCTTGGGCGATCATGTCTCGAAAGAGATATGACTGACTGGGCAGAAGATTATCCCACAGTAGGTTGCCATTGCTTTCTGCGGTAGACTGGTTGCCGACCAAGGCTATAGAACCCAATCTGTCCTGCTATTTAACCCATAACTGGAAGGAAGAGATGGATTAATACCTCTCCCAAGGGTATTTGTGCATAATTAAATACAATGGATTCAACTGGAATTCGAACTCGGCTCCCCGGTTTCTCGTATCCACGGTACCACAACGCACATCCAAAAAATAGTAGAATAAAAAAATCTTGTTAATATTAACTTGAAGGAAAGAAAGAGATAAGAAAGAGTAGAAGCAGAAAAAAAAGAGAAGAAAATTGGTAAGAAAAAAAGAAAAAAACAACAGACTGAATAGAAAAAAAGTGAGAGAATGGCAAAAATAAAATTTCGGTCGAATAAAGAATGACTGAATAAAAGAAAAGAAAAGGAAATCTTATTGAATGAACAAATGTCTGATGAAAAATTTGTCCAGTCGAAAGTAATTTTCTCAAATCATCTCGCAGATTACCAAGGTTTTATTGTAATAACCGCTTATATGTTCAAAGCACTTTTCGACAATTACTCTTGCAATATCCATTTTACTTCTACTACTACTACTACTACTACTACTACTACTAATAATAATAATAATAATAATAATAATAATATTAATAAAGATAATTTATCTCTTTGGTAGAGATTAGAAGAATTGTAAATCTGTAGAAGAATTGAAACTTATCAGACGACAGCTTTATTGAAATCAAGAATCTTTATCAATTCATTTCTTCGTTTCAACAGACCACGGGGTAAAATTAAAAGAAAGTAAAAAATTATGAAAATATTTTAATTTTGACATAAAACTGAAATATTTGTAGAACAAATGGTAGTTTTTGAAGCGTTTGGAACAATCCCAATGCGCTCTGTAAAAATCGAAAAAAAGAAATAGAAATTTGAATACGAATCAAAACCATACTGATGACACTATTTAATCAGTTAAGTGCCATACGTGATATACGATCATGTCTCGAAAGAGACATGACTGACTGGGCAGAAGATTTTCCCGCAGTAGGTCGCCATAACTTTCTGCGGTAGACTGGTTGCCAACCAAGACTATAGAAACTGTGGTGATACCGACCGAGCATAACGATGGACCGGATGTTTGCACCCTCACGACCAAAAAGCAAATGACCAAAACTCGTCGGTGCGCATCCGGCTTCGCGCAGATGTTCCGGTTGAAAACTAAAATATAATTAAATATTAAATTCCCGTTTGCGAGCCTAGGCGAATTTTATTTATCGGATAATGGGAAGCCCAGAATCAAATACAATTGTGAATTCCCAAATGATCTGCTGCGATCCAAAAAGTCGAAATAAAAAGCCGATACAGAAAGCATCGCCAGACAGACAGACCGACCCAGACAGACACACACAGACTGACTCGAGAGGGACGAGAGTAATTAGTATCTCTCTTGACCAAGTCAAGCGGCTTACTATGCTCGTCGCCCTTACCTCTCCTTTCCTTTTTCGCTGTCTTAAAACTACTTACTGACCAAAGGAGCGGATACATCAAAGACATTCCTTACTTACAACGCTCCCACATATCTAAGCATTAATCATCGTTTCAGCATTTATTGCCATGAACATTTTAACGTCCGTTGGACCCATATTTAACTTTATTACTTTAATTGTAAAAACCTTAATTGATATGTGTATATATAAAATGTTATTTCTCAACTAAATTTGCCTTTCTTGATTTATAATCTTTTTATGACTTATAGTGGACTATCTACAACGAGGCCAAATTCCGTTAATCTGCAACAATATACAACTACCCTTCACTAGAACGAACCCCCACTATAAATCCAACCTGTCCTTGATCCATAACTGGAGGAAAAAGACGGATTAATATTTTTCTCATAGTTTTTTGCATGTAAGTGAATGCAACGAATTCAACTAGAGTTATGAAATCGGTTCCCCGATTTCTCGATCCAAGCCGATATCCACTGCACCCCAACGTACATCCAGACGTTATTAGTCGAATTAAATACGAAGAAGCGTGCTGCTGACGTGTCGTGTCACTTGATTTTCCATTAAAGCTACTGGTTAATACTGAGGTGAAAACTAAACAAGTATAAATAACTTGCATTCTACCTTCAAAGTTACAGTTAATGTTTGAAAAAAATATTTTCTTATTCAATCCTGATAAAATCATAAATATTCAACAAATTATCGAATGAAACAAGTATTAAGCGTATATTTTTGTTCTAGAGATAATTTGATAAAGTCATTAAAGATTCAGAGAAAATTTTCAATAAAAAACTGTAATCGAAACCGTTAATTTATTCGATTTTATATTATGCTGCTAGTATTCGAATTATTGATAACAAATAGAACTTGATAAATTCAATTGAAAGATTGTAAGATATACTATATAAATAAAACAAATTAACCCAAAATTATTACAGAGATAATTTGATGGAGTCATTAAGGATCCAGACAAAAAATTCAACAAAATGTTATTGCAATCGTCAAATTATTTGATTTTATAGCTTATTTTATGAGTTATTCATTAAGTGTGTGCATAAGTTCTCAGGGGCCATTTTGAAAACTATAGACTGAATACACAAAAGAAAAACTATATTTTGTAATTAAAAAACAAACAAAAAATCGCTGGAAAATAATATCTCATAAAAACAAAATTTGGTCAAAGCTTAACAAAAATGTACAAGTTTTATATAATAATAATAATAATAATAATAATAATAATAATAATAATCGATAGTTACGTGCATCTGGATTAAAGTCTGAAACTGAAGGCTTTATTCTTTTTGCGCAAGACCAAAGTCTTTTTACTAGGAACTTTCAGGCTAATATTATACATAATAATGTGGATCCAAAATGCAGGTTCTGTGATAAATGCCAAGAAACAATAGACGATTCAATCTCAGGATGTTCTATACTTGCCCTAAATGAATATAAAAATCGTCACGATAGAGTAGGGCAAAATTTACACTGGACAATGTGCAAACACTATGGAAAATATGTAAACAAACACTGGTATGAACATCACCCAGCACAGGTTACAGAAATAGAAGATATCACCATTCTATGGGATTATACCATCTATACAGACAGAAAAATTTAAGCAAATAGGCCGGATATTATTGTTAAAAAACAAAAAGAAAAACACTTGTTTATTAATTGATATGGCTTGTCCAACGGATTGTAACATAGCAACCAAGGAATTCGAAAAACTGTCAAAATATAAAAACCTGGAAATTAAAAGAGAAAAAAATTGGAAATTGAAAACAAGTATCGTAACAGTGATAGTGGGTGCACTTAGAAAGATAAAAAAATGGAACAAAACAACACATTGAAAGAATTCCTGGAAACCCCAGCTTAAGAGATATACAAAAAATGTCTTATTAAGTACAGCCCACACACTAAGGAGAACTTAGGGATGATAGAGGAGATAGAAAAAACATGAAATAGAGCCATAACAACACACCACGACCTGCCTTAGGTCTTCCCACAGAAAACGAAATATGATAAAAAATGACAACATAATATTAAATGAGAAATTGGAACACAACTCAGACATATTTATGGAAGTTCGATCGTGTCCTTTTGATCCAAGGATAAAGCAAAATGAAGAAGTGAAGTAACCAATTATAACCAATTACGCGACAGCGCCACTGTTAAAGAGCAAATACGCTGCAAGAGCTTTCATAACTGGTAGTAAAGTTTAATAACTGGTAGTAAAGAGAATAAAGTGAGCCGACGCTACCTCGCTATTGTATCTTTCTCCATCAGCGTGACGGGAGGGATATATATATATATATATATATATATATATATATATATATATATATAATAAAAACCGTTAGGTTAGGGAGATATGAAAAATCATGAAATGGAGTCAAAGCAATACGCCAATACCTGCCTTAGGTCTTCCTGCAGACTTGGTAGGTAGTGCAACCATAGCAGAAATAGATTCATAATAATAATGAACTCCTTGTGTCACAAACATCCAAAATTTTGTGGATTTTTCATTACAGAGAAGAAACTGAAGCAAAAGAGACCATAATGAGGGAAGATAAAATAGAAAAAGATGCGTTAATCATTGAGCCATCGAGACCTTTTGATACTGTTGTGGAGTAGTTTTCGCACTGAAAGTTATAATTGTGCTATGTCGGTTGTTAATCGACAACGCATGCAAAATGTTAGGAACTTGGTAATCTTTCACTGTAAGCTGACTCCTTAATCCCTTGTTCCCTGTTTAGGATATGGTTTCCGACTTTCTCTTTTCCAATCTTCTCACTATTACGTAGCCCCCTGCACATCAGTGGCGTTACCACCCTGCTCGGGGTGATACGATTAAAAAAAAAAATTCGGCTAATTGCCAAGAAAGGAAGAATAGGAAATAAGCAATTATGATTATGGAAGATTGAACTCACAAGGCTTTGGAAATTGAAGACGGTCATAATCATACCAGTTGCCATTAGTTCACTTGGTAAGGTGACTGACATAAAAACAAGAAAATTGGTATCGATTGTCCAGTGGAACTCTTGCAGAAAGGAAGCATCTTAAGAATGGCAAGAATAATTCGGAAAATGATAAACTCAGAGGCAGAGGAAAATTGTATGATGCGTAAAGCTGCTGGTTGAGACCCGACATCCATACGTTAATTGCCAGATGTTTAAATCTTATATAAGAAAATAATAATGTTAATAATTGTGATTTGATCATAGCATCAAAATATGTGCACAATGCCTATTCTCTAGCTTAGAGAATAAAATAAGCATAAGGTTTTTGGAGGACTTTGAGATTTAAACGAATTACCCAGTCTGACTTAGAACTTTAGACCTAGTAAGAAAAAAAAGCCAGCTTGTGGATATTGAAAATGAAAAACATTAAGAAGAGAGAGAGAGAGAGAGAGAGAGAGAGAGAGAGAGAGAGAGAGAGAGAGAGAGAGAAGACCGTGAATATAATTCAAGACTAAAATCAGAAAATAGCCAGAGTAAAGAAATTGTGATAATTTGAAAAACAAACAGTATGAATAAATGAAACAGAGAAAGAAGAAAAAGAAAAAAATGAAGCTTAAGGGTAAGAGAGATGGAGGGGGAGAACAAACAGAAAACCAAGAAAATCTTACAAAAATAAAATGAAAATTAAAGAATGGGGATAAATTAAAAAAAGAAAGAAATAACGAAAAAGAAAGAAAAAGGAAAAGGAGAAAGAGATAGAGGAAAAAAGAAAAAAGAGAAGACCGAAAAAATCTCATAAAAATAAAATCAGAAAAATGTGAGAATAAAAGAATGACAATAAATTGAAAACAGATAGAAATAAAGAAAGGAAGAAAGAAAGAATAAAAAAGAAAGTAAAAGAAAGTAAAAGAGGGAAAGAGAGAGAGAGAGAGAGAGAGAGAGAGAGAGAGAGAGAGAGAGGAAAGGAGAAAACGAAAACCAAGAAAATCTCACAAAACTAAAATAAAAAAAAAAGAGAATAAAAGAATGGCGATAATACAATGAAGAATCTGTAATGTGATCGATACCGACATGGCAGCCCGGCTGCAGTCACTCTCTCACCGGCGTGACATGGCTTCCCTGTGCCTCTACTATAAATACTTTCACGGCTTCTGCTCCGATGAACTTAGATCACTGGTGCCCCCTAGGTATGAATTTGCACGAGATACTAGATTACCTACTACTTTTACTTTGAAACAGATAAGATGTAACCGTAACTTCTACTCCAACAGCTTCTTTACTCGCACTTCCCGCCTGTGGAATTCCCTTCCATATACTTGCTTCCCCGACAGCTACAATCTCCAGGTGTAAGGTTAATAGACACCTCCTAACACACTAACTCGCATGCATTCTCGCAAACACCCTTCCCAATCCTCAGCCTCGTTATCCTTTTTTTTTCCTTTTTTTTTAATCATCTCACCCCAAGCAAGGCATTCCACTGCCACTATTGCGCATGGGGCTACATAGGGGAAGGTAAAGAGAAGGAGTGGTTAGACATAGGGAATGTCAGGAGGAAGGTGACAGATGAGTAAGGATACCGAGGATGAGATGGGAAGAGTGTTTGATAGAATGGGAGCAGGTTAGTGTGTTAGGAGGTGTCTATTCATCTTACATTTAAACTCCTGGAGATTGTAGCCGTCGGGGAAGCAATCGTGTGGAAGAGAATTCCACAGTCAGGAAGTGCGAGGAAAGAAACTGTTGGAGTAGAAGTTACGGTTACTTACCCGTCTATCACCCTCCTTCTGACATTTCCTATATCTAACCACTCTTTCCAATCCCTTTCCACTAAGTAACCCCCTGCGCAATAGTGGCAATGGAATGCCTTGCTTAGGGTGAAATGATTAAAAAAAAAATTCGAAAAATTATCAGAAAGAAAGAAAGAAAAAGATGAAGAAAAAGGGGGTGAGAGAGATGGGGAAAGGAGAAAAAGTAAACCAAGAAAATTTTCATTTTCAAAATTTTCATGTGCCAAGCGATCGCAGAATGAAGTTGAAATAGATTAAAAAGCCAGAGAAGAATATCTCCACCTGACACTTGAAAAGAAAACTGTAGACTATGGTAGTCTCAATTGTAATCGTCATCATTAACACACTTGAAAAAGTTGTTAAGAGCTTAACAAAAACATTGAGGAAATAGAACTCCAGTTTACTAATGGTAACTATTAATGTGAATTTTCAAAAAGTGCTCAAAATAATAATAACAATGAACAAATAATGTTGACGAGAGTATTAAAGTCTTGGAGAGATTTGTTGTTATTTTATTGCTAGTGAGAGTTTATCCCAGCTAGAAATGCCTATGTCATCAGCATAGCCTTATCAACACATGCTTACCTGCGAGATGAAAGTCTAACAAAAGTTTTTCGAAACGACAAGCGGAGGAATAATGAGGAAAGTAAAAGGCAATGTAAAAAGAAAACTTTGCATGGAGAATGTAAGAGGCAGAAGCTAATTCATATGAACGGTACTGTGAAACCGATAAATTTTAAAAGCAAATTCTACTCCCTCAGCTTTTTGTCTCGCACTTCCCGCCTGTGGAATTCCCTTCCGCTTACTTGCTTTCCCGACAACTACAATCTTCAAGAATTCAAATGTAAAGTCAACAGCCATTTCCTGTCTCACTAACCTGCATCCCCACTCTTATGCTCTTTTCTCCGTCCACCCCACTCTCATCAGTATTCTCATCTTTTTCTTACCCACTTCCTAACACCCTTTGTAACCTGTCGCTTTTTCTCATAACATTCCTCCTATGTAACCCCCTGCACAACAGTGGCAGTAAAATGCCTTGCTTGGGGCGATAGGATTATAAAAAAAGTACATGAAACTGACACCCAACTTTATAAAACATCTCAATAATGTGGATATATAAAGTGGGGGATCAGTTCTACACTAACATCAATATATAAAGTAATCCCTCACTTTATGGCCATAGTCATTCTTCTCTTACCCACTTCCTGACACTCTCTATAACCTGTCACTCTTTCTCATATCTTTCCTCCTATGTAACCCCCTGCAAAACAGTGGCAGTAAAATGCCTTGCTTGGGGCCACACGGTTATAAAAAAAAGATTGTTATGTAGAGGATCTTTGAGAAGCGAATAATTGAAATGCACAAAAATGGATCAAAGCCAATTACACCACAGTGAAAATAGATAAAACTCAAGAAAACAGAAAATGCCAACATTGCGGAGAAAAGATGAGACAGTAAACGACATTAATAAGCAAGCAGGACCCCCCCCCCCCCCAAAAAAAAAAAAACAATGCCGAAGCAAAAATTAGGAACATACATACATTGGGAAGAGCCAGTCAATCAATCTAATTTATAGGAACTATTTGAATTTTCAATTCGTTTTTTTCCAAATTTAATTCCAATAATTATCAAATGTCATGAAGCCTTTTCTTTTCCATTCTTCCGTGCTCTCTATATTTAACCCTGTTTGTCGATAGCTGTCAAGGTCCCTTTGAGTTCTACTTGCTCTACACGAATGAGTTACCACCCACCATGTTACAATGTGATGTAACTCCGTATCATATGGATTAACTGAAATATTGAAGACACAATTTATGCGTGCCTATTTCGTCTAAAACGAGACGATATTTGCACACATGCAAATTTTCGCCGTCTTGGAATGGTATAAAAAGCGGGGTCCTAGCGCTGCTGGAACGGACAGGATTTTTCGGCGGATTGCGTGTGTCAAAGTTGCTGATTGACAGTCAGACTGACAAAGAGGAAGTAGGGGCGGCTTAGATGGTGTCTGTTTCACAACTGCCTTGTGTAACGACCGAGAAATCCATTTCCTTGAGGCAACCAAAGAAAGAAAAACAGCTGGTCTGCCAGCGAGCGTCGCATTGCCCTTTTTGACCCCCTCATCATTATTCATTTTTTTTACTTTATCCACAATGTCCAAAATATATTCCGATTATTGAAACAATAAAAGATCTGTTCAAAAAGTATCAGGCTTAGTGTTATAAAAAGAACACATATATTAATTCGGTCCTTAAATCTCCTTCTGAAGCTACACACTTTATGGAGTGCAGCGTCGTTTCTATTGATGGAAGCATTCTTAGAACGAACTTCCTTTTGTGGTAGCGAGCAGCTGCCTCGACGCATTCCCTTGGATTTCCTCGACATCAGTGCCGGATTTATCTATAGGCTTAGCAGGCAGAAACCTAGGGTTTCAAACTCTAGAGGGCCTCTAGCCAAGGTGTATAATATTTTTGACACTGTCGTAGGCCTTTCTTACGTATGCTGTTATAACGCATTGTAGTCTCCTAACAACACTTCTGTAATTTTCCTTACATTTATTTCATTTCAGAATAACACGGTATTAAGCCGATATTCATAGATTTTGAACATTCATGCATTTTTTTTAATCAAATATTGTATTTAACAATAATATCTTATGTTCTTTAGCAAAGGAATTGTCAACTGTAGAATTTTAAACACATATCATCATCCTTGGCTTTACTCAGATTGTTTAATTTAATACACTTCAATGTTCCTCTACTGAGAATGGAGGATTTAAAGGGACCTGACAAGGGGAATACCCTAGGACCTCTATTGATCTAAATCTGGCCCTGATCGACGTCTTGAAATTTTGTTCATTTCAAATAGGATTTGAATTTTGAAGAGGAGAAAATCTTAAGTCGGGCGAGATCTGGGGAATATGGTGATTGACGAAGCTGGGAAATGCTGTCCCTAGCCATAAACTGATACACAAGCCATGGTAACTAAGCGTATCTCTATGGTGGGATTAGACGACCACACTCTACACACTTTCCTTCCAAAAGCACTGCTATAAACAACGGAAGTGAGTGAGAACGTTATAACTCAATGTGTGTGCGTGACAAAATTGGAGGTTAATTTGTACCAGGGGGCTTACCCTGCGTACTTTAGCTCTGTTACCATAGCAACAGTCTAGATACGTTTTATAATCGAAAGCATTAATTATTAAAAAAAATTACATTTATGCTCTGTGTATATACTTTCTTATTTGATTTAACTCGAATACATTACCAGAAAACGCATAATACAACTTTGATGTGTATACAAAATTATAAATTAAAATATAGAATGATAAATTAAAAAAAAATATTTTAAAGCATGTTGCTTTTGTGTGAGTGTGTGTTTTTACACTTCAGATTGCATTCTTTAGCTATTATGTTTTATCATCGAATGACATCAAGAGGAGCCATTCACTGCTGAATTTGTTTTTGTCGAAGTTGCTGTAAAAAAAAAAAAAATTAATAGAGCAACGGAGATTCAACGAACGAGAAGAGTTCAGCTCAACCACGGCTTTGTCAATTAGAAAAATGTTTTTACTATTGAATTTAATGAACACAACAGTGCTGTAAGAAATTTCCATGAGACAGAGAGACAAAGTGTGTGCGTGTGTGTGTGTGAGGGAGAGAGAAAGAGAGAGAATGTGTGTATGAGAGAGAGAGAAAGAAAGAAAGAGAGAGAGAGAGAGAGAGAGAGTACAATTTTCGCATCATTTCTCTTCTTAGCCTCACCTCTGAAGTCAAGAGTAGAACTCAATGAAGCTGACCAACGTTGGAACTGAGCGTTGTGCTTTTGAGTATATATGTAAATTTGTATGTTTAAAATTTCATACATTTCTCAAGAGCATTTGCATCTTTCAGACTGTATTCAACATCTGACTGAAAATTCCTGTCCCCGCAAATCGAAGCTGAATTTAGTCAGCATTACGACTACTATTACTACAAGAAAATAAATTTGCTTTTATATTTGTGAGTGAATAAGAATTATTGTTATTGGAAATCCTGTCTACGGAAAATTTGAGATATTTGATAATCCGTTTCCGTTTTTCCTCTTCTTAAAATTCCATGAATAAAAGAAAGTACGATATTTTTTCTGTAACACAGGGAAACACAAAATATCTTTAAATTGAAGACTTTAACTAGGTTTTTAGAGATTTCATCTAACATTACACACGAACATATATTAACACATACTTAAATACATATATTCCGTTGTTTTTTTTCTGGAATGATTAATTAATAGTTACCTTTCTTTAAGCAATTGAATTTTAGAATTTTTTAAAGCATTCTTAAATTTGACGGAATCCCAATCGTTGTTATGAAGAAATGTGCCCCTTGGACTATCCTCTGTCCTCTCCAAACTCTACAACTACTGATCCTTTGCTTCTTACTTTCCTGCTTGCTGGAAGTCCTCTTCTGTGGTTCCTGTATTTAAGAACTCTGGAGAACCCTCGAATCCCTTTAATTATCGCCCTATCAGCCTCCTATAAACGTTTGGCAAAGTGTTCAAGGCTATTATCAACGTTGAAGTGTTTCAACAACTCACAGGCCTCTTCTCCGATAAACAGTATGGTTTCCACTTCACCAGGTCTACTGCTGATATGCTAACGACCATCACACAGTATATAAACCAGGCTCTCGATAAGAACGGCGAAGCTCAAGCTGTTGTCCTAGATATCTCCAAAGCATTTGACATAGTCTGGCATGTTGGCCTTCTACGCAAGCTACAGGGTTATTGTATAACTAAACGCTTGTTTGATCTAATCCAGTCGTTCTTTTCAAATCGCGCAATGAATGTAGTATTGAACGGGCATGCTTCCAGATCATATCATATGAACGCGGATGTCTCTCAAGGCTCTATTCTAGGTCATACGCTTTTTCTGATCTTAATCAACGATCTCCCTGATGTAATCAGATCCCAAGTAGGCATCTATGCTGACGACGCCACCATTTACTTCCACCTCGATAAGAAATCTGCCGTGGCTGACAAAGCAAACCTAGCTGCTGGTCTTGAAAAGGACCTCCAGTCTGTGGTAGACTGGGGTAAGAAATGGCTCATAAGTTTTAATGCTTCCAAAACGACGTTGCTATCCTTTAACCGCCATAGACAAACGCTCCTACACCCAATCAGCATGGATCAGGCTAGTCTCCTTGAAAGCAAAACACTGCGCCTCCTCGGACTAACTCTCTCAACCGACCTCAAGAAGAATGACTACATTGAAATAGCAAAATCTGCTGCTAGGAAGGTCGGTTCACTGTGTAGAGTCAGGAATGTTTTTCTCGTCTGAATCCATCTTGCACAAATATAAATCTACCATCCGCCCGTACATTCAATACTGCTGTCATATCTGGTCGGGTGCCCCTGATATTCATCTCGGGGTTCTTGACAAAATCCAACGGAGAATCTGCAATGCAATCGATTCCGACCTGGTAGTTCAACTCCAGTCACTTTCTTACCGATGTAATGTGGCTTCTCTCTCTTCTACAAATACTTTCACGGCTCCTACTCTGATGAGCTTAGCTCTCTGGTGCCACACGTGCATGAAGTTACTCGAGCTACTAGACTAGCAACTAAGCCTCGCCCTTTTACAGTGAAACCAATCAAATGTAACCGCAACTTCTACTCTACTAGCTTCTTTTTTCGCGCTTCCCGCTTCTAGAATTCTTTTCCGTATATTTGCTTCCCTGACAGCTACAATCTTCAAGAATTTTAATACAATGTCGATTGCCATCTCTTATCACTTTGACTCGCATCCTTTCTCTGACATGTCATTCTCCCTTTCCAACCTACCCTCACGCAGCTCTCATCACGATATCCTTCTCTTACCCATTCTCTGATACCCCCTGTAACTTGTTCCTCTTTCTCATCACTCACCTCTTCTGTAACCCCCTTCACTCCAGAGGCAGCACTGTCTTGCTTGGGGTGAAATGATTATAAAAAATATGTATATATACTTTGCTGCCTTCCGTGTCATTTCTTGTGACTAGATCGAATATTCGAAACTGAAATATCTTATGAATTGTGGAAAGTCAATGTTGATTGGTTTGGCAGTATAACAAAATTTCCGTCAAAAGATTTGTCAATCTTCTTTTATTCTTTGCAAATTCTGCGAAACAATATTCGGTCTTAAGGAATCAGCACATATGCTAGGCTTCAAAAATCTCCTAAGCCGACCAAGCATAGAGATGAATACAGTATGGGAACCAGAGAAAATCATTAGTGCCAAAAATTGCAATATGAGCTCTGATAAAAAATACTAGAGAAAACCATTAACATCAAAAAATTGCAACATGAACTCTAGTAAAAAAGGTTACTGGGCATTAGGTTTATAAGTCCCAAAAATTCAGTTGTTTTGTCCTTGAGGACACAAGTTCCTGACTTGACTCTTAGAGTTGTGAGTTCAATGCCAGGCTACAGCAGTGGTGGCCAAGTAACTTGCAGGGTTAGAGGGAGATGACTCATGACTTTCAATCGAAGCTCTACGCAAGATATACCCCAGTGATTGTAATAAAGGGTTCAGTTCGAAATTCCTGGAGGGTATAAACAGCCGAAACATCGTACAAAGGCAATGGCAACAAAGATGAGGACAATAGTCTGAATAATGTAGACAGACTGTTTTTTTTTATAAATTTAAAACATTAAACATTTAGATGAAATGTTTAAAAAAATGTTTGAAAAATTTTTGAAAAAATATGTTTTTTTCAAACATTTTATCTAAATGTTTGATGTTTCAAATTTATCAAAGTATCGTAACCTGTATACATATTTTACGTTTACTTAGCTTTTTTAATGAAACAAAAATTCACATGTTGAAGCATTGTTCTGATTGTAGAAATAATAAACAAAAATTATACCAATTTTGACAAAAGATGCAAGTTAATATGACATCTGTTATAATGCAATCAAAAGTTAGTTTTTAAAATTCAGTTAGTTTTAAAAATAAACGCTCCATAATTCCAGCTGAGACAAAACATAACTGATTGGCCAATCCAATTCTTCTAAAAGACTTCAGAAAATGAATATTGACGTAGTGTTTTCTGAAATGTTCTGCTTCCATCCTAAGTAAACCTATCAGTATATTATAATACGTACTGGTGACAAGTACACTTAAACAGAGACAACCAGTCAAAACAAAATAACCGCAACTATTTTAAAAAAGTATTCTAAACAATCTAGACCCGTGTCTATTTAATAATATTCAGTCAGTTAAGTGCTATACGTGAAACACGCTTGCGCGATCATGTCTCGAAAGAGACATGACTGACTGGGCAGAAGATTATTCTGCAGTAAGTTGCCATTGCTTTTTGCGGTAGGCTGGTTGCCAGCCAAGACTAGAGAACCCAATCTGTCCTGTTATTTAACCCATAACTGGAGGGAAGAGATGGATTAATACCTTTCCCAAGGTATGTAAGTGAAGGCAATGAATTCAACTGGAATTCGAACTCGGCTCCCCGATTTCTCGTTCCGAGCCGATATCCAATGCACCACAACGCACATAATATTATGTGTCAATTTTTTTAGTTCTTTATGGGTATTATTTAGTCCATTTTATGCATTATTTAGTTGTCTTTTATATACATTATTTAGTAGTAATTTAGCAGTCATTTAGTAGTCATTTAAATGAATTATTTAATTGTAATTTTCATGCATTATTTATTTGTCCTTCATATACATTATTTCGTTCTCATTCTTGTGCATTTCAATTAGTAGTTTATATACACACACACACACACACACACACACACACACACACATATATATATATATATATATATATTAGTTTCTCATTAAATTCTTGTGAAATGGAAAGTTTTAATAATTTGTATAAAGAAAGATTATCAAAAGAATTATTTGTTCGGTTTCCAGTTTTAACTTCGTAGGTGGTAAAATAAGAATATAAAAAAAAACAGACTTCTATATTGCCAAAAGAGAAGCACCTCAGCAGCAACCTTCAAGATAAATTGTGAGAGTACAATAAAATTCAGAAAACTTGTGTCTGTCTGTAGATGTTGACTTTTACTGTTTCAGTCGACCGTAATAAGCAGAGAAGAAGAAAATCAGGGTCAGTGAGTTTGGTTGAGATGTAAAGGTGTCCAAAGAGGAAGTGAGGTATTTGGTTGGAAGCCATAGGCTAGTGGCTTTGGACCAAGTCACCTTGTTGCCGCTTTCTAGAGAAAGTAATCTGTTGCCGTTGGTTCTCGTGAGATTAACGCGTTGGCATATTCAGCTGCGCTTTGAGAGTATTGGAATCAAGAGAGACAGACATAGTTAAAGAAAGAAAGAGAGAGAGAGAGAGAGAGAGAGAGAGAAAGAGAGAAAAGGAAGGGAGAAAGGTACGTTTTAAAGAAGGGGAAGATACAGGATTTTGGAGTGTGTGCAGTTGTAAATTTTGATCGATTGCGTGATGGTAACGCTTGGTTGGTTCTGAAGGGCAAATTGATTTCAAAAAAAGGGAAGGAAAGAAAGGAGAGGAAAGGAAGAAAAAAGAATAGATGAAGGAAAGGTAAAAAAATGAAAAAGAATTATTTAATAATAAAAGAAAAGTACACGAATATACGTGAATGAACAAAGAAACAGAGTGAAAGAAAAAGAACAGAGAAAGAAAGTTCAAGAAAGGATAGAAGAGAAAGAAAAAATTAGGAAAGAAAAAGTGAGGAAAAGAAACAGGAATGAAAAATGGGAGATAATATGAAAGCAAAAAGGAAAGGAAAGAAAAAGTGTGAAAAAATGTAAAGAAGATAAAGGAAACAAAAGGAAAAGAAGAAATACGTGAGAAAATAAATTGTTAGGAAAAATATTAAAATGTGAAATGTGAAAACAAAACGAAAATAAAAAAATACGAAAAAGGAAAAAAAAAACAAAAAAAACAAAAATGTGAAAAACGGAAAGGGAAGGAAGAAGAAAAAAAAACACAACCAGGAAAGAAATAAAAATACGCGTAACAGGAAGGAAAGGAGGACACACAAGATGAAAGCAGGAGGACGAGAGAAAATGAGTAGGAAAAGAAAATGAAAACCAGTTAAGAAAATAGAAGGAAAAAAAAAAAGAAAAAGAAAAAGAAAAGAGAAAGTAAACGCAAAAAAGAAGAAAAAAAGGAGGAAAGTATGGAAAGTAAAGAAATAAAGAAAAAAGCAAAAGAAAAAAAATAACAGCATCTGAAAGGGGAGAAGTAAGAAAGGGAGGAAGCACATAATCTGACTATTTATTCTGATTAAATCTTTTTATTTGATTTTTCAACGAATGACATCTTGCCAATAACGAAACTTGCAATTTGCTTTAAGCATTATTATCATTCATCAGCTCCCATACCACCGACAATAATCATTGTATATATAGCCGCCGCCATGTCTATCGCCAGGAGTTTTAGGTGACTTAACGGTTAGCAACGTGGAATTTGGATTCGGCAAACCGAGTTCAAATCTTGACTGCGCATTATATATGACAAGAAGTTCCGCAATGGATTAACAACCGACAGATTTTTGTTTGGACATTAATTTTAATAGATACTCGTATGTAAGTAGGTACTCTGTTTTTTTTTAATAAATGGTGAAAATGATTTATTTTGAAAATATACGATGAATTCGTGGTTATTTAGAGAATGAAGGAGTAGTAGTTGCAGAATATGTCTTTAGGTGTGTCAATATTGTTCAATCAAAAATAAGAATTAGGCAACTATGGAGTTATTAATTTTAATAGATACTCGTTTGTGAGTTGATACTCTGTTTTTAATTAAACAGTTGTAACGAGGAAGTTAGAAGCGTTGTTTCGCCGCAAAAGCCTTGGATCATGACTATAGTCACCTTAGTAACAGTAGTAGTAACTGGTCATTCGGTCAGGGTTCTACCACTCCAGAAAGGAGAGTAGTATGAATTAGGTCATTCGGTCAGGGTTCTGCCATCCAGAAAGGAGAGTGGTATGAATTAGGTCACTGGGTCAGGTTCTACCCTTCCCAAAAAGAGATTAAATAGTCTGGTAACTATGGTTACAGTGAAAAGAAGGAAAAGACCAAAGAAAGAAAGGGCTAATGAATATAGGCCCCTGTTTCTCTATAAAAGGGAAGAAATAGTAGAAAACCCAAGAGTTGTTGGGCTACTGGCCAGGCGTGACCTCTCTCTCCGGCTATTCGTTCAAGACGTCGAAAGAACTTTCCACCAAGTTATCAGGCGAAATTCTCCACCCGAAGATCTTCCTCAACATCCAGTGAATACATCATGTGCTGCCGTGAAAGGTAAAGATTGTTTTGTTAATCACTCTGACCAAACCCTACCTGTGTATAGTTATATATATATATATAATCATTAGCCGAGTTGAATGACCTTTTTCCATTTCGCCTAAACTTCCTACAAATATCTTCCTCGTTAGACTCACCTCTTATTTTTCAGTGAATATTGTGTGAAACTAGTACGAAGTTAAACCCGTTCTAGTGTCCAGTATATTATAGTTCTGTCACCTTATTCCTGTGTGTTTGCGAATATTTTTGTGTGTTATCATAAATTTCCCTTTTGTATAAAATTATCTTGCATTATAGTTTAATTCACTCCATTCAGCATTATTCCAACTAAAATTGTATTTTTATGTGTTGCTGACCCAAAACGGGTTCGTAACACAGTATATTTTTAAAAAATATTAAAGTGCAGGTAAATTAAACGCCCTCTCAAGTCGGGACCGAAAACCGTGCTGATGAACTATCATACAGCGAAACAGGCCTTTATGCGGATGATATATATATATATATATATATATATATATATATATATATATATATATATATATCGGCCTGGATATTTTTTAGAAATTTTTTTAGGCAAATATGTATCATTCGGTAGGATTAGAACCTGCGTCTTCTAACAACATATTGGAAGACTTCAATTGATCTGATGCGTCTTAGACCGCTCAACCACTCATGATTTCATAGTCTAAACGAAGCGGAATCAAGCCTTATAAGCACAAATTTACGATTTTAAATAAATATCTATCTCTACTCAGAAAGTGTATCTTAATGTACACATATTTAAAAATGTTGAAAATAATGTTTCAACAAATAAATTAAAATATATCAGTTGTTAATCTATTTCGTAAATCTCCGGAACTTTCTGTAACAATGTCTGCTTACATTTAACAAAATTTCTCAAAAATATTCAGTCCGGTATATATATATATTGATTGATTGATTGTTTAATACTTAGTTTTTGGTCCTAATAGGGTTAAACCAGTACACATTTGTGTTAAAAGTGTTCTATATTGTAGAACTTTTGAATATTTTATTAAAAATCGCCTGAAGACACCACTCATGGTATAAACCAAGTTAACGAAATAACTCGTTTCAAAATGAAATATATATATAGTTTATTGAAAACAAATACGTGTATCCATTAATAATAATGTTCAAACATATATTGAACATATAAAAAAAATCATATAGATCGGCGTGTCTTTTAGGATTAAAGTATCTGTACAAATTGCTCATGATTAAAATGTTGCTCCCCAGTCATCTGCCTAAGATTAGTGTTCATTTTTATGGTCTTCAAAAGTTTCTATTGAAACTAACCCTGAAAGTAGAAAATTTAATATAGAGGCAAATCATTCTATGAATTTGGTTTTATAAAGAACATAAATATTTCACTTTATCATAAGAGAAAAATTATACCTTATACTGATTCATAATATGAATAAATCAGAGGATGACTTTTCCCATGTGAAACGAAAAATGTCTTTACGTCAAAACCTTATCCCTGGATCCTCCAAGTATGCGAAGTAAATTTGAGGATATTACATTTTATTTTATAATCATATCGCCCCAAGCAATGCCTTTTACTGCCACTGTTTTGCAGAGGGTTACATAGGAGGAAAGTTATGAGAAAAAGTGACAGATTATAGGGGGTATCAGGAAGTGGGTAAGATAAGGATTAGAATACTGATGAGAGTAGAGTGAATAGAAAAGGAGCATGAGAGAGAGGATTCAAGTTAGTGAGAAAGGAGATGACTACTGACTTTGCATTTAAATTCTTGGAGATTGTAGCTGTCGGGGAAGCAAGTAAATGAAAGGGAATTCCACAAGAGAAATGTGCGAGAAAAGAAGCTGATGGAGTAGAATTTGCGTTTACATTTTATTGGTTTCACAGTAAACGGGTGGGACCTTGTTGCTAATCTTGTTGCTCGAGTAAATTCATATATAGGGGGCACCGGTGAGCTAAGTTCATTGGAGCAGAAGCCGTGAAAATATTTGTAGAAACTGTTTTATCCTAACAAAGTTTTTATCAGATGTTCGCTTCACAGTGAAGCAGAGTTTCGAAATTGAACACCAAACACCAGCAGTGCATTTAGGCGAATTTTACACTACTTGTAGCCAAAGTAACTTTTCTTTCGACCCATATGTACACACTTTAATTCAGGTTTTATCAGCAGAAAAATTGGCTTTGTCAATATTTCCGGCCTTTAGCTAAAACTTCCCGAACGCACTTCAACATTCATTTTGCCAAGCGTTTATCATTTAATCACATCAACTAGTTTAAAAGACAAATTTTAGCCTAAATCTCCAACTGATTTCTTTTGCTTTGCAGACATTCTGTTCGACAATTCACGAGTATTATATGGTCTCATTTTGCTTCTCTTTCGCTCATCAGGCTACTAAAGAACTTCAAGGAATTGGTTTTGACATCTAACTCTTTAGTACTGTTTTTACATATAAACCGTTCATTTTACTTAAATTATTTGAATTTTTACGATCTTTGCAATAAATCCTGTGGATAAATCTGAATTCATTCGGTTCTTTTATAATGTTGTTTCAAGAATTTGGTATGAAACGGTTCTGTAATATTTACTTCTTTATGTATATATATAAATGGATATATCTGTCTGTCTGTGTGTGTTTGTGTGTCTCCATTCTAACCAACCCTACTCCTCGGAAGCTCTTAGTCCGATTTCAACCAAAATTGGGTCACTTGTCGATCATTGCACGAAACTTTGATGTGCGCATTTTTTTTTGAATCGATTTGCAAGGTACAGCAGAAATCACCGAAACGCTTAGAATTTACGAACTCTTCTTCTCCAAGACGCCTTATGCGAATTCAAGCAAAATCGGGTATTTTGTAGATCAAGGTCCGAACCTTTGATGTACACAAATATTTTTCGAAACCATGTACAGGATTCGTAAAAAATGAACGACAAACATAATTGCGGGTGTACTTTTGCGCACTTTTATGCGTTTCTCCAAGGCGCTTCACTCAAACTCAACCAAAAGGGGTCACTGGTAGATCAAGGTTTGATGCCTTGATATGCAAAAAAAATTTCAATTGACACAAAGGGTACGGCGAAAATTAATTGAAAATGTTGCTTTTTACGATCATTTATTTCTCTGAAACGATTAGTTGTTTTCAACAAAAATCGGATCTTTTTTGTAACTTCTTTATCATATGCCATAACAATTTCACGTTTTCTACAAGGTTCCAACTCCTCCCGACGTTGCAAGGACAATGCACCCATTTCTTCTGCGTCACAACGTCACCGCTTCACATTACAGGTTCCCGTAATACCTGCCCGCGTTCTCCCAATTGTACATACATCATTTTCTTTTATGGTAAAATTGCACCAAGCATGAATTCCGTTTTCCAAATACAACAGAAACCAATACTTATTTCGCATTTTTTAAGCTTACACATCACGGCAACCTCATACTGGAGCTTTTTGAATAATCACTTGACCATACCATTTCAAAATAACCACTAAAAACCCCGAGCAATGCCGTTCTATACAGCTAGTCTATCTATATTCTTCTATATGCCATGACCTTTCAAGATATCTACGATCATAACTCACCATAGCTTCCTATCCTTAGTAACCATTAACAATATTTATCTCTTTACTTGTCCTCCCACTCCCTGTTCTGCAATCCTTTTGAACAGCCTTATTAAATAAGTTACTCTTTGTTTCTCTTTGTCTCTCTTGCCTTTAATGTCGAATTATCCAAGCCCTCTTTCCTCATTATGTATTCTAAATATTTCAACTTTTTCCTTCTGATTCTAAGTATACGTATCCTTTTTGTTTCTAATATACTTAAAACTTATCTGTTACTCACATGTATTCTCAGTATCCTTTTGTAGAACATTTCTGTTGCATCAAGTCTCTTCTTCAAATGTGAAGAAATTGTCTAGCATTCACTGCCATATAGTACGATTGATGCTACCTCGCAGTTTAGCATCGTTTTTTTTTTTTAGCGAAATGTTCCTGTTCAAAATACTTCTCCCAAGTTTAGTTTTTTTCCTTTGTTTTCTGTCTAGCATTAGGTTTCCGGTTTCTTCTAAAATCCTTTCATTGTGTTTCAGTCTCAGTAGCCACTTGCCATTATTAGTGACATTATTGCTTTACTTTGGGTTAATTGATAAAAAAAGTAGATTATTTAGATTTTGGAAGACGTATTTCCTTATTTAAGTTTGCCTTCAGATTTCTGTGTCACACTTCCCTTGTCTGTTAAAATATTTCCCAGATACCGAAATTTATGTAAGTCTTCATATTTCAATTGTGACTTTTCATGAATCTACTTTACATTCAAATGATTATCCGTCAAAAAAGGAGAATTATTTCTTCACGGTGGATATTGAACTCTCTCTACAAGACAAATGTAATTTTATCCCACACATACACCAGCTAAATTTCTCAGCTTTTTACGCTCTGAACTTCTTTAATCAAAGTACATCGAGGGCATCCAAATCCCGTATCAGTCAGTTAAGTGCCATACGTGATACACGCTTGGGCGATCATGTCTCGAAAGAGACATGACTGACTGGGCAGAAGATTATCCCGCAGTAGGTTGCCATTGCTTTCCGCGGTAGACTGGTTGCCGACCAAGGCTATAGAACCCAATCTGTCCTGCTATTTAACCCATAACTGGAAGGAAGAGACGGATTAAGACCTTTCCCAAGGGTATTTGTGTATAATTAAATACAATGGATTCAACTGGAATTCGAACTTGGCTCCCCGGTTTCTCGTTCCGAGCCGATACCCACTGTACCACAACGCACATTTAGTGATAAAATTACAAAATAAAATGTAAACACAAGAAGTATTGTATTTAAACCATTCTTTTCTAATTTTACATAAACTGCTGACTGCAGAAAGCCACGTGACATCTTTTAATTGCTCGTTTCCTTGCAAGATGATGCCGGCAGCAAAACAAAATAAATAGACGTTCCCGATGTTAACATATTCCTTACAAGTTCATGAGCGTTTTCGAACCACTTATCTTAAATGGAATTTCAACAAGATGATTCATGTCACACATGCTCAGAAAAAACAAAAATGAACAAATAAATACTGTTTTGACATGTTTGACGAAGCAGTGAATTTCTCTTTAGCCAAAAAAAGTAAAAGAAACAAAAATTTAAAAAAAGAAAAATAGACTATTTCAGTGAATAATTCCTTATGGCTGATAGCGTCAAACAAGCGAATTCTCTCTTACTATAAAACCTGATTTAAAACATTAATCACAGTTCTTTGCAAACCAAAATGGCGTATACTAGAGTAATTATGATAAATCATAATAAATAGTAATGTTTCAACTGGTAAGGTGGTTATTTTAACTACAATTCTTATAGAGTGACTAGCAGTATAGCCCGGTGTTGCTCGGGTGTAATGAAAGCTTTAAAACTAATCCATGTTCCTGGAGTTCAGACTCTTTGGACGTTAGCACGAAAGACTAAAAAGCAATAGTTGTTTCCAGTTAAAGCGAAACCGTAGACTGAAAGAAAAATGAATGGTTGTAAGTCAAATTTTGATTTCCTGGTATCGATATCAAATAAGTTTTTTTCGTCGTAAACTGAATTTTGAAGGCTAAATAAGTCCTCTGAGTAAATGGTATCATGTCTGAGACTAAGAACTATAATTATACCTACTTAGAGCCAAACCCGAAGTCAAAACTAAAATAAAAGGGCTGAAAACTGATTTGGATCAGACCCGGTAGGATATCGGGGTATCGATTTCCAATTTCGGAGTCAAATAAGTCATCCAAGGATAGAACTGCAACCTTGAAACTTCTGAATATCATTTCTTATGTCTTTGTCTATGAGTGTATCAAATTTGATTGATTAAAATCGGACCACTCCTTCTATAACCCGATTTTTTCGATTATCGATTTTCGATATTTATCGGCGGTACCTCGACACAAAACCTAGTTAAGAACACTCGCAGACGCTTATAGTACAACTCTGTAAATTTTCAAGAAAATCGGTTCAGCCGTTTCGGAATCTATAGGTAACAGACACACACACAGAGACACACACACAGACAAAGTTACATTTATAAATCTGTTTAGATTTAGATTTATAATTCTTTATATGCTGTGTTTCCTCAGGATGTAGGTGATCATGACTCTCCACAATTTCTTCTCCTTTGTAGCTTTAATATTTTTTTTATTTTTATTATTTCTTCTAAACACTGTTCCGTCAACCATTTACTCAAGTCCACATGTCATACGTTGTTTTCCTTTTTCCCTCTTGCTTTCAATCTGCCTTGTGAGTCTAAGATTCTCCAAGCTTCATATCCTCATTATGTGCTTTAGACTTTTCAAGTGACTCTTCCAGGTGTTAAATATGTTTCCTTCTTGTTTCCATTTTCTCTAAAACTTTGTCGTTGCTATCCTCAGCATCCTTCTGTAGAATCACATTTCTTTTGTTTCTTTTATTTATTGTTTCAATGTAGTCATTCCACTTGAGATTGGCTGAGAGAGTGAGGCCGAGGAGACGCAGCGCGTTGCTTTCATGGAGACTAGTGTCGTCCATATTAATGGAAGGTAGGAAGGCTTCTCTATGGGGGTCAAAGAAGAACAATGTCGTTTTGGAAACATTAAAATTTACAAGCCATTTCCTACCGCAGTCCATTACAGATTGGAGGTCCTTTCCAAGAGCAGAATCAAGGTCTAGTTTGTGAAGACGGGAGTAGATGGTGGTGTCATCTGTATAGATTCCCACTTAAGAACTGACTACATCAGTGAGATAATTGATGAATATCAGGAAGAGCGTAGTCCTAAGATAGAGCCTTGATGGACACCCGCGTTCACATGAAATAATTTGGAAGCATGCCTATTCAGGAAGACCATCATTTTACGATTTGACAGGAACGATTGGATTAAACCGAACAATCGTCCAATTATACCGTAGCCCTGTAGCTTGCTTAGAAGGCCAGCATGCCAAACCCTATCAAACGCTTTCGAGAAGTCGATGGCAACAGTCCGAGCTTCGCTGTTCTTAATGTTGTGGATTCCGGATGAGGAACCGCACTAAATAAGAAACAATAAAAACAGATACGGAGATAGAAAAAGTAGGTTATATTGAACGTAATATACAAACTTGAAACGCGGGTTAGTCAATTCAGGAATACTATGAGTAGAAATAAATATATACAAGTCTTGAAGTGAAATGATATGTCCGGGTAACTTACTCTGAGTGGAGCTCAGAGCTATTCTGGTCTCTGGTTAACTTCGGTATCTGTGGGAACTTTTCGGTAACTGTAACGGATCTCTACGATTACTCTCCACTGTAAACTGCAACTACAACTGTGATTCCAGATCGTTGTTCTCTTTATGGCGGGATTATTATGTACACTCGGTCGAGTCCATTATCATATACAAAAAAGGGGAGATCCGACAACACTTAACAAGGGAATTTTTTTATTTTTCATATTCGAAAATACGGCTGTGTATAGAAAGTAGCGTTAAAAAAAAAAGTAATAAAATAAAAAGTAAATGAAAATAAACTATAGACGCAAAAAAACAAAATCAAAAACCAAACAAAACAAAACGCAGTGGAAAAATATTGTATCACTTCTTACCATAACACAGATGTTTGTTTTTGAGGCTTAACGACCTATCAATCCTTATGGGACCATTTAAGGTCATAACCAATGATTTTGGGTAAGGTTATTTTATTTTTACAACATTTTCTTTTCGAGTATCAAAATTCATTGGGATTTGTTTTTAAGAGCAGGGTCCCCATGTCCTACCCTTGATATTTAACCCATAACTGGAGGAAAGGGGCGGATTAATACCTTTCCCAAGTGAATGCAGGGTATTCAACTGGAATTCGAACTCTGCTCACCGATTTCTCTTTCCGAGCCGATATCCACTGCACTACAACGCACATCCATCACTATACACTTACGGTACCTGGTATTCCCAATCGGTCACCCATCTAAGTACTGACCAGGCTCAGCGTTGCTTAACTTCGTTGATCGAGCGAGAACCGGTGTATTCAACGTGATATGGCCGTAAGCCAATAAACGTTTACAGCACCTGTTATTCCCATGCGGTCACCCATCTAAGTACTGACCAGGCTCAGCGTTGCTTAACTTCGGTGATCGAGCGAGAACCGGTGTATTCAACGTGATAGGCCGTAAGCCCCCATAACACAGAACTCATTAAAACTGAATAAGTCAGCATAAAATACTGATTAATATTTAGTATGACAACTAATGAAATAAGAATTAAATAAGTAATTCTGAAAGTTATTGTATGAATTTTCTCACCTGTAGTAATATTAGGTTGTAAGCACATGAAATGACGCATGCTATGTGTTGTTTTCCTTTGTCCCTCTTGCCTTTAATCTGTCCTATGAGTATCAGATTTTCCAAGCTCCATATCCTCATTATGTGATCTAGACATTTCAAGTGATTCTTCCAGGTGTTAAATATAAGTTTTCTTGTTTCCATTTTCACCAGTCACCTAAGGAAGTAAACTAATTAATATATAAAATAATCTTGACTTATTCTTGACTTTTTTCTTTCCAGATAATTTTTCGTTCGATATATTGTTACTCGTAAGGCCAATGAACCTGATTACAATGAATCAATGTTGAGTAATCTTACTGTATGAGAACAAACTGAGAAAAGAACTATTTTTGCATCGAATGTGATGAGGAATGGTTACTCTTTAACAACAGTAAGAGAGTAAGCCAGTGGTTAGATGCAAATACATCACAAAAACAATACTAAAACACTCCACTGTGCAGGAAAAGATTAATGGTTAGTATATGGTGTTATTTCAAAGGGGTTATTCATTATTTATTTTTGTATCAAGGGAAAATAAAAGCAGTAACCTCGTATTGTGGATAAATTGAGTATATGCACGAAAAATTGGCAACAAAATATCCTAAACTTTTGAATAGGGATACCCCAATTTTGCTGCATGACACGCACATCGAGCGCTTCTCAATCAACTGTTCAAAAGCTGCATAACCTGAATTATGAAGTTTTGCCTTGTCCTTCACATTCACCTGGTATCTCTGCTACTGATTATCACTTATTTAAGCATTTCGAGTTTTTCATACGCCATAAAACATTCCCAAATAAGGAAGTGCTAATTGAAACATTTGATCTGCTTATCATATCAAAGGATGACATTTTTTAAAAGATGGCGTCAAGTATTTACAGGTACGTTAGTGAACAGTCATTAGTCAATATAGTATAGTGGGTTATCCGTTCTAGTGAAACGTAGTTGTGTGTTGAAACAGATTAACTGAATTCGGCCTCGTTAGTAGATAGCCCACTATAAGGGAGGGTAAAAACAAGAAAATCAAATTGTGTATAGAAAAACATTTATATATATACACATATATCAATTACGGTTTTAACAAATAAAAGTAATGTCTTTAGGATCGGTTCAAGGGACGTTAAAATGTTCATAGCAATAAATGCCGAAAAGAGAGTTTGTGCGTATGTATGTGGGAGCGTTTGTCAGTTAGGAATGTTTTTGATGTCTCCTCTCCGTTGGTCGGGTAAGTAGCTCAGGAGACAGCGAAGAAGAAGGTGAGAGGGAAAAGCGAGGCGAGTATGGTGTGATCGCTTGACGAGGTCAAGGGACGTGCTACTTATGTTCGTACTTTCTCAACTGGCGATGCTTTCTGTGTCGGCTTTTTATTTCGTCTTTGTGGGTCCCAGCAGGTCATTTGGGAATTCACACCCGTATTTAATTCTGGGCTTCCCATTGGACGATAAACAAAATTCGCTTAGGCTCGCGAAAAAGAATTTGATATTTATTAATTTTTGGTTTTCTGCCGGAACATCTGTGTGGAGCCGGGTGCGCAAAGACCAGTTTTGGTCGTTGCTTTCTGGACCTCCGAGAGTAAACATCCGGTCCCTCGCTTTGATTGGTATCACCACAATAGTGTCTATTTCAATTAAATAAATAAGCTATTTAACATAAGGCGTTATCGCCTTGCTTGGGGTGATATGATTAAAAAAAATAAAAGTAATTTCAAAGTGCGTAATTTCATGTGTGACAACCTAATATATGGTGAGCATTGTTGAGAATTAATTAACCTATCAATAATATTCAGCTTTCTTGCTTGACATCAAGAAAGAGTGACCAACTATAACTATTAACATTCTATAATAACAAAGATCTTTCTATATCGTAGCTTTTTCTTTAGTGCAGTCGTCAATAGCGTCATCGGACCAGTAAGGGCCTGAGACAGAGTTTTGAAATTTAATTGTCAGTCGCCATAATTGACTCTTCAATTTCAATCTTTTTTCAAAATTCTAAGTTTTGCTTGTTTTTACCAATGACTTCGGATCAGTTTTTGGCGATTCATTAATCATGGACAATTTTCTTACATTTCAATTCTTCTTTTTTTGTCTAATTCTCTGTTGAGGTCTTGATGTTTGACTCAACTTCTCTACTTCAGTTTCAACTTGTAGCCTGCTTGGACTGAGCAAGCTTCCGTGGCTTGATATTTGATAATTTATTGATACTTCAATGATAATACTTCGCCCCTTAGATTAACAACTGCACAAAGAAAAGATCAAATTTCCGTGCTTTGATATTTCATTGATACTTAAATGATGACATCTTGTCTCTTAGATTAGCAACATATCAAAAAAACATATTTATCTAATTTTTCTATATATTTTCAATACATAAATATATCGCTTATAATTTGCTATATTTTCCGGGAGAAGAGTGTTCAATATCAGGGATATATATATATATATATATATATAAGTTAATTCAGTAATTAATTAGAACGCTCTCAGCTACTAGCGTATGTTTACATGGTATAACACACGCTAAAAGTCAGCCTTCTTCTACCCGCCCATAGCCCAGAGGTAGAATCGCCGACTGATGTTAATTCGGTCGAGTTTCAATCCTAGCTAAAAGCAATCAGATGTCTAACCGTACTAATGAGATGTGTTACAGCGAAATAGATCTGTCTGCGGATATATATATGAAATTGGCTGACAATACGCAATGTTGATTTCGCAGTGTTGATTTCGATGTCCACACAGTTCATATATATATATATATATATATATATATATATATATGAACTGTGTGGAACTGCGTATTGACAGCCAATTTCACGCCTTAGACGGTCGTCAGACCATAATTAATCCTCTTTGTTTAGATTATATATATAGGTCACTGGAGGCTTATGGGAAAACTTTAATTGTCTGTTTCTGAAGAAAGCTATCTATATATTGAAATTGATTCAGAAGCTGTTTTTTTTCCATAGTAAATACGAATCATTTACAAGTGTCACTCTATCGATTTGTGGTACTAACTTCGTGCGCTTTACTCTTACTCATCCATTTGCATATTTTCTGCTCGCTAACAAACTTCTCGACATCTTTATCATTTATTTATTGATTTGTTATTTATGGACTTATCAACCCTTTTAAGGCTATTTAAAACCGAAACATATTTTGGATTATAAGGATTTGTTGTTAATGATAAATAATTATTTACTAATACAAATTTTACTATTTAACCCCTAGTTAGGAGAAGTGAATTTCTACCTTTCACAAGGGTATTTGCACGTAAATGAATGTAACATCATACAGCACCTGGTATTCCTGCATATCTCTCATGGTTCAGGCAATGATGAATGAACAGTCAAAACGTTCCACCTATCCCAAGTCTATGATGAATTTTCCCAATGAGATTTGAGTCCTCCACACGCGTGCGCGCGCACACACACACACACACACACACACACACACACACACACACACACACACACACACACACACACACATCAATTTTCTTTCTTTGTCTTTGGGAAAAATAAATCACAAAAATCATACATGAAAGGTGTTCTCTAAAGGGGGAAGAATATTGTGATTCAACCGCTATTTGAGTATTCAGTTCCTCGCTGCTTTCAACGGATTCTTTTTTTTTTTTTCACACTATGCTTTCCATCATGAAAGATTGACAAACTATAGTTATTGAGGTCAAAGAATGATCTTTATAAATAGTAACTTTTTTTCTTTAGAATAGCCATCAGTAGCATCAACGAAACAGTAAGACCTGAGACAGAGTTTTAAAATTCAAATATGTTCAGTCACTTGCCATGTTTGATTTTTTTCTTACTAGATTCTGATCAGATGATATTTCCTCTCTTTTTTACACGACAGGCGTGAACGCAATACACATTCACTCAATTTTGAGCACAAATAGTAGTTCTGTTTCATAAATAAAGTGGTCTGATGCATTTCATTAAATCTTAAATACATATTTATCAAGAATTCTCTATCGTGCCACGCAGCTATATCACATAACTCCGCTACAATGGCTTTTTAGCAGTTAATGGACTTATTAATAAATTTATTGATGTATTAACAGACTTCCAGACAATACTCTATAGTTTTCATTACATTCATATGCTTATAAAACCTACAACACTCGTTGTATAAATTAATATTTCCCTTCGGGATTTAACTGAGAAAATTATTTCTGGGTGAGCGATATTCATTTTTTTCTTTTCTACTATCATTTCAAAATTTCAGAATACATCTGACCGGAAAGTATAAAAAAAAAACTAAATTGTCTATCGCAAGAACCAGTTGTTCAGCCTTGATGTAGCTTAGTAAGTATCCCTTTTATTGGTTTTCCAAATTACATCAAGGCCGTACAACTGGTTCTGGATATATTCAAAATAGTTTGATACTATGTGTGAACACTCTCCCGTGAGGTCAACAGTGAGTCGCGTATCTGTACCATGTTGCCATCGCGTTCTTAATGACCATAACCGATGTCTCGTGCAGGGTGTTTCTTTAATTTTGAGAGGAAAATATCGCATCACCTAAATATGTCAGTCACACGACACTCCAGATTTAATTTTGTACAACTTTTAGTTTCTCTTAAATCTAAAATTCACTGTTACAGGAGAGAATATTTTAAGACCGTGGGTGAGATTAATTAGAACACACAAAGCAACTGATGATGATTCTGGAAGAGGACTTTGCAAACTGTGAGATATATAAAGATTTCGTTATAAACAAAGAAAAGAACTGTTATGTAATATAAGTTCTTCTATAAAGCACAGATGCAGAAGAGATTTGAAGCAACAGAAATGAAGTTCTACAGACGGATGCTGATAATACCATGGACCAAACATGTGATCAAGGACAAAGTTTTAGAAAAAAATGGAAACAAAAAACGACACTTAACATCGGGAAGAGATAGTTGTACTTTCAAGAGCACATAATGAGGAAACACGGTTTGGAAAATTTGATACTCCCAGAACAAAGAGAAGGCAAGAGGGACGGATGAGCTACCTAACGAATTTGCGTGAATGGATGGCGGAACAAGGTTTAAGAGAGATAAACCAAAGAATATTTATCAAGAAGAGCCACAAAAGGCAGGAAATTGTAGAGAGCCATGATCGTCCTGAAGGGAAACGGCACATAGAAGAAGAAAAATAAACCCAGGCATATGTGCCAAGAAAAACTAAGGCATCATTTCCCTTGGTAGTCTTTTATTTTTATTAGTATTAAATGACTGACAGTCGTCAATTACTATGGCTAAACTGTTAGCGAACACATTACCATTTAGAGTGTTACTCTGAACTTTGTTTAGTTAAACGCTAGAAGCAAATAGATACTTGCTAAGATTAGCTTAGTCTGGCACAAGGCCATAGGAGTAAGAAATCAACTAATGACCGAACAAATTTAATAGCATCTTATTAAAAATTGGTCAAAAATATTATCTTAATGTTTTTTGCAATAGATCGCAAAAGGTGGATAAGTAATTCCCTAACCTAACGCGTAGTTATTACTGAATTTTGATTAAGAATTTCCATTATATAATGTTTTATTTTTATTTTTTTAATCATTTCACCCCAAGTAAGACGATAATGTTACTAAGACACAAGAGTTTGACAAGATTTCAGTGAGGAGAAAGAAAATAAAAGAGCAGAATCCAAGAAGGCAGAAGATGCTGATTGATGTTGCATTTAAATTTTTTGAAGATTATAGATGGCAGGGAAGCAAGAAATCAGAAGAGATGTGAACAAGCCAGAAGTGCGAGAGAAGAAACTATTAGAATAGAACTGACGGTTTCATCTAGTTAGTTCAACAGTAAAACAGTAAGTGCTAGTTGATAATCTAGTCAGTCAGTTAGTCAGTCAGTTAAGTGCCATACGTGATATATGGTTGGGCGATCATATCTCGAAAGAAACATGACTGACTGGGCCAGAAGTTATCCCGCAGTAGGTTTCCATTACTTTCTGTAGTAGACTGGTTGCCAGCCAAGGCTATAGAACCTAATCTGTCCTATTATTTAACCCATAACTGGAGGGAATAGACGGATTAATACCTTTCTTAATTTGCGCATAAGTGTATGCAAGGAATTCAACTGGAATTCGAACTCGGCTCCCCGATTTCTCGTTCCAAGCACCACAACGCACATATAGTATGCTTAATTAAATTAATGCAGTTGATGAGTCAAGGATGAACGCTTATCAGAATAATGTCCATGTAAAAAAGACAGAAGAAAGCAACGTCACGATGATGTTAAATTGGCTGAAGTTGGGACGTCAGGTCAGGATTGATAACATTGCAGACCGTTCTTTGTATTTTCACAAGAATCCTAAGGTATATAGCAGGAGCACCAAACCAGATGGGGACATTCACATTCAATGCACGGACGAATGGTGGATTTATAAATATGCATGATAGATTTTGATGAAAAAAATGTCTGGCACATCACAGAAACTAACTTTCTGTTTTGGAGTCACCCCTTTTCAAACACTCTATGGACTCTTCCATGGTATACAAATAATTCTTCCTACACAGAATGAGTTGTTTGTTGTTGAGTTGTCTGTTGGTTTGTTGTTGTTGTTAGAGTTGATGTTTGTCAGAGCAGTTGGACCGCCGCTCGTTTGGTCAGCAAGAATATAGACTTATTACCCGGACTTACTTCTTTGTATATATTTGACTTCCACTAACAAGTATTCCTGAATCTACTAACCATGTACAGGTTGTATATCTTTTGTTCAATACACTTACCGTTTTTCGTCTCATATCTTTTTGTGTTATTATTATATTGTGTGGTTTTCTAAACAAGAATCCACTACACTTTCTTAGTGGCAGACCTAGCAATAGATTCAGTATAATCACTCCACTTCATGTCAGCGGAAAACGTGAACCCAAGAAGGCGCAAATAGTGGCTTTCCTGGAGGTTAGCATCAGCCATACTGATGGAATTCAGAACAGATTTTCTATAGTGATTAAATGATAGCAGTTTTATTTTGGACGTATTAAAATTTACAGACCATTCTTTTCTCCAGTGAACCACTGATTGGAGATCAATTTCTTTCGTTCTGTATTTTTATATTAATTTTGAATCATCAGTTTATAAGTAGTTACCTGAATGTACAAAAAGAAATTGAAATATGCTCCACCACATGAAATGAAGAATTAAATAGAGTGGATAGAATGTAAGCTTTAACAGCGGCGAAATCAGATTGCAACTTAAGTATCTGCAATTTTAATACCCAAATTTATTGTTTTATATAATGCATTAACGTAATGTTACTTTTTCAAGCGGCTGTTGTACAGAGTGAGAATAATTGAAAAAATGATTTGTTTCGAGAAAATGAAAGAGGCTGTATTTCCCACAATCATTTATCATGTCTTAACATTTGGAGAAAACAAGAGACGTCAGCTGTCACTTGAATTGAAGCGTTCGTTCGAAGAAGAAAGAGTACTCAACTGTTACGCAATATCAGTCTTCCTATATAGCAGTGAATGCTGGACAATCTTCTCGCAGAAGAAGAAGAAACTTGAAGCGGTAGGAATGTGGTTCTAAAGAAGGATGCTGAGAATACCATGGAATAGGTGAATAGCGACGGAATTTTTGGTTTGAGTTTGAGTTTTGTTTAACGGCATATCAACCTCTGTGGGTTATTTAATGCTAAAAACGTGGGGTTTTAAGGTATTTTTTAAATGTTCGGTTACAATGAAAAGGTTGATTTAGTCAGATTGTGATGAAAATTTTTTTATTTTATTTTTTTATTTTAGAAAACTGAAAATGTCTTCTGGTTTTGTATTCAAAAATGTTTTGCTGAGAATAATTTTCCTTCAAAAATGTTATGGTAATAAGTTTTTCTTCAAAATGTATTGTTGGTAATATTTTTCCTTCAAAAATCTATATTTTTCTATAAAAGTCTATTTTTATGTATATATTTTTATAAAAGTGTGTTTATACTTTCATAGTGTTTTGATCCCAGTTTGGGAGTTAACTATTTGCCCATAGCTGGGATCCTAACAGGTGCTACCACATCGGATCAGGGTGGAATTGGGAACAACAGCAATTAAGAGGTGGTTTTATGCTTCTCACAACCTCCTGATCAGAGGCCTTGCTGCCGGATGCAGTTTACTGTTATGCCCAGGACCAACGAAATCTTTAGAAAAATAGAAACAAAAAAAGACAGTTAAAATAAACATCAGAAGTAGACAGTTAATATTACTAGAATATATGAGAAAAAATGGCTCGGAAAATTTAACATTCACAGGACAGATTGAAGGCAAGAAACAGAGAAAAACAGAACATAACCTACCTTGCGAGCTTGCGTAAATGGATGACAGAAGAGGGTTTAAGAGAGATAACACAAAGAAAAACTCAAGAACTACAAAGGGCAGGAAGTTGTGGAGATCCTTGATCGTTCTAAATGGAAAATGCACTTAGAAGAACTTACGTACGCAAACATAGAAATTGGCTGCAATCATTTTACATATACTATAGACATAATAATGCATAATACTCTTGTAGAACACAAAGTGCTAAGTTGGTGAGACTGATTAAAATGCTGCAGAATGCCTTCGTTTTAATGGACGATTCTTTTTAATGGATGTTGAAGAGTCTCTCTTGCAAAACAAATTATGTCTTCAGTAGAAGAAAAACACGTATGGAAATCTAATGTCTAATCGTTGAGATGCAGTGTTCTTTAACGTTTGTAGGTTTCGATATCGCAAAATACCTAGAGTAATAAATTTGAAAATGCTATAAAATGTAGAACACAAAATTCTGTAGAAATTGTTAATAATTAGATCTCAAATATGCTACTAATCAGTCAGTGCCATACGTGATACACGCTTTGGGCGATCATGTTTCGAAAGAAACATGACTGACTAGGCAGAAGATTATCCCGCAGTAGGTTGCTATTGCTTTCTGTGGTAGACTGGTTACCAGCCAAGGCTACAGAACCCAATCTATCCTGTTATTTAACCCATAACTGGAGGGAAAAGACAGAATAATACTTTTCCCAAGTGTATTTGTGCGTAAGTGAATGCAAGGAATTTAACTGGAATTCGAACTCAGCTCCCCGATCTGTCGTTCCCAATCGATATCTACTGCGCCACAACGCACATTCAGGCCACTAATACGAGCATTATTTAACGAATTTCAGCACAACCCGGTTCAGACCACCATCACATCTCTAGATATGCATTTTCTATTTAAGTTTTTTTTCATATATATATATATATATATTTTTTTTTTTTTGCTTAGTAGAAATTGAGACTTTTATTTTTGTCTACTCTTTGTAGATTTTTCAGTGCTTTCTTATTAAAACAATCGATAGAGAGCTAGCTAGCTAGCTAGCTAGCTAGCTAGCTAGATAGATAGATAGATGGATAATTTAAACTTAAAACAAGCAAATAAAAATGAACAATAACAAGAAAAGTGTATCTTCCTCGAAAATAAAAGAAAGCCTGACTAAAGTGGAATTCATAGAAAAAACAAACAGATGTAAAAAAAAATGTGTTAAATCAATTACACGCCGGCGGCTTAACGAGTACGCACACCCGTCAAACATGAGTCACTTAAAAAAAATAAAAAAGGCGCTTTGTGCACCCTTACATTTAATATCTAACGGGATTTTTCTCCAATTGTCAAACCATTTCTGCTTTGTTTGCTTGTTTTAAAACAAAGAAAAACACTTTATTAAAGAAACAGATGTGTGTCTTTGTTGGTGCCAGTAAAGCCAGAGATGGTGTCAATGCAAAACAAAACAAAAATAAGATTAAGGACTTT
>JBBBDQ010000266.1:2425000-2647500 GCA_037127315.1 Ascarosepion bandense
TTTGATAATTTCCTTTCACTGCTTAAGCGCTAAGCTATGTGAATATATTTCTCACAATATATATATATATATATGCTACAACGAGTTTGCAAGGGGTTGGACTACCGACTTGATATGTGTCGTGTCACAGGTTGTGCGCATATTAAGCATTTGTGAAGCTTTGTGAAATCGGTTATAATATCTTTGCATATCTTGTTTGAATTATTATTATTATTATTTTCTTATATATATATATATATATATATATATATATATATATATATATATATATCTTTTAACAACAATGGATACATCAACAGAAATGCAGTCTAGTCAAGGGCTTTGATCGACTGATACTCAGCCCGTTAAAATTGAGAGAAGAAATCATGTATTCCCCAAAAATATAACCTATATTTTCAAATTCAAAGTGGATCGCCATTCTGATTAGTTAAATTGAACACACACACATTTTTTCTGTCTTTCCATATCTATAAATAACAAACGTATTGTTTCTTATATTCAAATAAAAATCATTTTCACAACAATGAACTAACATTGCCTGATGATACATGTATATTGTATATTTGGGTAGCAATCTCTCTTTTATGCAGGTTTCATTAAAAAAATGATAGCCAAGGTGTGATGGTTAAATATTTTTTATGTAATTTTTCATGTAATCATTTTCTTTTGAGCACATATATTATATAACACTTCTCCAAATAAGGTAAAATCCCGAAACAGAAATTTTCGTGTCACAATGTAAACTATATTAATTTTAAATAAAAAACAAATTTAATTATATGATGCTCTACAATATTTTTTGTATTGAGCACTGCTTTCAAAAAAGTAAATGCCGGACAACTCGGAATTCTAAAATTGTTGGTTCTCGTCACCTGGATATATATATATATATATATATATATATATATATATATATATATATATATATATATATATTAAGTGTGTGTATGCATAAAGAGAAAAATAATAACGCCGATGTTTACTGAAATTTGTTTAGTCTATCACAAGCCCACACTAATGGAATGATGCCTAGTGTGTATGGAAGTCATTATATAAAGAAATTGATCTCTGACGAGAACTTTCTAAGTGTATATGTGTCTGTCTGCGAGTGCATGTGAGTGTAACGTGTTCCCCCCCCCCCACCACCACCACCTTAATTTAAAATTTGACACATACTCCCCAAAACTTAAAATTCTCGAGACAAGCTAATTTAAGTATAGAGCAATAATGTTTTTTCTGATCTCTCAAATTCGTGATTTATATATTTTTTTAGCTTTTTTTCTTTTTGATTACGTGTAATCACTGCAATGGCTTCAGAAAGTGATACAAATGTCAGCGGTAGTTTATGCATCAAGACACTGTTGAACTGTTGAACAAAAAGAAATATTCTTGTTGTTTTCGTAAACTGTGTGGCATGTTTTAGTATTAGTTCTTCTATTGACAATGATACGAAAAAGCAAACGAGGAAAAACATTGAATTAGTAGTCGTTTCATGAAGCAAGTAATCTTTGTATAAAAACAAAATATGGTAAGAATTCTGAGCATAATCGTGTGATGATGGAAAAGTGGTGGGTGTGATCAACAAAGTTTGCAATGAATTAGAATCTGACTAGGCCGATCAAACAAAACTGGTCACTTTTATCCATTAAACATGTTTATAACAATAAAGAATAAATAACTGTCTTTTCGAGATTGACACAAATATATAAAGTTACGAGCATGCGCACAGAAGTAATTGGATTTTGTATTTGTCGTGTTGGTTAACCGATAGCGCAATAGCAAAAGAATCAAATAAATTTAATTAGAAAAAAAACAAAATCTGCCAAATCGTAACTGCGTCCGTTCAAAAAAAAAAAAAAAAAAAAAAAAAGAAAGAAAGAAAGAAAGAAAACAGAAAGAACAATGAAATCTTGGTTGTGATCTTCGAAATGGTAGAATATTCCTATAATGGTTATATTCGTAATCATTGCAATCGTAGAGACAGCTCAAAGGACACAACAGTGAAAGTATTGATGAGAATATTGAGAAGAGTAATAGAGATTTTCGATAACGAACTTTCACGTGACCATCAGTAACAACGCGCCAATATCTTTTGAATAAAGAAACAATTGCTACTCCTGTTATCATTGGCATCCGTCCGTCTAGAAAGAAACTCAAGTAGCGTAATGTTAAAGGCCTAGACGGACCCGTTCATTAACAGAGTTATTTTTTTGGGGAGTGGGGGGGGGGTGTAGTTTGTGTCATTTCAAACTATTTATCCCATTTCAGCTCCAACATTTAAGGGAGCTGGGAATTAAAACAATCTACTCTAGTAGGTAGTATTTACAGTATCTACATTATTCGGACTATTGTCCTCATCTTTGTTGCCATTTGTACGACGTTTCGGTCGTTGTACGCTTCGGCCCTCGTCAGGTGCTAGAAGAGGCTCTAGGCAAGGAATGAATATCATATAGCCCAGTGACTGTAAAAAAGGGTTAGATTCGGAATTCCTAGCACACGAAGAAGGCCGGAGCGTACAACAGCCGAAACGTCGTACAAATGGCAACAAAGATTAGGGCAATAGTCCAGATAATTTAAATACTGCACCACATTGCAAGTTTTACAGAGAACATCAACTCTATGCATTTTCGGAATTCTTAAGACGTCAGTAGTGTCCGCCTATACTCTTTATATTTCTAATGCTTTTTTTTTTTTTACTTTACTTGATTTAAATCTTTTTAAACGCATAGTTTATTTGGTTTCCATTTATTTGTTATTCCGCTAAAACTTATGTCATAAATATAATTGTGACATCTGCCGCACCCGGAGAGCATACCCTTTCTGCGACTATATCAATAGAATGATTATTCTAAACACCTGAGAAAGAAAGCAAAAACAAAAAATATAATAAAATAAAAAGGCACCAGTGTATAGAAATAAAGAGATAAAAAAGGGGTTAAGTTTTTGTTGAGCACATTTGAGTGAAATGTCTTCTTGATTTTATATACAAAGAGGTATCCTCCAGTTTGGTTAATGCGAACAGTACGGGTGAAATGAATGTAGCACGTACTTCTGTCGTTATCATTTTGTAGCAGTTTCCTTTCTGACGTAACACACTTACCCCAAAGAGGATTACTTCGAAGAAGTAGAAACTAAGCAGTGCAAAGTAAGTTTGTTTTTTAATTATCAAATTATTTAATGACCAAATGCAAACATAGAAATAAATATCTAACCCTGACTAACCCGACCCCTCTTTTCACTTCTTTTTTACATTTTGTTTATTTAGTTATCTATTTATCTATTAATTTTATTGAACAGATGAAGAGGTTCATCCCTTGTTCCTTGTTTAAGATGTGGTTTCCGGCTTTCTCTTTTCCAATCTTTACTTTTTTTTCTTTCTCAATTGGAGTAGATAGACTAAACTATCGCCCTGTTCACACTCCACCCACGTCTATTGAACAGATGAAGAGGTTCATCCCTTGTTCCTTGTTTAAGATCTGGTTTCCGGCTTTCTCTTTTCCAATCTTTTCAATCCTACGTAGCCCCCTGCGCTTCAGTGGCGTTACCGCCTTGCTCGGGGTGATCTGATTAAAAAAAAAATCTATTATTTATTATTTTTCTTAATTTTCTTTTATTATTATTTTATATAAATGAATATGCGTAACACACACACACACACACACACACACACACACACACACACACACACACACACACACACACACACACACACACACACAAAGGCTGCCTTCTCCTACCGAACGCTCATAGTCCAGAGGTAGAATCGCCGACTGACGCCAATTCGGTCGGGTTTCAATCCTAGGTTAGAAGCTAATCGGAGTTTAACCGTACTGATAAGGTGTGATACAGCGAAACAGATCTGTCTGCGGATGACTATATATATATATATATATATTGTAACAAAGTTGTGGAACTCGTAGGTTTTTTTACCTGCTGTTCATACATTTACTTTTATAAAGAGTGCTCGATACAACGTAGAGCATTATATTGTACTAGTTGTTACAATAATTTATAAATTTATAGTATCACCATAAATAAACCGTTTTCATCATTTAATTTTCATTTCAACTTTTCACCCGATGAGAAGCGCGCATAGCAGCTTCGAAACGCGAAAATTTTTGTGTAGTGATAGTATGAATTTATAAACCATTGTAACAACTAGTACAATATATATATATATATAGAGTGAGAGAGAGAGAGAGAGAGAGAGAGAGAGAGAGAGAGAGAGAGAGAGAATAAAAGGTGTGAGAGGCCGTGAACGTTTTCTTTAAAGTGTATATTTATTGTTGATGTTATTATACATGTTATGATACATTAATTGTCCATAAGGGTATTTGTAACGCTACACGTGTTTCGAGTCTAAGATTGACTCTCTTCAGGTGAATAAATTTGTGGCTTTACCTATCGAGTTCCTAAATATACGTAAAGCCACATGTTATATCACTATAAAAGTAGCTATTTTGTTTCGACACTTCTTGAGTCTTATCAAGTGAAGAGGTTTATTTCAAGTTGAAGGGTTTTAAAAGGTTAAAAACATGCAAAACCCCTTTAATCAGGGAGGCATTGTTGCATAGACAGTGTGGACCAATCAGAGTAAAGTAACTTCCAATTTGGAGAATATGTGAGCAGACTCAAGAATAATTTTGGGGGCATTAGTATTAATATGGGGGGGGGCATTAGTATTAATATTTGATTAAATTTATTAGATTGAATACTTTTTTTAAGAATCGTGTTTCTTTGGATACGGAATATTATTTCATCCATATGTACCTGATATATATATATATATATATATATATATATATATATATATATATATATAAATTAAAGAACATCATTTATTCATTTTTCTGGTAAATATTTATGAACAGTCTTAAATTTGAAAAAATTGAAAAGTAAATAACATTTTTACTGGAACGTGCCTTTATAAAGTTCCTCATATGAAGAACGCGCCTGCCAAGATATTTTCCTTTTGCCTTAATTCATATTGTTCTTTTTTACAGACATACACTATTTCAAATTTTACATATGTACATTTATGTGTTTGTATTTTTTAAATATACGTACATATGTACTTGGATATTTCAATTACAGGCAGACTGAGCTAGGAAGGCTTATTGACATGGTCAACGGCGTATTTCAAAACTGAGTAGAGTATTGAGAGAGAGGAAAATTTCGGTGGAAACAAAGAAAAAAGAACTAGACTATTATTTGATATCTGTCCCTCTATATGGCACCGAACGCTGGAAAATCTCATCAAAATTAAACAGAGACTCGAAGCAACAGAAATGTGGTTCTACAGAAGGATACTGAGAATACCATGGATCGAACATGTGAGAAATGACGTGGTTTTTGAGAGGATGGAAACGAAAAGGAGATTTATGCTTAACTTAAGGAAAAGACAACTGAAGTTTCTGGGATGCGTAATGAGAAAGGAGTGCTTGGAGAATCTGATACTCACAGGACGAATAGAAGGAAAGAAAGACAGGGGAAAGCAACGCGAGACATACTTGATGGTCTTGAGCAAGTCGATGGCGGAGCAGGGATTGGGAGAGATACCAAGAGAAAAGATGTTAAGAGCTACAAGGGATAGGGTGTGTGGAGGACCATGATCGCTTACGTCCTGAAGGGAAACGGCACAGAAAAGAAGATATATTTTTTTTTTAAATCTTCCTTACACGATACTGCGTGTGTGACCAAAAGCTTCTTTAAAGATGTGACACGCGGGAATAATTTACGTTATTGCATGTACTTAAAGAAGTTTCTATCTCACCGGAGGCACCGTCTGCATAGTTAGTGTATCACTGTCCCTCCTCCTTTCAAACACGATGAAAATAACGCAAGGAGATAATGATTATTCAAGTACCCCAAAATCCAGCGCTCAGGCCGAAAATGAGGTAAATGAGACGAGAACTTGAAGCCTTTAAAATCGTTAGCAAGTAACAATCATTTTCTCGGCTACTTTTAAATGAAATAAATTCACGCTTTCTTGGAGGCAGTGGCGATGGACGCAACTTTAGTATCAAGTGACAAAGAATCGAAAAACTCGCCAGCAAAAATGGCAAAATTACAAGTGGGAATTTTTTCAAACTGAGGATGTCCATTTTCACTAATGGTAAAGTCAGAAAGAAAAGTGAAGGGAGTCTTAGACAATCTAGTACAGAAAAGCGAAAGTGACTGCAATTAGAATGCATAAATGAGACAGTTTAAGCTGTGAGTTATGCATAATTCTTCAATGCGCTTTGACAATTCAGGTCGTGGACGGTCATGGCTCTTCACAATTTTCTGTTCTTTGCAGCTCTTAGTAAATTGTGTCTTTTCGTCATTTATCCTAATCCTTGTTCTGCTATTTACACAAACTCGTTGGTTAGATTATGTCTTATTTTCCTCATGTTCCTCTTGTTTTTAATGTCCTGCCAGTGAAAAAAAAAATTAAGCCCTTTTTTCTCATTATGTGCACTATAAATTTCAGTTGTTTGTTTCCTCATTGATCACATGTTCAGTCCATAGCATTCTAAACATCCTTTTATAGAACAACATTTCTGTTACTTCAAATCTCTTCTACATTTGTGATGAGATTGTCTGATATTCGCTTCCACCGGTATTGCATAGCAGTTAAGTACGCCTTTCTTGTTTTTTTTAATAACGAGATTCTTCTGTTTTTAAAACATTGCTTATTTTTTCAAGGGCAGCTTTCAGTCTCCCAATACGTATCAAGATTTCGGTGTCGCACTTTCCGTCGTCTGTTAAGACACATCCCAGATATTTAAATTTTTGTGTCAGTCAGTTAAGAGCCATACGTGATACACGCTTAGGCGATTATGTCTCGAAAGAGACATGACTGACTGGGCAAAAGATTTTCCCGCAGTAGGTTGCCATTATTTCTGCAGTTGCCAACCAAGGCTATAGAATCCAATCTGTCCTGCTATTTAACCCATAGCTGGAGAGATAAGTTACGGATTCATACCTTTCCCAAGGGTATTTGCGCTTTAAGTGAATGCAACGAAGTCAACTGGAATTCGAATTCGGCTCACCAATTTCTCGTTCCGAGCCGATATCCGGTGTATTTTTCTTTCTGTATCAGCTAACAACACTGTGTCATCTTCATATCTGATGTTGTTAAGATTGTGGCCGCCAATAATGAGTCCTGGTAAGAAATGTAATTATCTCAAAAGCACATAGCTGTTGAATAAGTTAGAGTTATGTATTATAAATATCAGTCATACAGGTATAAAAATAGTTTAGTTACCGACCACAGATAATAAAGCCTTTATTAGTATTCGTTGCGAACCGGCGATATTTCCAGTTACGCGATACTAATATAAACATTAGTGTATATATAATACGCTGCCGTAGCACGTGCAGTTAAAAAAAGACAAGTTCTGTGGCAATAACAAATAGGCCTTTAATATAATAAAAACAAGTATTAATACAATACATTCAGAATATTTAAGTACGTCCCAAAACAAGATGAATGTTCATATTGTCCAAATGGTCGAGAATGTTTTAGCAAGAATAGACAAGAAATGATATACCGTCTGGTCAGCATTACTTCTGGTGGCTCTACCCACCAAAGCAAGAAAAAAAAAAAAGAAAAAAAGAAAAAAAAAAAGGAATCCTCTCAGATAAAGAAGAATCGCTCAAAAGGGAAGACAACTGTTGTCCCCTTAAGGGAAGACAACTATTATCTCCCTACACCTTGAAATCCGAAGGCGCATAGCAATAGCAAAAGATGCCGTTCAGAATGAAAACATTAAGCTGCTATGTAATATCTAATCTTCTATATGACATTGAATGATGGGCAATATCCTCACCGATAAAAAAAAAATGTGATTCTATTGACGAATTCTGAAAACATTCCGAAAGGAACGGGGAAGTTTTAAAAGAAATAGGAACAACAATGAACCGCATTCTTACAATCAGAAAAAGATAGCTGAAATTTCTGGGATACATAACGAGGAAAGAAAGCCTGGAGATTTCAACAGTCACGCGAATACTGAAGGCAAGAGAAGCAAGGGGAAAAAAATGAGTCACGGGTTTGAGTGAATGAATGACAAAACAAGGACAATAAGACATTAAAAGTTTGAAAATTACTTAGAGCAACAAAAGATAGGAAGTTGTGATGAACCATGATCTCCCACGTCCCCAAATGACTTGTCGCATAAAAGAAGATGATTTTTGGCACATACAAAAAGGAAATAAAACTAAGATTACCATATAATAAAATTGCGCTTGTCCCTCTCTTTGCTAGTTCGCACGAGCATTACGCCCTGCCAATCCTTCATAAATAATAAACTATTCCGTTTTGATCGTAAGGAAAGAGGGGAAAGGATACTACTTGGTTTCAGTGAGGAAATAAAAGAAAGAAGGGAAGATAGAAGTGGAGAGTTAGAATCAGATTAAACTGATAGAACAGATACTACACTTTCATCCTAACCAAATGCCGAAAAGCAATTGCATTTTCTTGTCGCTTCACGCTGACAGGATGTGACATAAGGTCAGTAAAATGTGGGGAGCCTGAGCGTGTACATCCAGGTCATGTCCAAAAACAGCCAAGCCCCTGAAATCGTCGGTTGCGCTGGCACCTATCCTCTCTTTTTAGTGTAATGTGGGAGGAACTGCCGCGGATCTGGCATCTCTCAATAATGTTTTCAGTTCGTAGACAGACATAAATGAATTGCGCTTTATCCAAAGACAAAGACACAACTGAGAGATGAAATGCAATTCATTCGCTTGAAGACAGATACTACGCTTTGATCCGGGTAAAAAGCTGCGAAGTTATGGCGACCGAAATAAAAGCAACATTTTTCAAACGCACAATAACGGATGATGGGAACCGAGAAAGGTAATCGCCAAAAATCCAGTTACCATGATGTTATGGTGAAACACACTTATTCCTCAGATAATGGACTCTCCCTCCTATATTAATAAGACTTAACAGGAAGTTAACTCGAGAAGTTCTTGTGAAGTTCATAGGAGTTCTAGAGAGTTTTTTTAGAGTTCTATTGGAGTTCAGTAGAACTATTAGGCAGTTGATATTAGTCGGCGTTAACCGAATACTAAGGAGTCAGCTTTCAGTGGAAGATTACCAAGTTCCTAACATTTTGGGTGCGTTAAGTCGAGGCCGTTGCTATATATTACCAAGGTCGAAGCGATGAAATGTGACGTCACGGTAGTAGAGTCATGAATTAGCGTAGCAGCCGTGTCTCTCACTTCATGACAATGTTGAGAATCACAAAGTCGTTTTTTTTTAACAAAGATTTTAAAACTTTTTAAAATGTAACAAGAAAAAAAAAAGAAAGACACATGTTTTTGATTTATGCTGGTTTTAATTAAAAATAAGGAAAACAATAATTAATAAGAAAATATAAACATTATTGTTGACTACTGACTGTCGGTCGTGTTTGTAAATAAACACAGTTTTAAAGACAAAACTTTTCGTTTATTCGTCTAAATTCTAAAAATTTAACAAACATTGCTTAAATTTTCATATTTTTAATTTAATTATGAAAAATCACAATCACTTTTGTTTTAATTGCAAGAATTTTAAAATCAGAATCACTCAAATATAGCAATCAAGCAACCATTAGAATTTAGGAACAAACAAGAAGCAACAATAAATAAGCAAATTAATTAAAAATATTAAAAAATGCAACAATTTAATTTAAATTAATTCAAACTAAATAAGTTTAAGTTACTGTTTTTTAAAAACCAAGCTTATAAAAGTTTTTTTATGTCTCAAAATTCAGTTGAATGTTTGAAGTTTTCTTTTTTTTACTTAACTTCTTACAAGTAATATTATGATTTTCCTTGCTACAAAAATTATTTAATAATGCATTAGAAGAGCTCCAGATAATCATTTTTTCAATGCTGTGACCTTCACCACCTGAGTCAACATGAAAAAGTTCATCATTAGCCAAAACATCCAATGTTATGTACATAGACAATTTTCTTTGATTCATTGAATGAAGAAAAGAAGGATTCTTTACAAGTTTATTAATAACAATATAATTGTATAGTACTAAATTTGTTGTTACATCATTGGGATATAACAGAGAACCTCTATTAATTCCTTGAAAATAACTGTTTATATCAGGTCTCTTCCTGATACTAAACTTTTACAACTATAACATTTCCATTTTTTTAAAACGGCATAACAGCAATAAATAATTATGAATCGAACGAATTTAGGATAGCTAAATCTGAAATAGATTTGTAAAAACGTCTTGAGAACCTTTAATTCAATAGATTTATTAATATCAACAAATGTCTTTAGGGAAATTCTGCTAAAAAAACAACGGAGTTCGAATTTTAAAATAATATTTTGAAATATTTTGATTGAATCCATTGTTAATCCTACTGGATGAAATAAAAAGATAAATTTTTACCTTTAAAAAAAAAATACACCTAAAAAATCCTAGTATATTTGGTAATTCAATTACATTTTTAAAATATTTTAATTGTAAAAAATGAAAAAAAAAATAAAAATTAATGTTTCTATTTCATTTAAATTTATGATGTTAAACTGTTTATAAAAAAAATCATTTTTTTGCAAAACTTTTCTTTTTTGGTTAATGTTTTACTTACTAATTAATTTTTTAAGGATTAAAAACCCTAAACCAACTATAAAAGATTTATTCTTCAGTTAAAATTCTAATTTTTTATTTCCAATTTTTTCTATAAATATCGATAATTAACTTCAAATTATGAAAAATTGGAAAAAAATGTTTGGAAAATATTTTTTGATGGTGTTCATTTTTTGTGCTAAATATTTTCTAAAAATTAAATATTTTAAAAATTAGGTTTTAAAATTCAAGTGTGGTGTGATTTAGGACTGTATGTTTCAAATAAATTCAAAAATTATTCAGAAATAATAGGTTTAAACAAAGTTTAAATCATCATTTTCAAGTTTTAATTTTCGGTAATAGTGATTTCTTGACATTTGCAAGAAATAATTTCACGGAGTTTTCAAATAAAAAACCTTAAAAATAAAACAAATTCTTTTAAAATTGACTAAAAAATAAATTTTGTAATTTTTGTTAATACAGGAAAAAGAATAAAAAAAATTTAATTCAGGAATATTTTTTCATGTTTAAAAACGATTCATAAAGTTGCAAGTATAGAAAAGTTAAGTAAGATTTTACTTTCTATTCCTAAGAATTTTTTAAAACATTTCATTGAAAAGAAAACATTATTTTCTTAAATAAAATATCAAAATATTAATTCAAATATTTTTAGAAAATATAATGTTTGACAACTTTTTTCGGTTTCAGTTTAAGTTTTAAAACATTTCGAAAAAAAAAACAACTTACGAACGAATAGCCATAAATTTTATTTTTTTAATTCAGATATTTTTTAAGATAATTTTTATTTCAATTTTATTCAAAGAAATAAAAATAATATCTTATTTTATTATATTAATTTAAAAGATATATTATAAACAAAGTGCTTTCTTTCTTGTGCTACGGCAAAACTAATTTTTTAGCAAATTTTGATTTTAGCGACTGGTGATAAAATTTTAACTACTCACTTTGCTAAATGGACTTGGGGTAAAATTCTCTCTTTTAATGGCATGTTTCCATTTATCAAATAAATGTTTATTTTTTTGGAAACGAAAAACAATGAACTTTCGGTCCATTTTTATAATTCCCTTTGCAATTTGGTTCTGAAAATAACGCTAACGGACGCCGGGTAGTAAAACAACACTACCAAGTGTGACGTCAGCAAATCAACTTTAATCAAATAACAGGCCTGGTAATATAGCGACGGCCTCGGTTAAGTCGACTAGCAACCGACATAGCACGATTATAACCTTCAGTGCGAAAACTACTCCACAACACATGAATAATGATGTTGATACTCAGTAGATTCAACGTATCGTATGATTAGTTATTGCAATTCGAATAGAAATCAACCTTTGTGACGAAATTCTGATACCATTAAAAGAATTAACATTTTATTCTTCCAATAACTCGCAGGTGAAGGTAGCTTAAAGCTTAACGGCGTGAACAAATGAATCCGAGTTCAAATTCTGGTTGGAACATTTTGCGTTTACTTACTACTGGTGACCTTGGAAAATGCATTTCTCTCTCAGCTTTGGATAGTTACAATTCTAAAACCCTAACATTTATATAAATACTTGTAAAAATAAAAAAAAGCAAAAGGTGGAAACACCAAAACGAATATTATTTATTATCTATTTTTTATTGTGGTGTTAGACACTCAAGAGATATTAATATTAAGTCAAATTGTGAGTTTGGGGTCAAATGTCGATCACATATGAATCGGAATCCGGCAAAATGATAAGATAAAGAATAAGCAAAGTGTATACAGTTTTTCTCGTATAATTTTTTATTTAAATTTTTTATAGATGTGTTCAGATAATTTAGTTAGAAAATACACGATGTCTGAGGTTTCTTAGCTCTATTTTTGTTGAGTGTTATGAGAGAAATGTTACTATCATGGCTTGAAAAACGGTAAAGAGATGAAATTTTTGTTGACGCACAAGTTAACGACCTGTCTGTCTGAGCAGCTTGTTTGATAGCAAGAATTTCACGTACTTGTATGCTTAGAGGTTAAAAGTAGGATCGAATTTCATTAGTTTAAAATGAGTGAATTGATGATAATTATAATTGTTATAATTATTTTATTATTTTTTTTTTACATTATAATTGATTTTTATTTTTTATGGACACCATAATGAAACAGAAGATTATCTTCGGCGTCAATCTAGCATCTCTCGGGTTTCATAAAAATAATTTATTAATGGCACATCATCAGCATCGTTTGCTGCAGTTTCATATTAAGAAAAACACACCTGTAAGTTTTATGACATTTTATCCAACGTCCCTATGGCAGTGAGCTCTATCCTCAAAGATGCCCCATGCTTTGGACCTCCTGTCGTACCCGTATGTCTATACAACAGTTAGAGTATATATATATATATATATAGGAAAGAATATTAAAACGTCTTGAGTTTAAAAATGTGTTTTGTTTTTTGACAGTATTTGTTTATTTCTACTATTATATTTTATATTTCAGACCGCCCTCGGTCCTTCCGAGGGCGGTCTGAAATATAAAATATAATCGTAGAAATAAACAAATACTGTCAAAAAACAAAAACAAAAACAAAAAAAAAACATTTTAAAACTCAAAACGTTTTAATATTCTTTCCTATACATATTAAGACAGTATACGTGGATCATCACTATGCTATATATATATATATATATATATATATATATATATATATATATATATATATAAGTATAAACACAGTCGCATTTGTATGTACATATATGGATGTGTGCGCATGTGTGTATGTGGATATAAGTGAGTGTACATGGGTGTGTTAATTTGTGGGGTCACGTATGCATACGTATCCATGGAATTGGGAGTGGGCCTTTAATGACTTGGTGGTCAACATCTTCGCGACTGGTTTGGATACCCCCAACTGAGCTGACGCCAATGTCTCTGTTCTTAATCTTTTTACTTATTTTTCTCTTCAGTTAAAAGAAATGCTTATTCCGGTAAAAAATTTTGTACTACATGGAACGAAGAATGAGTGGTCTGATGAAATGAGCTAATTTAGCTCATTTAAATGAATTATAATTTATAACCAACTTAAATGACGTGCTGAGTTTTCCTTTATAAATATCATATTGCTCTGAATAACATCAATTGAGCTTTCTATATGGATATAACACTTAATATTTTATATTAAGTTGATCTTGTTGGATTATCCTCGCCGTTTACGGACTGGACATCTATCTATCTATCTATCTATCTATCTATCTATCTATCTATCTATCTATCTATCTATCTATCTATCTATAGTACTCAATATCGGAGATAGTGTAGACATACGAATTAAGACAATTCAAACAGAACACTAAACCAACTATCATTATTCTTGGTCTGAAAACTGCATTGAAGCATAAAACCGATAGTCATTATGCGGTGTTGGTTCCTATGTCTACACTGTTTATATCTTTAAACGCTCAATCTTCAACTGGCGAGTGGTTACTATACACGCGAAACTTCGAGTCGGAAAAGATAAGCTGAATATTCAATTTTATTTGTTGCTTTTAATACTCAATCTCTTGTCAAGACTGCCTTAAAGGAGTTAGCCTCAAGAAATACACAGGTTGTCCCACCTTTTTTTGGCAAGCACAATTTTTTATATTAATTTTCCTTTTAGCCTAACGTTGTCTCACATTCTATTTGAGTGGGCGTTTAGCTAAATACCCATATATAATTCATCAGAGGATTTGAAAAGAAGTAAGAGATCGATATCGTACCAGCGAATAGGCTCCACAAAAAGTAAGAAAGCAGGCCACTTTACTCCTGCTAGAGTTGTCACCCCTGCTTTTCTCAAACTGTGACCTTGTGTTCCCCTTGTCGACGGATAATTTATTGAAGAAGGTGTAGTCAAGTGCTTAACATGTCAACGATTACCGTTGTTCGCACACTTTCGATGTCAGGTCGGCTACAGATATTAATTGAAGCAAATTACCAAAGAAAAGGCATGTATCTAACATATTTCACTTGTATACTTTAGCTTTATATTAATTCCTAATATGTCAATTATTTACACAGTATTTTTTTTCTTTTCGTCAGTCAGTCAGTTAAGTACCATACGTGATACACGCTTGGGAGATCATGTCTCTAAAGAGACATGACTGACTGGGCAGAAGATTATCCCGCAGTAGGTTGCCATTGCCATTGCTTTCTGCGGTAGACGGGTTACCAACCAAGTTCTGTTCTGTTATTTGACCCATAGCTGGAGGGAAGAGACGGATTAATACCTTTCCCAAGGGTATTTGCGCGTATGATTGCAACAAATTCAGCTGGAATTCGAACTCGGCTCTCCGGTTTCTCGTTCCGAGTCGATATCCACTGGACCACAACGCACATCCTTTTTCTTTTAGACAAAATCTTAATGGAGTGAAATGAGCAAACTGAGCGGTACTGAAAATGGGAACTAGATCAGATATTCCTGAAACAATGAAACAAACAAAAACTACTCTCCTAGATTAAATAAACGGTTCAGTTCAATTAAAAAATTCCTGAAGATTATCCGGATCGAGAAACACCTGATGAAGGTCAGGGAGGACAACGCCCGAAACGTTGTGACAACAGCAATAAAAGCGGGGGATAATAACGTAAATAATGATAACTGCTCATCCTGGAAACTCAGACAGAAATTGCTTGAAATGGTTGTATTCTTGGTAATAGTGCAGAACACTTACTTTAGAAGCGCAGCTGTCGTTCAGTGAATCACTTAATCTCTTCTTAAGGATTTGTCATTAATCTCTTTTCTCTGACAAAGGAAATCGGTTTAATGGCCACTCTATGGAATGAGTCGGCCCGTGCCAATATTTCATGCCTTTTCCTAACATACATTTTCTTTTGAAGAACACGTGATCCGTGAGTTGCGTGGGATGAAGTCAAACAGAAGAGAAACTAATTCGCGTTTGGAATATATAGAAAATAGAATTGAATGCTTTGGGTTTTTTGAAGATTTTTTTCTCAGTATACTAACAAAAATTTTGAAGAGGCAATTGTAGATACACCAACGTTGTTGTAATAGGAGTAAGACTCAAATTTAAAATTAAATTTTTGTTTAAAACTATACAAATGTTATTCTATTATTTAAAAAAAAGCTTTGTTTAAATGTATAATCGTCTAGGCTTTTTTTAAATGCACGTTCTTTTGACAGACGTGTATTTTTATGTAGCCCAGACGGTTTGTGTGAAATTTCTTACAAATGTCTGTTCTTTTCGCTCTGTACACGGTTTGTGTGAAATTTACGAATGTCTGTTCTTTTTTTCTCTCAGCACACGGTTTGTGTGAAATTTCTTACGAATGTCTGTTCTTTTTTTCGCCTCAGCACACGGTTTGTGTGAAATTTCTTACGAATGTCTGTTCTTTTTTTCGCCTCAGCACACGGTTTGTGTGAAATTTGTTACAAATGCGGTGGTTCTTTTTTTTTTTTTTTTCGCCTCAGCACACGGCTTGTGTGAAATTTTGTTACAAATGTGTGTTCTTTTTTCTGCCTCAGCACACGGTTTGTGTGAAATTTGCTAAAATGTGTGTTCTTTTCGTTCCAGCACACGGTTTGTGTGAAATTTTACGAATGTCTGTTTTTTTCGCCTCAGCACACGGTTTGTGTGAAATTTCACAAAATGTGTGTTCTTTTTTCGCCTAGCACACGGTTTGTGTGAAATTTCTACAAATGTCTGTTCTTTTCGCCTCAGCACACGGTTTGTGTGAAATTTCTTACGAATGTCTGTTCTTTTTTTCGCCTACAGTTACTGTTGTCAGGGAATGACATAAATGTGTTCTTTTTTTCACCAGCACACGGTTTGTGTGAAATTTGTTGCCAAGGTTCTTTCTGCCTCAGCACACGGTTTGTGGAAATTTCTTACGAATGTCTGTCTTTTTTTCGCCTCTAGCACACGGTTTGTGTGAAATTTCTTACAAATGTGTGTTCTTTTTTTTTCGCCTCAGCACACGGTTTGTGTGAAATTTCTTACAAATGTCTGTTCTTTTCGCCTCAGTACACGGTTTGTGTGAAATTTCTTACAAATGTAGGTTCTTTTTCGCTCCAGCACACGGTTTGTGTGAAATTTCTTACGAAATTCGTTCTTTTCGCCTCAGCACACGGTTTGTGTGAAATTTCTTACAAATGTCTGTTCTTTTCGCCTCAGCACACGGTTTGTGTGAAATTTCTTACGAATGTTCTTTTTTTCGCCTCAGCACACGGTTTGTGTGAAATTGTTACAAATGTGTGTTCTTTTTTTCGCCTCAGCACACGGTTTGTGTGAAATTTGTTACAAATGTGTGTTCTTTTTTTCGCCTCAGCACACAGTTTGTGTGAAATTTCATACAAATGTATGTTCTTTTCGCCTCAGCACACGGTTTGTGTGAAATTTCTTACAAATGTGTGTTCTTTTTTTCGCCTCAGCACACGGTTTGTGTGAAATTTCTTACAAAATGTGTGTTCTTTTTTTCGCTCTCAGCACGGTTTTGTGTGAAATTTCGTACAAATGTGTGTTCTTTTTTTCGCCTCAGCACACGGTTTGTGTGAAATTTGTTACAAATGTGGGTTCTTTTTTCGCCTCAGCACACGGTTTGTGTGAAATTTGTTACAAATGTGTGTTCTTTTTTTCGCCTCAGCAATGGCTTCAGTGAAATCTATTACAAATGTATGTCTTCGACTCAGCACACGGTTTGTGTGAAATTTCTTACGAATGTCTGTTCTTTTTTCGCCTCAGCACACGGTTTGTGTGAAATTCTTACGAATGTCTGTTCTTTTTTCGCCTCAGCACACGGTTTGTGTGAAATTTCTTACGAATGTCTGTTCTTTTTTTCGCCTCAGCACACGGTTTGTGTGAAATTTGTTACAAATGTGTGTTCTTTTTTTTCGCCTCAGCACACGGTTTGTGTGAAATTGCTACAAATGTGTTCTTTTCGTCTCAGCACACGGTTTGTGTGAAATTTCTTACGAATGTCTGTTCTTTTTTTCGCCTCAGCACACGGTTTGTGTGAAATTCTTACAAATGTGTGTTCTTTTTCTGCCTCAGCACACGGTTTGTGTGAAATTTCTACAAATGTCTGTTCTTTTCGCCTCAGCACACGGTTTGTGTGAAATTTCTTACGAATGTCTGTTCTTTTTTTCGCCCCCCAGCACGGTTTGTGTGAAATTTCTTACGAATGTCTGTTCTTTTTTTCGCCTCAGCACACGGTTTGCGTGAAATTTCTTACGAAATGTCTGTTCTTTTTTTCGCCTCAGCACACGGTTTGTGTGAAATTTGTTACGAATGTGTGTTCTTTTTTTCGCCTCAGCACACGGCTTGTGTGAAATTTGTTACAAATGTGTGTTCTTTTTTTCGCCTCAGCACACGGTTTGTGTGAAATTTGTTACAAATGTGTGTTCTTTTCGTCTCAGCACACGGTTTGTGTGAAATTTCTTACGAATGTCTGTTCTTTTCGCCTCAGCACACGGTTTGTGTGAAATTTCTTACAAATGTGTGTTCTTTTTTTCGCCTCAGCACACGGTTTGTGTGAAATTTCTTACAAATGTGTGTTCTTTTTTTCGCCTCAGCACACGGTTTGTGTGAAATTTCTTACAAATGTGTGTTCTTTTTTTCGCCTCAGCACACGGTTTGTGTGAAATTTGTTACAAATGTGGGTTCTTTTTTTCGCCTCAGCACACGGTTTGTGTGAAATTTGTTACAAATGTGTGTTCTTTTTTTCGCCTCAGCACACGGCTTGTGTGAAATTTCTTACAAATGTATGTTCTTTTCGACTCAGCACACGGTTTGTGTGAAATTTCTTACGAATGTCTGTTCTTTTTTTTCGCCTCAGCACACAGTCTGTGTGAAATTTGTTACAAATGTGTGTTCTTTTTTTCGCCTCAGCACACGGTTTGTGTAAAATTTGTTACAAATGTGTGTTCTTTTTTTCGCCTCAGCACACGGTTTGTGTGAAATTTCTTACAAATGTATGTTCTTTTCGCCTCAGCACACGGTTTGTGTGAAATTTCTTACGAATGTCTGTTCTTTTTTTCGCCTCAGCACACGGTTTGTGTGAAATTTCTTACAAATGTCTGTTCTTTTCGCCTCAGCACACGGTTTGTGTGAAATTTCTTACGAATGTCTGTTCTTTTTTTCGCCTCAGCACACGGTTTGTGTGAAATTTCTTACAAATGTCTGTTCTTTTCTCCTCAGCACACGGTTTGTGTGAAATTTCTTACGAATGTCTGTTCTTTTTTTCGCCTCAGCACACGGTTTGTGTGAAATTTCTTACAAATGTATGTTCTTTTCGCCTCAGCACACGGTTTGTGTGAAATTTCTTACGAATGTCTGTTCTTTTTTTTGCCTCAGCACATGGTTTGTGTGAAATTTCTTACAAATGTATGTTCTTTTCGCCTCAGCACACGGTTTGTGTGAAACTTCTTACGAATGTCTGTTCTTTTTTTCGCCTCAGCACACGGTTTGTGTGAAATTTGTTACAAATGTGTGTTCTTTTTTTCGCCTCAGCGAACGGTTTGTGGGAAATTTCTTACAAATGTCTGTTCTTTTCGCCTCAGCACACGGTTTGTGTGAAATTTCCTACCAATGTCTGTTCTTTTTTTCGCCTCAGCACACGGTTTGTGTGAAATTTCTTATAAATGTGTGTTCTTTTTTTCGCCTCAGCACACGGTTTGTGTGAAATTTCTTACAAATGTATGTTCTTTTCGCCTCAGCGCACGGTTTGTGTGAAATTTCTTACGAATGTCTGTTCTTTTTTTCGCCTCAGCACACGGTTTGTGTGAAATTTGTTACAAATGTGTGTTCTTTTTTTCGCCTCAGCACACGGTTTGTGTGAAATTTCTTACAAATGTCTGTTCTTTTCGCCTCAGCACACGGTTTGTGTGAAATTTCTTACGAATGTCTGTTCTTTTTTTCGCCTCAGCAAACAGTCTGTGTGAAATTTGTTACAAATGTGTGTTCTTTTTTTCGCCTCAGCCCACGGTTTGTGTGAAATTTCTTACATGTGTCTGTTCTTTTCGCCTCAGCACACGGTTTGTGTGAAATTTCTTACGAATGTCTGTTCTTTTTTTCGCCTCAGCACACGGTTTGTGTGAAATTTGTTACAAATGTGTGTTCTTTTTTTCGCCTCAGCACACGGTTTGTGTGAAATTTCTTACAAATGTGTGTTCTTTTCGCCTCAGCACACGGTTTGTGTGAAATTTCTTACGAATGTCTGTTCTTTTTTTCGCCTCAGCACACGGTTTGTGTGAAATTTCTTACAAATGTCTGTTCATTTCGCCTCAGCACACGGTTTGTGTGAAATTTCTTACGAATGTCTGTTCTTTTTTTCGCCTCAGCACACGGTTTGTGTGAAATTTGTTACAAATGTGTGTTCTTTTTTTCGCCTCAGCCCACGGTTTGTGGGAAATTTCTTACAAATGTCTGTTCTTTTCGCCTCAGCACACGGTTTGTGTGAAATTTCTTACGAATGTCTGTTCTTTTTTTCGCCTCAGCACACGGTTTGTGTGAAATTTCTTACAAATGTGTGTTCTTATTTTCGCCTCAGCACACGGTTTGTGTGAAATTTCTTACGAATGTCTGTTCTTTTCCCCTCAGCACACGGTTTGTGTGAAATTTCTTACGAATGTATGTTTTTTTTTCGCCTCAGAACACGGTTTGTGTGAAATTTCTTACGAATGTCTGTTCTTTTTTTCGCCTCAGCACACGGTTTGTGTGAAATTTGTTACAAATGTGTGTTCTTTTTTTCGCCTCAGCACACGGTTTGTGTGAAATTTCTTACAAATGTCTGTTCTTTTCGCCTCAGCACACGGTTTGTGTGAAATTTCTTACGAATGTCTGTTCTTTTTTTCGCCTCAGCACACGGTTTGTGTGAAATTTCTTACAAATGTGTGTTCTTTTTTTCGCCTCAGCACACGGTTTGTGGGAAATTTGTTACAAATGTCTGTTCTTTTCGCCTCAGCGAACGGTTTGTGGGAAATTTCTTACAAATGTCTGTTCTTTTCGCCTCAGCACACGGTTTGTGTGAAATTTCCTACCAATGTCTGTTCTTTTTTTCGCCTCAGCACACGGTTTGTGTGAAATTTCTTATAAATGTGTGTTCTTTTTTTCGCCTCAGCACACGGTTTGTGTGAAATTTCTTACAAATGTATGTTCTTTTCGCCTCAGCGCACGGTTTGTGTGAAATTTCTTACGAATGTCTGTTCTTTTTTTCGCCTCAGCACACGGTTTGTGTGAAATTTGTTACAAATGTGTGTTCTTTTTTTCGCCTCAGCACACGGCTTGTGTGAAATTTCTTACAAATGTCTGTTCTTTTCGCCTCAGCACACGGTTTGTGTGAAATTTCTTACGAATGTCTGTTCTTTTTTTCGCCTCAGCAAACAGTCTTTGTGAAATTTGTTACAAATGTGTGTTCTTTTTTTCGCCTCAGCCCACGGTTTGTGTGAAATTTCTTACATATGTATGTTCTTTTCTTTTCGCCTCAGCACACGGTTTGTGTGAAATTTCTTACGAATGTCTGTTCTTTTTTTCGCCTCAGCACACGGTTTGTGTGAAATTTCTTACAAATGTGTGTTCTTTTTTTCGCCTCAGCACACGGTTTGTGTGAAATTTGTTACAAATGTGTGTTCTTTTCGCCTCAGCACACGGTTTGTGTGAAATTTCTTACGAATGTCTGTTCTTTTTTTCGCCTCAGCACACGGTTTGTGTGAAATTTCTTACAAATGTCTGTTCATTTCGCCTCAGCACACGGTTTGTGTGAAATTTCTTACGAATGTCTGTTCTTTTTTTCGCCTCAGCACACGGTTTGTGTGAAATTTGTTACAAATGTGTGTTCTTTTTTTCGCCTCAGCCCACGGTTTGTGGGAAATTTCTTACAAATGTCTGTTCTTTTCGCCTCAGCACACGGTTTGTGTGAAATTTCTTACGAATGTCTGTTCTTTTGTTCGCCTCAGCACACGGTTTGTGTGAAATTTCTTACAAATGTGTGTTCTTATTTTCGCCTCAGCACACGGTTTGTGTGAAATTTCTTACCAATGTCTGTTCTTTTCCCCTCAGCACACGGTTTGTGTGAAATTTCTTACGAATGTATGTTTTTTTTTTCGCCTCAGCACACGGTTTGTGTGAAATTTCTTACGAATGTCTGTTCTTTTTTTCGCCTCAGCACACGGTTTGTGTGAAATTTGTTACAAATGTGTGTTCTTTTTTTCGCCTCAGCACACGGTTTGTGTGAAATTTCTTACAAATGTCTGTTCTTTTCGCCTCAGCACGCTGTTTGTGTGAAATTTCTTACGAATGTCTGTTCTTTTTTTCGCCTCAGCACACGGTTTGTGTGAAATTTGTTACAAATGTGTGTTCTTTTTTTCGCCTCAGCACACGGTTTGTGTGAAATTTCTTACAAATGTCTGTTCTTTTCGCCTCAGCACACGGTTTGTGTGAAATTTCTTACGAATGTCTGTTCTTTTTTTCGCCTCAGCACACGGTTTGTGTGAAATTTCTTACGAATGTCTGTTCTTTTTTTTGCCTCAGCACACGGTTTGTGTGAAATTTGTTACAAATGTGTGTTCTTTTTTTCGCCTCAGCACACGGTTTGTGTGAAATTTCTTACAAATGTCTGTTCTTTTCGCCTCAGCACACTGTTTGTGTGAAATTTCTTACGAATGTCTGTTCTTTTTTTGCCTCAGCACACGGTTTGTGTGAAATTTCTTACAAATGTGTGTTCTTTTTTCGCCTCAGCACACGGTTTCTGTGAAATTTGTTACAAATGTGTGTTCTTTTTTTCGCCTCAGCACACGGTTTCTGTGAAATTTGTTACAAATGTGTATTCTTTTTTTCGACTCAGCAAACGGTTTGTGTGAAATTTGTTACAAATGTGTCTTCTTTTTTCGCCTCAGCACATGGTTTGTGTGAAATTTGTTACAAATGTGTGTTCTTTTTTTCGCCTCAGCAAACAGTCTGTGTGAAATTTGTTACAAATGTATGTTCTTTTCGTCTCAGCACACGGTTTGTGTGAAATTTGTTACAAATGTGTGTTCTTTTTTTCGTCTCAGCACACGGTTTGTGTGAAATTTCTTACAAATGTGTGTTATTTTTTTCGCCTCAGCACACGGTTTGTGTGAAATTTCTTACAAATGTCTGTTCTTTTCACCTCAGCACACGGTTTGTGTGAAATTTCTTACGAATGTCTGTTCTTTTTTTCGCCTCAGCACACGGTTTGTGTGAAATTTCTTACAAATGTATGTTCTTTTCGCCTCAGCACACGGTTTGTGTGAAATTTCTTACGAATGTCTGTTCTTTTTTTCACCTCAGCACACGGTTTGTGTTAAATTTGTTACAAATGTGTGTTCTTTTTTTCGCCTCAGCACACGGTTTGTGTGAAATTTCTTACAAATGTCTGTCCTTTTCGCCTCAGCACACGGTTTGTGTGAAATTTGTTACAAATGTGTGTTCTTTTTTTCGCCTCAGCACACGGTTTGTGTGAAATTTCTTACAAATGTCTGTTCTTTTCGCCTCAGCACACGGTTTGTGTGAAATTAGCTTACGAATGTCTGTTCTTTTTTTTCGCCTCAGCACACGGTTTGTGTGAAATTTCTTACAAATGTCTGTTCTTTTTTTCGCCTCAGCACACGGTTTGTGTGAAATTTCTTACAAATGTCTGTTCTTTTCGCCTCAGCACACGGTTTGTTTGAAATTTCTTACGAATGTCTGTTCTTTTTTTCGCCTCAGCACACGGTTTGTGTGAAATTTCTTACAAATGTGTGTTCTTTTTTTCGCCTCAGCACACGGTTTGTGTGAAATTTCTTACAAATGTATGTTCTTTTCGCCTCAGCACACGGTTTGTGTGAAATTTCTTACAAATGTATGTTCTTTTCGCCTCAGCACACGGTTTGTGTGAAATTTCTTACGAATGTCTGTCCTTTTTTTCGCCTCAGCACACGGTTTGTGTGAAATTTGTTACAAATGTGTGTTCTTTTTTTCGCCTCAGCCCACGGTTTGTGGGAAATTTCTTACAAATGTCTGTTCTTTTCGCCTCAGCACACGGTTTCTGTGAAATTTGTTACAAATGTGTGTTCTTTTTTTCGCCTCAGCAAACGGTTTGTGTGAAATTTGTTACAAATGTGTGTTCTTTTTTCGCCTCCCCAGCACACGTTTGTGTGAAATTTGTTACAAATGTGTCTTTTTTTTTCGCCTCAGGAAACAGTCTGTGTGAAATTTGTTACAAATGTATGTTCTTTTCGTCTCAGCACACGGTTTGTGTGAAATTTGTTACAAATGTGTGTACTTTTTTTCGCCTCAGCACACGGTTTGTGTGAAATTTGTTACAAATGTGTGTTCTTTTTTTCGCCTCAGCACACGGTTTGTGTGAAATTTCTTACGAATGTCTGTTCTTTTTTTCGCCTCAGCACACGGTTTGTGTGAAATTTCTTACAAATGTATGTTCTTTTCGCCTCAGCACACGGTTTGTGTGAAATTTCTTACGAATGTCTGTTCTTTTTTTCGCCTCAGCACACGGTTTGTGTGAAATTTGTTACAAATGTGTGTTCTATTTTTCGCCTCAGCACACGGTTTGTGTGAAATTTGTTACAAATGTATGTTCTTTTTTTCGCCTCAGCACACGGTTTGTGTGAAATTTGTTACAAATGTGTGTTCTTTTTTTCGCCTCAGCAAACGGTTTGTGTGAAATTTCTTACAAATGTATGTTCTTTTCGTCTCAGCACACGGTTTGTGTGAAATTTGTTACGAATGTCTGTTCTTTTTTTCGCCTCAGCACACGGTTTGTGTGAAATTTGTTACAAATGTGTGTTCTTTTTTTTCGCTTCAGCAAACAGTCTGTGTGAAATTTGTTACAAATGTATGTTCTTTTCGTCTCAGCACACGGTTTGTGTGAAATTTGTTACAAATGTATGTTCTTTTCGCCTCATAAACTGGAAATGAATCCTTCAAATTCTGGCGCAATGTAATCCGCCAGAATTTGAAGGATTCATTTCCAGTTTATGGAAAATTATTTTTTCGTATACATTGATCAATGAGAGGCGCAGTCTCAAATCTCGAATATTGGTGCAGAGATGATCCTAAATTTTTGTATAAATCAAGCTCAGGTCTGTAGATACGAAGAGAAGACATTTCCACAGAAAGGAGAGAAAAACTTTTGAAAACTAGCAGAACTTTCGACAGCGAGGACCTTTGACTGCAAAAGAAGAAGGCAGGCCAATATCAAAGAAGGTACTGAGATTAAAAGGACACCGAAAAGGCTCTGTTACCAGCCAACTACAGAGAGACGAAAGAAATTGGAATTCCAGTGAAAATTCTTATGAAGTTTATCAAGAACGAACTGTGTAAAAAGGCACATTTTATTTTATTTTATTTTATTTTATTTTTTAAAAAAAAGACATTTTCTTTCCTGTGTGGAAATTTCCAAGTAGATCATTCCGTTTTTATTTCAATGTGTTATCTTTGTTTTGTTTTTTCTTGCTTTTTCTCTTTTCGTCATGAAAAATATCCTTTTCTTCTTTCGTGTTGTATTTTTTCTAAATTTTTTGCTGGTAATCCTTTATCATAAATTCTTATCCTGACTCAAATTAGGCGCTCAAAAAAATTTTGTGCAAATTTTGTTTGCATCATTTTTTTTTCTCGTAATTATAAATAAATATGTTTTTCCTTTTAAAATCTTATGCAGTGGTTGTCATGTGTTTTCAAATTTTGCGCCTATTAATGTCTTGTTATTTCTACGATTTGTTTTTTGTCTGGCACAAGAGCTTGGATGGAAGAAATAAAATTTTTATAGAACACAAGAAGCGCATTTCTTTTTCATAAAAATAATTCCACGTGCGCTCAATATAAATGTTATGAGTGCATCTCACAAGAAATCGCAATGTAATAAAAATGTTTCAGAAATAATTTTCAAATTCAATACCAGTTATTTCCTACGAAATTTTAAAGAGAAGTATTTCCAGATAAAAGTTCACACGGAGGCTGCAGAAGAACTGACATTAATATCTTAATAGTAAAGATGAGAATGATAGTCAGAAAAATGATTTTGTTTTGGTGGATTTTTTCCAAAGCTTAGCTCTGAATAGTTTTCAAAAATATTGTTTAATTAATTAAAAAATATTTAATATTTAATGCGTGAAACTAATTTATTATGCATTGTTAAATCTCTCTCCACACTGTATGTATGTGAGTATGTATATGTATGTGTATTATTTTTATGAGTATATATATATATATATATCTCATAAAATATATATATATATATATATATATATATATATATACTCATAAAAATATACATACATACATATATATATATATATATATATATATATATATATAGTAATATTTTATTATAAGTGCTTACTATAAAACATAGTTGACAGCAACACAAGAGCTGTTGTTTTTTCGGGACTGTTTATTAGCACCTCATCAGGCAAGATCCTAAAAAAATAGATAATAATACTAATTTTTTAAAATCATTTCACCCCGAGCAAGGCAGAAATGCCACTGATGAGCGGGGAGCTACATAACTGTAAAAAGATTAATTAGAAAAGAGTGAGGAGTACAAACTAGTTAGAAAGGAGCAATAGAAAGCTGAGAAAGCAGGTGCGATGACAGATACATAGGTGGAGAGAAAGGGAAGGATATACCTGGGTGGGGAGAGAGCTAGAGTCCAGTGGTTAATAGATGAGTATTGACACTGCATTTAAATTTCTGGAGGTTGTAGCAAAGCAAGAATATGGGAACGAGTTCCACAGGCGGGAAGTGCGAGAGAAGAAGCTGCAGGAGTAGAATTGTCGTCTGCATTTGGCTAACCTAACTGTGAATGGGTGGGACCCAGTTGCCAGTCTGGTTGCACGAGTAAACACCTGTTGAGGAGGCACCAGTGACTTAAGTTCGCCCGAGCAGAAGCCATGAAAGAATTTATAGAACAGACAAAGGGAGGCCACATTTCGACGATGAGGAAGTGGCTACAGTCGAGTCGCCAGATCAGTACCTATCACATTACAGACTCTCCTTTGGAGCCTGTCGAGAACACTGAGGAGAACGGCAGGGGCGCCTGAACATAAATGGCAGCAGTACTCCATGTACTGACGGATGGTTGACTTGTATATATGCAGGATGGATTCAGGCGGAAAAAACATCCTGGATCGACATAGTGACCCAACCTTCTTAGCAGTAGATTTAGCTATGGATTCAATATAGTGGTTCCATTTGAGGTTTGAGGAGAGGGTAAGGCCGAGGAGGCGTAGTGTGTTGCTCTCAGGGAGAATCGCTTGGTCCATGCTTATGGGAGGCAGGAGAGGTTGCCTGTGATTGTTGACAGACAACAGCTTGGTCTTAGACGCATTGAAGTTGACAAGCCACTTCTTGCCCCAATTCACCACAGAGTGTAGATCCCGCTCAAGGTCAGCAGCGAGATTATGTATGTCCGCCACGACAGGTTTCTTACTGGTGCGGGAGTATATTGTGGTGTCATCTGCGTAGATGCCTACTTGGGAATTGATCTCATCTGGGAGGTCGTTGATGAAAATAAGGAAGAGCGTCGGGCCCAGGATAGAGCCCTGTGGGACACCAGCATTCGTGCTGTAGGATGAAGAGGCATGCCCATTCAAAATGACCTTCATTTTGCGGCTATTTTAAAAGATTGGATTAGGTCAAGCAAGCGACCGGTAATACCGTAACCCCGTAGCTTGCATAGGAGGCCAGAGTGCCAAACCCTGTCAAAAGCTTTGGAGATGTCCAGAGCAGCCGCGCAAGCCTCGTCAGACTCATCAAGGGCCTGGAGCATGTACTCCGTTACGGTTGTTAGCAAGTCGGCCGTGGACCTGGCAAAGCGGAAGCCATATTGCCTGTCAGAGAAGAGTTTGTGGGCAATAAGATGTTGAACTATTTCAGCATTGATTTTGGCCTCGAATACTTTCCCGAATATCGGTAGAAGACTGATAGGACGATAGTTGGATGGGTCCGATGGTTCACCACAATTCACCACAATATAGGAACGACTGAAGAGAACTTCCAGCATGCAGGAAAACAGGAAGCAGAAAGGCAGTAGTTAAACAGTTTAGAGAGGACAGGGGAAAGTTCAGGAGCACACCTCTTAAGGACTATCACCGGGATTCCATCGTCTCCACTCGCATTATGGGGGTCGAGTTTTGAAATTACTCGGGATACTACTGCCGGAGTAATATATACGTCATGCAGTTTGGCCTCAGTTCTAATAGGGAAGTTGGGTGGGTGTACTCCAGATGAGTCAAATGTAGAGTTGGATGAGAATCTGCGGGCAAAGCACTCAGCTTTGTCCGCAGATGACGTGAGAACCTCATACTTGCAATTGTCGGAAACTGATGTTGTATTCATTACAAAAGAAGCGTCTAACTGACATCATAGTTTACCTATGCACTGTTTCTACCATAGAAAATCCTACAGTATTTTTTTTATATCGGTTGTACCAAGAACCCATTTAAAACCCGCTGGTATCCGCACATCTTATTCTTTAATAGTAAGGCATAGCGCAATCACACATCGTTTCTACATACTATTGGCAATTAAAAGAAGTTAATAAAACCCATACAGTAAAATGAAAAATATTAAAAAAGCTTTAACTTGCAAAACTTTAGATGAGCCATGTTTTTTGTGTTTACAGGAAAATTTTCAAATTATTAAATTTCCTAAATAAAGCGTGTTAAAAAACGTAACTAAGTAACTTCCATCTTTTTTTTTTATAATCGTTTTATCCTAAGCAAGGCATTACTGCTACTAGTACGCAGGGAGTTACATAAGAGGACGGTGAAGAAAAAGAGGAACAGATCACAGAGGATATCGTAGAATAGGTGAGAAAAGGATGGTAACGCTAGTGTGAAGAGAGCTGCGTGAGAGCCGAACAAGAGGATTAGGTCCGGTTCCTGAGCCATTCGCGGTTTCGCCCGTCCTAGTGTGTGGCGTGAACTTACACTTGCATGGCTTAAGCTTTGAGACAAGCATATGACTACTGGCAGGATCAACCAAGTATAGTTGTTTTCGACTCTGGTTCGCAGCGGTGGCGTCGTCGTCGCAGTCGAGGTCGTTGTTAGCTAAATCGTCGGAGGCAACGCCAACGGCAAAAGAGGAAAAAAAAGAAAAAGAAAAAGATATAGTGGGTGTCGGGGAAAGAATGGGAATGAAGGAGATAAAAGATGGCAATTGACGTTGGATTTCAAATCTTGGAAATTATAGCTATTAGGGATGCAAGTATATGGAAGGGAGTTCCACAGGCAGGAAGTGCGAGAAAAGAAGCTGGTGGAATAAAAGTTGCAGTTATATTTGATTGTTTTAATTGGGTTGGACCTAGTGCTAAGCTCGCCAGAGTAGAAGTCGTGAAAATATTTGTGGAAGAGACAGAGGGAAGCTACATCAAGTCGGCGAGAAAGTGACTAGAGTCGAGCTTCCAGGTCGGGATCGATTATATTGAGGATTCTCCTTTTGATTTTGTCGAGAACCCCGAGATAAATAGTTGGGGCGTCCGATCAGATAAGACAGCAGTATTCAGTGCACGGGCGATTTGATAGGAACGATTGGATTAAGTCAAAAACGTTCAGTTATACCATAGCCCTGTAGCTTGTGCAGAAGGCTAGCGTGCAGACTTTGTCAAATGCTTTGGAAATACCCAAGACAGCAGCTCGAGCTTCGCCGTTCTTATTGAGAGCCTGGTATATGTACTATATGATGATCGTAAGCATATCAGCAGTAGACCTGGCGAAACGGAAGTCACACTGTTTGTCGAAGAATAGGCTGTGGACTGTAACATGTTTAAACACCCCAGCATTGATAATAGCATCGAACACTCAGTAGGAGGCCGATAGGACGATAATTAGAGGGGTTTGAGGCTTTTCCAGAGTTCTTAAAAAACTGTAACCGTAATGGATTCGTTTTTCGGGCCAACATGACCAATGTAGAAAAAATCCTTTAATAATTTCACCAAACCTATTATAACAGTTTGGTAAATACAGTACATATTTATTTTTTTTTTAAAAATTAGACGAAATAAAATTTCTAAAGAAATATTCGAGGACAAATTAGTCATGTTCTACATCCGGCAGCAAGGCCTTTGGTCGAGAGATTGGATGCTTTGAGAAGTGCTTTTGTTCCCAGGTCCACCCTGATCCAGGGTGGTAGCACCTGTTAGCGTCCTAGCTATGGGCAGATTCTGAATCCGAAACAAAAACCAAACACTATAAAAATATAAAAAATATTTATAATAAAAGTATAAAAAATATTTATATGGTGAAGATGCCAGTAATACATTTTTATATGAGAAATTACCAACAATACATTTTTAAAGCAAAATAACCAGCAATGTAATTTACATGTAATTGAAACCATAAAATTATATTAAAAATATTTAAATTTCGGCATTAAATAATCCATAGAGGATGATATACCGCTGAACAACATCAAACAACAAACATGAAAGAATTCTTTCATGATATTAATCCGTATAATATCCTACAATTTTTTAAAATCAAACTATATTCCAAAATATAGCATTAATAAAACTACAACATAAAACATACATATCCCTGCCTCTAGTAATTATGTCCACAAACATTTATATACATAAAAGCTGAGTATCATCTACCATGTATTCAATTGTTAAAGCAGAATAACATTATCATATATCATACTTTTATTATTTCAAAATTTCTAATTTCGGCATTAAATGACCCAAAAGGAGTTGATATGCCGTTAAACAAACAATTTAAATCAAATTGAGAATATCACCGTCGTACACTTTATTTATGAACGTAACAATAAGATAGAATTCCTTTCCTTGACATTATAATTAACGTGTACAGTCATAATTCACTTACAAAAGTGAATATTCTCGCAGATGTAAACTAGCTGTTATAAAAAACATGTTTAACTGAGCGAAAACAATTTCTTCCCTCCTCTGACAGATTATTTAACAAAGAATTAAGCAACATAAAATAAACACTTATGAACAGTAATTTCCCTAACCATGTCGTCGACGAGTAAATAAAATTCGCTTTAAAGAATTTTAGATAAAAACCACACAGGCAATCCTCCTGATATAAACAAAACAAAGACAATACACCATTAACTTATTTTATTGTTGCACTCTAATTATAAATAAGAAAAAGCCATTAAAAATAATTAAACGGTAGATCACTTAATCATCCCAACATTTACTTTATATTTATCATTTGCTATAAAAAGCTCGAAACGTCAAACTTAATTATTACTAATAATATAGGACCCCAATCCATTATGTAAAAACATTGTTGCTTATGAATTATCATCTCCTATGGTAAAAATTTAATCTCCAATAAAATATATATACAAAAAAAATTCTAGCATTGGTCACATATGCATCACATTCTCTCGTAGGTTTACTTGTCACTTATCGAAATTTATGCGATTCGTACTTATATTTCCCATCACACCGTACACTACAGGTGAGATAGTTTTTTAGAAGTGCATATAAAAGAGTTAATACAAATACAAATAAAAATACATACAAATATTTGATACTTTGCTTTCCGGTAGGGTGCAGCATGGCGTAACCATTTTACATATGACATCATTTTGAATTAATCTGAATCCCAGCGTTCCAAAAATGAGAATGTAACCAACAAAAATCTTGTCTTCCAGACTGGCAACATCCAATAACGCTGGATGTTGCCATAATGAGCGTGAGAGAAGGTTGAAGGTACTTGGAAAAAAACAAAAAACAAAGCAAAGTATGAAGTTTGGACAGTTTACCTATAATTTTGATCTTATCGTTAAATATATTAACTGAAAATAGGAAAAATACAATAAAAAATTACAAATAGAACTTTTTATTTAACAAAATATGTTTGGATGAACTCTTGCTTTATATATATATATTTTTTTTATTATATTTTTCCTATTTTCAGTTAATATATTTAACGATAAGATCAAAATTATAGGTAAACTGTCCAAACTTCATACTTTGCTTTGTTTTTTTTGTTTTGTTTTGTTTTTTGTTTTTTTTCCAAGTACCTTCAACCTTCTCAAGTACAGAACTTGAGTATTGCATTAAGAGTTATAATTTTTATGTTAAAGGACATAATGAAGGTGAAATATAAAAAAATATTCACCCCTACTTCTCATCATGTACCATTTCATTTTTCATTTTTCACAACCTTTACATTTTTACAAAAAACTTTGACAAGCAGGAGCGAAACCGGTTGCTTTTTTTTTTTTTTTTTAAATATATATATCTTTTTTTAATCATATCACCCCAAGCAAGGCGATAACGCCACTGATGCGCAGGGAGCTGCGTAAGAGTAAAAAGATTGGAAAAGAGAAAGCCGGAAACCGCATCCTAAACAGGAAACAAGGGATGAGCCTCTTCACCTGTTCAATAGACGTGGGTGGAGTGTGAACCGGGCGATAGTTTAGTCTATCTACTCCAATTAAATTTTTTATCCTCGTTATGTCCTCTAACATAAAGATCATAACTCTTTTATATATATATATATATATATATATATATATATATAGGAAAAACTACTAAGAAGTTGTAAGTTTAAAAATGTATTTTTGACAGTATTTATTTATTTCTATTATATATATAATAATAGAAATAAATAAATACTGTCAAAAAAGTACTTTTTTAAACTTACAACGTTTTAGTAGTTTTTCCTATACATAAGACAGTATATGTGGATCATCATTATGCTATATATATATATATATATATATATATATATATATAGGAAGCAAGAGTTCATCAAAACATATTCTGTTAAATAGAAAGTATATATATAGAGAGATAGGGGGACGAGGTGGAAGAAGAAGACACTAAAAAGAAAGACAGTCACAAGCTGAATGTTTAGATATAGACATTTGAAGTCACCTATTTATTTCGTAATAATATTTTTATTAACGGCACTACCACATCTGGTTTATATGTCAGTAACAAGACAGCTGAAGTTTTTGGATGTGCGTTGTGGTGCACTGGATATCGGCTCGGAACGAGAAATCGGGAAGCCGAGTTCGAATTCCTGCTGAATTCATTGCATTCACTTACGCGCAAATACCCTTGGTAAAGGTATTAATCCGCCTATTCCTTCCAGTTATGGGTTAAATAATTGGACAGATTGTGTTCTATAGCCTTGGTCGGCAACCAGTCTACCGCAGAAAGCAATGGCAACCTACTGCGGGATAATCTTCTGCCCAGTCAGTTATGTCTCTGTCGAGACATGATCGCCCAAGCGTGTCTCACGTATAGCACTCAACTGACTGACTGAATGAGGAAAGGTATTTAATCTGTCTCTTCCCTCCAGTTATGGGTTAAATAATAGGACAGATTGGGTTCTATAGCCTTGGCTGGCAACCAGTCTACTGCAGAAAGCAATGGCAACATACTGCAGAATAATCTTCTGCTCAGTCAGTCATGTCGCTTTCGAGACATGATCGCCCAAATCGCGTATTGCACTTAACTGATTGATTGAATGAGGAAGGAGGGCTTGGAGAACCCTACGCTAACGGGACGGATAGAGGGAAAGAGAGACAAGGGAAAGCAACGCACGACATACTTGATGGATTTGAGCAGATGGAAGGTGTAGCCGAGATTGAGTGGAATAAAAGGAGAAGAGATATTAAGAGCGACAAGGGATTGGTAGATCTGGAAGGCCATGATTGCCTAGATTCTGAAAGGAAACAACACATAGAAGAAGAAGAAGAAGAAGAAGAAGAAGAAGAAGAAGAAGAAGAAGAAGAAGAAAATTATGAATGGTAAAGTCCCAAACAATAGTGACCTCGCGGATTTCTATAACTGTGACAAAATTATGTTTGTGCCATTATTCGATATGTTGTTGTAGTTATAATTATTATTATTATTATTATTATTATTATTATTATTATTATTATTATTATTCAGAAGTAGATTGAATCTGAATTTTATGTTACAGATGTGACTATGAACTTCTCAAATGATAAGATAAATATACAACATCTTCTTGAAGCAAGGAGTTTCTTAATAATAATAAATGTCCTGCGTTGTTCCTATCTTTTGAATGGCAGCCATAGTATCCGATAAATTATCAGTTCTACTTTTGACCCCGTTACAGACCTGATGACAGATTTAAGAGTGAAAAGGGAGAGAAAGATATATTAAAACGTCCAGACCAGTGGAGCCGCAGTATAGACAGTTTTTTAGGGAATGGCAGATAAAAAGCTATCAGTTTCCATTGAAAGGATTTCGACTGAGAAGGACAGAGTTATTCGGTACATTCGGAACTGGTAGCTTAGTGGTGGAACTTAGGACTATGCCATACGATATCTCACGTTTGTCTCTTTTGTTTTTTTTTTGTTTTTGTTTTGTTTTTTTTTGTTTTACTGAATCACTGACACTTATAGTCACAAATTTAATAGAAAAGAATTTCTATCATCAGACCAAAGCGTCTTTCTGCGTAAGCGTGCTTTTGAATATAAAAAGATGCTGTGAAACATGGAGATATGTTTTATGTTTATAATAGTTACATCTGTCTCCTCATATATATATATATATATATATATATATATATATATATATATAGTATATCGATGCAGCAAATAATTTTCTAAACATATACTGTTAAATATAAAAGACAATGAATGTCTATTATGTTTAATCATGAGCCATTCTAAACGTCGTATTTTGGCTTTAATTTCAGTTGAAAATAAAGACAAAAATTCTCCAACATTGGAACAGCCCTATTATACCTTCACTCATTATCTAACTTTTAAATTAAATTTTTAAGAATAAAAAGGTTTTCTTGAAGCTTTTATTTTGGTTTTAATTTAATGCATGCAAAATTTTGACAAAATTAAAGACAAACAACGCGCATGCGCGAAATTAAAAATGTAAAATGGCGACAACGTACCCATCACACGCTTTGTATTGATGGAAAAGCTTCCAAATTAGGCGAGTCTTTGATGACAGCTGTGTTTAGGTTTTGGTCCAATTACCAGTGGCACTAAATTTGAAAGCCGTACAATGTAATTGCCATTCTTATGCAGGGTTTAGGAATTACCAAGAACTAACCTGGATGAACAAAACTAAGCAAGAATGGGGCAAAGTAAATAAGTGAAGGTAATGATGATACCAAAAAGATAGCTGTTGATGCAGACAGACATTTACAAAACGAGTTTATTTCAGAATTAAAAAAGATACGGAGACGTTGATTTCTGTGTTTACAATCGCCTGCTTTTTAAGTCGAGATATGTCTCTTTTCCCAATTAATATTCAAAATTCTCACATTGACTTAAACGCCAATACTGACTCATGATATTAATAGAAGTGTTATTGATTTACTGTAATCGATTTTTAATTGAGTGCCTTCATTAAATTGTTTCCCTTTCATTGTTTCACAATTTTATTGTTCAGTCAATAAAATATAGCAACTTTATTTTAGATATTTTTAGATTCGAGCTACTTAGGATTTCAATTGTTATTCAGCAAAATATCTATTTGTACCTATTTATACAAAAAATATATCAATGGCATTGTTAATTCATTCGGTATAAGCGCGAAATATTGACATCGAGGAGAACAGGCAGACAAAACAGATAAATAAGTCTGTATTACTCAGATTTTATATATATATATATATATATATATATATATATTAGGCAGCACCAAAATGGATGCTTTATTTCCGAAATGAAGGCTAGCTACCCCAGTATTAAAATATTTTCCTCAAATCAGGGAATTATCTTATTCAAACGAAAGTTTCAGTAATTCACTAATGAATTAATTTTTACCAAATAGGTTATTTTAATTAAAAAAATTTGAGAAAGTATGTTTGTTCACCCTTTTTTTTATATCTCATCTGTTCTTTTTTTTGTTTCTGGGGGTTTTGTCCAGTTTTGATTTTATAGTTTTATAGAGAAAATCTCCGAAGAAAATTATTTCAGTAAAAAAATTATGAAATATCAAGTGCGGACATACGGAAATTTTGTTCCGTATTTTAGCAAAATTAATTTATTAACATCCAAAAATATTTTTGAGAATTAGTACTTGCACAATTTAATAAAACACCTTATATATATATATATATATATAATTCTAGTCTAATTCTACTCCATCAGCTTCTTTCCTCGCACTTCCCGCCTGTGGAATTCTTTTCCATTTACTTGCTTCCTCGATAGCTACAATCTCCAAGAATTTAAATGTAAAGTCAATAGTCATTTCCTATCTCACTAACCTTCATCCTCTCTCTCTCATTCTCCTTTCTCCGTCTACTCCATTTTCATCAGTATTCTCATCCTTCTCTTACCCACTTCCTGACACCCCCTATAACCTTTCACTCTTTCTCATAACTTTCCTCCTATGTAACCCCCTGCAAAACAGTGGCAGTAAAATGCCTTGCTTGGGGCAACATAATTATAGAAAAAAATTACTTTTAACTTGGATACAAAAAAAAATCTTCACTTAATATTTATTTTAAAAAAGTTAATTTTATTTTTTCAATGCGATTTTGAAATTCATCTCGTTACTGTTCATTACAGCAGTTTATTTTATTAAATAAAGACACGTTTGAAAAGTTAAAAAAGAAGTAACATTTAATATTATTTTCGAGTATGGAATCGTTTTTAAAAGAATTTTACTTTTTTCTTTTACTAACCGGTAGATTATTTTTTGGTATGGATATGTAACGTAGGGAGCTGGTTAATTTTTCTTTGATTCGGCCTTGTGTCATACTTAACCGAACTCCCTACAGATCTCAAGTTTTATACAGAATTATCCATCATCAGAATTATCATCAGAAGGTTGGTTGTCGGCAGGATGGAATAGTGTGGAACAGTGTAAGAATAAAATATACATTTTGAATGTTAAAATAGAAATTTATTAAAAGAAAGAATAACAAGACTTCGTAGAAATTAATGTTCACTGAGAAAGTTAAGGTATCAAGAGTTCGTACAAAATGTTCGTAGTAGTAATTGTTGAAAGAGATAAAGAGAAAGAGGACAATGTCCGAGTTGCTTGAAGTTGAAGTTACATTTTAGATGTTTTGTCTCGCGGCTCCCATCCGACACTCTGACTGACTGATGCTGATGAAATCCTTTTATTGTAATCTATGTTTTTTCGCACTTATTTGCAAAGTCCTTTTCGTCTTGCAAGTCGCTCTCATTCATCAAAAATCAGTTTAACATTTACTTGCGAAATCCGGTTTCGACTTTTATTTAAGCAAATGGTCAATCCTTTTTCTATTTTGGAAAAACCAGGATTTCACACGTCATTGTGAATTTTTGTAAAAGTGAAGAAAAAGGTTGATTTTAATTATTTTCTTATCCGCTACAGATATAGAAAAAGAAATAATTCTGATATCTCGCTTTGACTGACTACAATTCACTATTGGAAAAGTACTTTAATTTCATATCTCAAGTTCCGTTAGTTTTTGTTTCTTAAAAGCACTCTTTTCCGATTCATCGGAACAGGTTTTTTGTTTTTCCGCGTGACTCTTTTTTTTCTTGCAATTATTTACTGATTCTTGGATACAAGAACCAATACTTACTTTAAACGTAAGTTGTTCTTTTTTTAGTTTTAATTATTTTGGAATAAATCTTTGCCTTATTTTTTTCGGTCTGATTTGTTCCCTCGCCGCCAAGAAAATGTTCAGAATTACAACAACACTATTTCAGCCTTATAAAAAATACTTTATACTGTAATTTTTCTAAAATTTTCTATCAGAATAATTTTTTTCTTTTCTCATTAATCTAACGCAAATCATATTTACGTTTTTGTTTTTGGTAGCACCTTAATAACTTCAAATTTATTCATCCTACTAAGTTTAATGAAAGCTTATAGAATAAAGAATTATATTCTATAACGCCCCATTTCCTTTTTTTTTTTTTGTTTAACAGTGTGTATGTGGTGATACCGACCGAGCAAAAGCGAGGGACCGGATGTTCGCACTTTCACGACCAAAAAGCAAATGACCAAAAGTCGTCGGTGCGTAGCTGGCTTCACGCAGTTGTTCCGGTTGAAAAATTAAAATTAATTAAATATTAAATTTCCAGTTCTTGAGCCTACGCGAATTTTATTTATCGGCCAATGGAAAGTCCAGAATCAAATACAAGTGTGAATTCCCAAATGATCTGCTGCGATCCAAAAAGAAGATATAAAAAGCCGATACAGAAAGCATCGCCAGACAGACCGAAGCAGGCCGACACATACGAACTGACTCGAGAGAGAGGAGTGTAATCAGTATCCTCTTGACCTATGTCAAGTGGCTTACTATCCTAGCCCCCCTTCCCTCTCCTCTTATCTTTCGCTGTCTCAAAACTACTTACTGACCTAAGGAGCGAATGCATCAAAGACATTCCTTACTTACAACGTGCCCACATTCCTAAGCATTAATTCTCTTTCAGCATTTTATTGACATGAACATTTTAACGTCCGTTGGACCTATACTTCAAGTATTACTTTAATTGTAAAAACCTTAATTGATATGTGTAATATAAAATGTTATTTTTCAACTCAGTTTGCTTTTCTTGATTTATAATCATTTTATGACTCATAGTGGGCTATCTACTGCAAGGCCAAATTCCGTTAATCTGCAAAAATATACAACTACCCTTCACTAGAACGGACTCCCACTATAAACTGGAAAGCTATGAATAACCCGTTATATGTATTACGTGGGTGGCTGAAAAGGCTGACTATGAAAAAGTTTTCACTTCCATATCCACAGCTCATATGACAAATAAAAGGCTAAAGAAAATTTATTTTTATACATAATGACAAATTCTTTATTATTGCACTGCTGGTCTTCCGTATTACTTTCGGATTTATTTTAGCGCGCTTTTTAGAACTGGGTGAAGTTTTATTTGGTCCATTGACCTCACAGGCTACGGGTGCGTAAATAATACATTATTTTCATCCTGTTTTAGGTAAAAGTTAAACATTACTTTTGCAAAATCCGATTAATTAATCCTTAAATTTATTAACAGACTTCGAAAACACATCTCTAGGACAAGTAATGGATTTCTAAGAGATTTTTTAAACATTTTTCGTATACAATGGCGGCTCAATGAGTCGATAAGTGACGAAAAAACAGGTCAATGTTTTAAAAATGCAAAAGAAGTTTATTTATAAAAGGAATTTTTTTCTTTAATTTGGATTATAACAAGGTCGTTATCATTTAATTAGAACCGAGATTTAAGTTCAACGAAGGCGTTTAAACAAAAATTTTAAAGAAAAGTGACACCTAAAATTTAGAATTAAGTTAATAGGTTAAATTTAATATTTCTAGTATGCTGTATTTTTATACATAATGACAAATTCTTCATTATTGCACTGTTGGTCTTCCGTATTACTTTACTGCGCTGTATTTCAAAACTAATTTAAATTGGGATTATTTTTATATTGCTAAAAACACTGATTTTTAGCCATATTCAAAAATCTCCCGGCACAACGTAATTCTCTCTATTAAAAATCTTTCAAAAATAAAATATCCTTTTGGAACTTTATTTGAGGAAGATTAGCTGATTTAAAGTTTAATTAATCTAATTTGAAACAAATATTACTTTAAAATATCGCAGAATAGCGTTTTTTTTTTTCTAACACGGAGGTGGGTGTTTACATGAAGTATTTACAATTGTCTCGATAGACTTATGTTTAGAAATCTTTTTCTACAGGGGACATATCTGTAAAAAATACTTAACGAATATAATGTGGCTACCTTTTATTATATAATTTTTTGAGCAGCCTAGTTATCTTAAAAATTTAGAAAAATATTCTAAGTAATCATTTTTTTTAAATTCTATTTTATGTACTTTGGTTTAAAACTTACTTTAGTTACCGCTCTTATTTTCTGTTATTGTCGTGTATGGATGTCCGTATTTAAAACATCGAGACGTCCACCTCTCCTAAGAGAAACAGCAAAAAAAAACAAAAAAAAAACAAACTAACAAAAAAACTACAAAAAACAAAAAACAAAAAATAAATAAACAAACTTACACACACACACACACACACACACACACACACACACACACACACACACACACACACACACACACAGAGTCAAACTTCTTTTTAAATATTGTGGCCGCTGAATTGTAGTAAGCTTTTACATTTATGATTAGTAAATGTCATTTTTACTTATTGACAATATGATCTAACCGCTACAAATTAATACAGAATTTTAAAAGATTTAAAACTTTGTGAATCATTCTAATTGAAATTAGAAAAAAAAAAATTAAAGCAATGCTTATAAAAATTCAAATTCATCGAAAAAAATCTTTTTCTTAAGACAATTTTTTGTCCATAACATATGTTATTCATTACAATAGTTAAACGGTTTTTTTGGTTAAACAATATCTTAGTTTTGTTGAATTTTTGTATTTCACGGTTCTGAGTAAATTTTCTGTAACGGGTGATACAGACTTATAAAAAATTGATTTAGATTCTCCAAGGATTGCTTCTAATATAAATAAATTGTATAGACCCTACAAAATGATTTTTCGAAATTTCATAAAATTAAATAAGTTTGAGTAAATATATTTTACCAAAATTTTCTAAAAAAAACAAAAAAAACATTTCTGAAATAATTTAATCTATTTGTGAATACGTCCTTAAAAGATTAAAAATCCAACAAGTATTTAATTTTTGCAAGAATTTTCAAATCAACGTGTTTTTCACCGCAAAAAGACGCTAAACTTTCGTATACACTTGCTAAATTATGGTTATCCGCTGACGCAAGGGAAAAAAATTGCCAAAAATAAGGAAGAGATCATGTAGGAAGAACAAATGAAAGAAATGTCTGGAAATGGAGTTTTTCAAAGATGATGATCACACTTACCCGTCATCATGTGTTTATTTTTTTTGTTCACACACATTTTTGTAAGTTCATGAATAAAAAAAAATCATATTTACTTCTTTAAAATGGTAAATAATAATTAGTTTGTTTACAAACTTGCTTGACATATTTTTATAATTTTGATTATTTTTTATAAATTTATGAACACAAAAATGTTCTCATTATTTCTTCATGAAAGATAAACGATAAACATTGCATGTTAGTTAACGTATTTTATAATCTTATAATTATAAAATTACTAGCAGTATAGCCCGACGTTGCTCGGGTGTAATGAAAGCTTTAAAACTAATCCATAGTCCTGGAGCTCCGACTCAGCCTAAAGAATATTTGTATGGTGAGAATCTGATAAAAATTGTGGATTTGTATAAAGGACACACAGACAGATAAACAGACACACACAAACATCTTGCCTTATATATATATATATATATATATATATATATATATATATATATATATCCGAGTGAGTACAGAACGAAGAAATAATTTTTTCCAACGTCCAAAACATTAATTTAAAACAGTGCTCGATATATAATATATATAGAGCTGTGAATAGTTATTATAAATTATATTTTAGAACATGTACATAATGTTTTTTATATATATGTGTCCTCTACAATCATATGGTTGTTTCGACATTGGGTCTCCAATGTCTCTTCAGGAGGAATGAAGAAGAATGGAAATCTTCGCTGTCTATATTTGGTTCCTTGTTAGTGTGAGTTTGGTTGGGGTTATTGATAATAAAGGGAATATGTCTTCTGTGTTGACCGCTAGAATTTTGAAGGAAATAGAGTGCGAAGTTAAATGGTTGATTAATGACATTAGCTGTTTGTTGGGATGTACGTTTTTATTGCTTGGGTATATCTTTTGGTTAGAATTTCGAAGAATTGTGTGCTTAGTTAAAAGGTTGATTACTTGGTCAGTTGTGTCGTGTGTGTGCGCGCCATGGGGGGTTGTGATTAGGTAACCCGTCCTGTTTGCTGATCTTAAGAATTTGATTAATGAGTGTCTGTTGTTACTAGGCGGATTTTATGTATTCTTTTTTATCTAGTGACTAGATTATATTACTTAGGGTTCCTGAGATGGATGTGGTAGGGGTGGGATGTCTATTCTGTACAGAGTATTTTTGTGTATTTCAGCATGTTTTTTTTTAATATATACAGAAGACATATTCCCTTTATTATCAATAAATCAATTATGTACATGTTCTAAAATATAATTTATATATATATATATATATATATATATATATATATATATATATATATATTATCGATTTTCTGCACTATTGTAAGAACTGCAACCTTCAAACTTCTGAATATCGTTTCTTATGTCCTTGTCTACGAGTGTATAAAATTTTATTCAAATCGGACCACTCGTTCTATAACCCAATTTTTTCGATTATCGATTTTCGATATTTATCGGGGGTACCTCGACACAAACCTAGCTAAGAACACTCGCAGACGCTTATAGTACAACTGTGTAAATTTTCAAGAAAATCGGTTCAGCCGTTTCGGAGTCTATAGGTAACGGACACACACACACACACACACACACACACACACACACACACACACAGTTCCATTTATAAATAAGTTTAGATTATTATAAATAAGCAATTTAATAAATATATACTGTTTAATAGAGATCGAACGTTGTAATGAATGTGTAGACCACGGGAAATAATCACACTTTATCACGTCTTATCTTCATTTGTTGTTTTGTCACTTCAACGTTATTTTTTGTTTTGTTTTGTTTTGTTTTGTTTTCTTCACGGTAAGGCTGTCGTTACATCAGTTTTAAAGGTACATAGAGAACCAAACATGATATTTAGGCAGGTCGCCATAATGATTTAGTTTATCAGTGTATTTATCTATATCGAAATGGACTGCGCTTGATAAACGTAAATATAAGCCTATCTTATAAAGGCTTACTTACGTAGATAGCTTTCATATGACTATTTAGATAAGAAGAGGATTAAATTACATATATTTTTTCTCTCCGCCATTAGATATTTATATCGATAACATTAACCGCCTGCATTGCATGAACAAAATACGTGGAATGATTTTAATAAAAATATGTGTTTAAACTCCTATATTTTTTATTTGTGAAGCAACCACTTAAAAAAAGAAACTTTTTTTTAAAAAGATTTTTGTAGCCTAGCATATGTGCTGATTCCTTAAGTTTACACAGTTTCCAGTGGCGTTCTCTATCTATTATTTCAATTTAATTTCATAGGGGGCGATGATCCCATTTCTTCTTTACAGGGTTAGAGAGAGATAACTCATGATTACCAAAAGTGGCTCTACTACGCAAGGAATGAGAATCATATACCCCAGGGATTGTAATAAAGGGTTCGGTTCGAAATTCGTAGCACCCGAAGAAGGCCGGAGCGTACAACGGCCAAAACGTCGTACCAATGGTAATAAAGATGAGGACAATAGTCCGAATAATGTAAATACTGTAAATGATAATTGCTCTAATGAACTGTCTTCTTTGGCATGAATTTGAGCCTACTGCTAGATTGGCAATTAGGTCTCGTCGTCTCATCGCCCTTAGTTCAAGGGAGATAATTATTGTTTTTCTTTGTACTGACGATGGCTATACATATACAAACATAAATATCTATCTATCTCTCTCTCTCTATATATATATATATATATATATATATACACACACACATATATATGCAGTATGATTTTAAATATACACACACACACACACATATAGATATATACGCATGTACGTGTACAAGCGTTTTTACACTGCCACTTAAGAGTGGAACGATCTCAAAATACTTTCAAAGTTGTCTTCTCATGGCATACGGTGTCCTTCGTTCGGTGTCCTTCATTGTTTTTCTCCTCTTAACTTACGGCCATATCACCGGTTCTTGTACGATCATCGAAGTTAAGCAACTTCGAACATGGTCAGTACCTAGATGGATGACCGCTTGGAAATACCAGGTGTTGTAAGTTTGGATGTGCGGGTGATGCAATGGAATGCAAAGGCTTGGAATTACTAATTAGAGAATTGAGTTCACTGACGCGCAAATACTTCTGGGAAAAAATTATTAATTCACCTCTTCTTACTCCCCAGCTTTGTGTTAATTATTAAGACGTTTAACACCAAAATAAAAATAAGAATTGCGTCAAAAATATTTAGATTTCAGCAGTAAATAACGCATAGAGGTTGATATGCCGTTAAAATACAACCTCCTCCTCTTATTTTAGGTTACATGATACTTGCAGCAATTCTCGAGGTGACCTATTCGGGAGAGTAGATGTTATTCATAAAAGCAATGGTCCAAAATGAATACAATTTACATCGGTCGGAAATTGATCTCGGTTCACTGATTCCATTTTTAGTGCTGAAAACCTTTACGTTATTCTGCACTTAAATTTGGCTTACAGACAGTTTATATTAAATTATTTCTTTTTTTATGTCCATTAGATATTAGATGATAGATTTACACTCTGACACACACTCAGCTATACGCATGAGCATTATGTACGCAGTCGGGTCATCAATCATTAATTTCACACATATTATATATATACAGTATAACCCGGATATAAGAGAAACCGATATAAGAGAAACTCTGTTATAAGATATATTTTCTCTGGCCCCAATTTAGAGCATGTGGTAATGTATATAAAATATACACAACCCGGATATAAGAGAAATCAGATATAAGAGAGTTCATATCCTGTCCCGACAACTCTCTTATATCCGGATTACACTGTATATATATATATATATATATATATACAGTATAACACATTTTATCTGGTCCAAAATTACAGCCTGTGGTAATGTACATAAAACAGACCAAACCCGGATATAAGATAACTTTTATCCGGTTCCGACAACTCTCTTATATCAGGGTTACGCTGTATATAAATTGGCATATAAATATATCCACGCATGCGCAATCGAGTCTCATCAATCATTATTTTCTTGGTCCTGTGTTTTTGTTCGTGTAGATTACTATGCGTCTGTTTTAAATTTAAATTCGGCTCTTCTTTCGATATCCTGTCCATACTGTACGTAATCCAACCCAGGTTTTATTAATAAAACTCATCTTCCTTTTCAGGGTTACTTTCAGGTCAAGTTTAATGGTTAGGGCAGTGAAGTGCGAATGAAGAGAGGCGTGACGTCTAGCATGAGTTGTTGCATCGCTGCATTTCGAAACTCGCCTAGCAGAAAAAAATAACAATAAAGTAGCACTGGATTAAAACCAGCGCACAAAGGCTCGTTTCACAACGGCCATTGTAGACCTTTACATATTCCCTAATCCCACCGATCCATATGGTTATGCAGCAGAGAGAGAGAGAGAGAGAGAGAGAGAGAGAGTTCAATAAAATAACGATAGATTCGGAAGAAAGAGAATATAAATAGATAGGGTAGAGATAAAGGAAAAAGAGAGGGGAAAATACAAAAGAGGGAGAGAGAGAAATAGAGAGAGAGAGAGAGAGTTCAATAAAATAACGATAGATTCGGAAGAAAGAGAAGAGAGGGAAAAATACAAAAGAGATAGAGAGAAATAGAGAGAGAGAGAGAAATATATAGAGAGAAATATAGAGAGAGAGTTGAATAAAATACCGATAGATTCGGAAGAAAGAGAATATAAATAGATAGGGTAGAGATAAAGGGAAAAGAGAGGGTAAAACACAAAAGAGGGAGAGAGAGAGAAATAGAGAGATAAGAACGGGAGAGATAGAACGAGAAATATTGAAAAAGAGAGAGGGAGCATAATGAAAGAGAGAGGGTAGATAAAGAGAGAAAAGGGAAAAAGAAAAGAGGATATGAAGAAAATGAAAAGGAGAGAGGGATAAAGAGAAAAGAGAAAGCTTGTGCCGATAACTGTTATGCTACACACACATTCAGGTTCGTTATATGATTCCAAGGAGACTGGGTGACTTGCGTGACTTCTGTTTACGTTCGGTATACTATTCCCAGAAGTGTGGGTGATTTCTATTTATTCCAAGAAGACTGGGTGACTTGGATGACTTCTTTTTAGGTTCGATATATTGTGCCAAGAAGATTGGGCGACTTAAATTTAGGTTCGGAATATTATCCTCAGAAGACTGAATGACTAATATTTAAGTTCAGTACATTATTCTAAGAAGACTGGATGACTTGGGTGAGTTTTATTTAGGTTCAGCATATTAATCCAAGAAAACTGGGTTACATTTATTTAGGTTCGGGATCTTTTCCCATGAAGACGAAGTAAATTGGGTGACTTTTATTTCGGTTCGGAATATTATTTCAAGAAGACTGGGTAACTTCTATTTAAGTTTGGTTTGTTACACAAAGATGACTGAGTGACTTTTATTTAGGTTTGGTATATTATTTCAAGAAGGCTGGGTAACTTGCGTGATTTCTGCTGTTTATCTTCGGTATATTATTCCAAGAATATATATATATATATATATATATATATAATTATTACCTTATAACACATGCAAACTACAAACTACTACAAAAATGTACATTTTGTTTCGACATTGAAAGAACAATGTTTCATCAGGTAGTTAACAAAAATGGTAATAAACATTTTATTTTTAAAAAATTAATTTTAAGAACAGCACTTCTCTTTATTTTTTGAATTTTTTTTTTCGTATGAGGTAAAAAAGATATTAAAAAATGGGAAAGAAAGAGGGAAGAAAAAAATCGGAAAACAAGATGACAAATCAAGAAAAGGAAAAGAAAGAGGAAAAAGAAAGAGACAGAAGAAATAGAAAGTGAAGAGGAAAATAAGTATTGCCCTAAGAACTTTTTATTACACTCGATAATTACTATTTGTAGCTTTAGCCATGTACTAGTTTATATTAGTATTTACATTTTTTATTTTTATATTCATTATTATTATTATTATTATTGTTATTATTATTATTATTATTATTATTATTATTATTATTATTTTGCTATATATATATTTTATATTTATCATTACTATTATTTTTATAATATATTTTTTATTTATTTTTATGTTTATTTATTCGATTATTTTATTTTAATTCAATTTTAATTTAAGTTTAATACAAGATAATTTAATTTTAATTTTAATTTAATTTATTTTAGTTTATCTCTTCAATTTTAGTCTAATGAATTTATATCTTTGTGTTGTTTTTTTTTTTTTAAATATCCTTTATTTTACGTTTTATGAATAATTTTTCTGTTTATGTGATTTCATCATTTTTTTTTAAATACCAAAAACTTTAACTTGAAACACTGTAACCGATGTTTATACCAGTCTGCAATTCACTTCCGGCTAAAATGTAAAATTTCTCTCTCTTAGCCGTTTCCATTGGCTCTCCCCTTTCTTCCCTCTCTACATTTTCTCACTTTTTTCCTTTTTGATTGACTGGGCAGAAGATTATCCCGCAGTAGGTTGCCATTACTTTCTGCGGTAGACTGGTTGTCAGTCAATGCTATCGAACCCAATCTGTCGTATTATTTAACCCATAACTGAATTAATAGACGGATTAATACCTTTCCCAAGGAATTCAACTGGAATTCGAACTCGGCTCCTCGAATTTTCGTTCCGAGCCGATATCCATTGCACCACAACGCACATCCTCTATAAAAGTACAATTCTTTAAAAAAAATGCCAAAAGATTTTAGCCCAAACAATGTACCGATGTCAATATGTCTGCAGTTCACTTCCGGCCAAAATTTAAAATGTTATAAAATGTCTATTTTAATGCCTATAACATCTCAATTTTGTCCTATACTCGATATAGAACCTCTAATCTTATTTCCTTCCGTACAATACTCTGATTGATCAGAATCTATTATTTGCAAGTGCAACTAGACTTACTGAGTCGTAAAATAAGTCACTTAGTAGTAGACATGGACAAACGTTATTAATGACATGAACATTTATTCCCAGCATTCTCAACATTGTTATTTTTTAGTTAGCAAGAAAATACGTAGGTGATCTTAATGTCATTGGAAGATCATGTTTTCCTGATAATAGTATACCAGAAATAAAAATGGCATTTGAAACGAATAAATAAAAACTGTTTTTTTTTTTAACAGAAATATTAAAGAAAAGAATTCAAGTTTGTTCAATCATAACACTGGTTACATCGGTACATTGACTTAATAAAGAAAAAAAAATCCCTGGTATTTCCAGAAGTATTCTTAACTAAAAATTCAGCTGAAATGTCGTTTGTCTGTGTATAAGTTTACTGGTATCAAATCAATTTTCGCAGCTTCCAACGAAGTTTATTTATTTATTTATTTATTTTTTTGTACAATAGAATTTATAACGAGCGTCTTTCGGTTGATACGTCCTGGTCTTTGAAATTCTTCCACTTTTTTCTTTTCATGTTCGTGTCTTGTTAACGGATTGTCTTTGCTTTGGCGCCTTTCAGAATATATTCGGATATACTTTGTCCGAGATATTGAAAAAGAAACAATAAAGAAATTGTGTCTCTTAAGAAAAAGATGAATGAGTGAATATAATAAAAAACAAAAAACAAAAACAACGTATGAAAGAATATAATTTTATTATATTGGAAAAATGAAAAATATAAAAGAAAAAAAACTGAGGTAAGAGGAGAAATAAAGAATCAAACAAAAACCAAAGAAAGAAACAAAGAAAGAAGTGAAAGTGGAAGGAGAAAGAAACGCTAAAGCAACAAAAAGATTAAAAAAATTGAAGAAAGTAAGAAGGAAAAAATATCATATCGCAAAACAAAAGAAAGAAAACAAAAGAAAAAAGAGAAAGTGAAAATCAAAAGAGAAATGCCCAATCAAAAGAAAGGATAAAGAGAAGGAAAAAATAAGAAAGAAAATGAAGAGGGAATATGAAAAAAGAAAGAAAAAGGGTAGATGAAATAAGAAAGAAAGAGAAAAAGAAAGATGAAATAAGAAAGAAAGAGAAAAAGAAAGATGAAATAAGAAAGCGAAGATGAAATAAGAAAGAAACAGAAGAGGAAAAATGAAATAAAAACGAAAGAGAAGAGGAAAGATGAAATAAGAAAGAAAGAGAAGAGGAAAGATAAAAAAGAAGAAAAGAGAAGAGGGAAGATTAAATAAGAAAGAAAGAGAACAGGGAGATGAAATAAGAAAGAAAGAAACAAGTGAATACTTAGCTAAGCTAACAAAAATGCAGATAAAAGAGAAATAAATTTTGTACTCGTTTCATGAACCAATTAACTCGAAGAGAGAATAATGACATTATTGATGTTCCACATTACTTCAAACAAAATGTTAGCAAGGAAACCCTATTAATACTGTAAAAGAGTGATAACAGTTCAGTCAGTCAGTTAAGTGCCATGCGCGATACACGCTTGGGCGATCATGTCTCGAAAGAGACATGACTGACTGGGCAGAAGATTATCCCGCAGTAGGTTGCCATTGCTTTCTGCGATAGACTGGTTGCCGACCAAGGCTATAGAACCCAATCTGTCCTATTATTTAACCCATAACTGGAAGGAAGAGACGGATTAATACCTTTCCCAAGGGTATTTGCGTGTAAGTGAATGCAAGGAATTCAACTGGAATTCGAACTCGATTCCCCAATTTCTCGTTCCGAGCCGATATCGACTGCGCCACAACGCACATCCTCTGACAGCTACAAATCTCAAAAACCTTTGAAAGATTTTAAATTTCAACCGACAATATTACTGGCTGCTCGGTGAATGCTAGGTGTTTCCTTATAAGGAAGCTGCTAATATCACCATTACCATTGGCTATTGTAGTGAATTCATTTCTTACCTGGTGCCCTACCACTTTTCTATTTGTGTCGGATTAGTAGATCGTTAAAAGAGATAAATATATGCAGAAAAAGAAAGATATATTAAGTAGAAAGTAAGAGAAACTGTAAATTTGGAGAGAAAAAGAAGAAAAAGCAACACAGAAAGAAACGAAGAAACGTGAGATGAATCGATAAATTTCATTTTCAGCCTACAAATCAGACGTTCATATTAAGACGGCTTCGATCAATAAAGATGGCATTTTTAAACATGGCAATGATACTTTTCAATTCTCTGTTCACTAATAATAATAATAATAATGATGATGATGATGATGCACAGCCTGTTTCTACTTTGACGTGCAATAAATGAGAGAAAGAGAGAGAGGGGGGATGTGCAAGGGTCGAAAATAAGAGCATAGTGTGGAAAGCCTACGGAGTTGGATATACGTCTAATGACGTCTACACCACTTTCAAAATCGTATAATTTTTAGTACTTTTCTTCTTCTCTCTTTCTTTCTTTATTTTTTTAAACTCGTTTATCTTTCTTTCTTTTTCACCTTCCCGTTCTCCTAATTTCAAGAGTCATCTTTTTCTCTCCCTTTATCTAAACTTATTTATAAATGGAACTTTGTGTGTGTGTGTGTGTGTGTGTGTGTGTGTGTGTGTGTGTGTGTGTCCGTTACCTATAGACTCCGAAACGGCTGAAATGATTTTCTTAAAATTTTACACAGTTGTACTATAAGCGTCTGTGAGTGTTCTTAGCTAGGTTTTGTGTCGAGGTACTCCCGATAAATATCGAAAATCGATAATTGAAAAATCGGGTTATAGAAGGAGTGGTCCGATTTCAATCAAATTTGATATACTCACAGACAAAGACATAAGAAACGATATTTAGAAGTTTCAAGGTTACAGTTCTTACAATAGTGCAGAAAATCGATAATATATATATATATAAGGCAAGATGTTTGTGTGTGTGTCTGTTTATCTGCCTGTATGTCTGTATTTTTTTCAGCCCTTTTATTTTAGTTTTTGCTTCGGGTTTGGCTCTAAGTAGGTATAATTGTAGTTCTTAGTCTCAGCTATGATACCATTTACTCAGAGAACTTATTTAGACTTCAAAATTCAGTTTACGACGAAAAAAACTCATTTGATATCGATCCCAGGAAATCAAAATTTGACTTACATCCATTCATTTTTCTTTCAGTCTATGGTTTCGCTTTAACTGGAGACAACAATTGCTTTTTAGTCTTTCGTGCCAACGTCCAAAGAGTTTGAGCTCCAGGAGCATGGATTAGTTTTAAAGCTTTCATTACACCCGAGCAACGCCGGGCTATACTGCTAGTTTTACTTATAATCTCATTTTTCCTTTTCTAATTCTTGCCTTTCTCCGTATCGATATTTACAATGTTTAACTCACTACGGCACAAAGCGAAATAAGGGATAGGAAGATTATGTCCGCCATGTTGCCTTCTTGAGTTAAAAATCAGCATTTTACGTAGCATCGAAGGAAGATTTCTGGCATCGGTAAAAAATAGGCAACAATTTCAGCTAGAAGATATTCCACCTCCCTCGGTATTGCCCTAACCTTCTTTGATTTCTTCACCCGCTATCTCCCTCAATATTGTGCTACTCTTCTTCAATATCTTCCATCTTTTCTATAAGTATTGTTCTAAACTTCAACCTCTTCCCTTCTGTATTTTCTTATCCTTTTACAATTTACCTTCTGACCTCTTTCGGGTCCTGGGCATGACGGTAAACTATATCTGGCAGCAAGGCATCTGATTGCGAGGTTGTGAGGATCATTAAACCACCTCTTAATTGCTGTTGTTCTCAGGTTCACCTTGACACGGAGTGGTAGCACCTGTTAGGGTCCCAGCTATGGGTAAATAGTTAGCCCCCCCCCCCCCAAACTGGAGTCAAAACACCATGAAAGTATAAAAATAGACTTTTATAGAAATATATACATAAAAATTGACTTTTATAGAAATATATATATTTTTTGAAGGAAAAAATATGACCAACAATACATTTTTTAAGAAACAATTATTACTGTAGGATATCTTTGAAAGAAAAAATTATTCCCCGAAAAACATTTTTGAATACAAAGCTAGAAGACATTTTCAGTTTTCTAAAAAAAAAAAAAATTATAATTAAAATCTGACTAAATCAACCTTCTCACTATAACTGAACATTAAAAATAAATCTTAAAACTCCACCTTTTTGGCATGAAATAATCCACAGAGGTTGATATGCGGTTAAACAAAACTCAAACTCAAACTCACCTCTTTCAGTATTTCTCACATTTTGACGTCCCTGCTTTTGAATTTCCTTAGACTTTTCCAATTTCTCTTCTCATTTCTCTCACTATTGTTCTATACTTCGAACTCTACTGTATTTTCGTAGTTTTTCACCATTTCTACTCAAATCTCGCAGTATTGTTCTACACTTCGACCTCTCTCTGTATTTTCTTACTCTTTTACAATTTCTCCTCTCACCTCTTTCAGTATTGTCCTACACGTTGACTTCACTCGTTTTGCATTTTCTTAGCCTTTTACCTACACTTCGACCTCTCCTGTATTTTCTTAGTTTTTCACAATTTATCATCTCAACTCTCTCAGTAATGTTTTACACTTGAACCACTCTCCTTCTGTATTTTCTTAGATTCTTGCAATTCCTCTTTCATCACTCTGGGTATTGTCCTACACTTCGACCCATCTTCTTTTGTACTTTCTTAGCCTTTTACAATTACACCTCTCACTTCTCTAAGTATTGTCCTACATTCCGATCTCTCCTATTTTCTTAGTTTTTCACATTTTTTCTTCTCACCTCTTTTAGTATTGTCTTACACTTCGACCTCTCTTCTTTTGCCTTAATCTTTTACAATTTTTCCTCTCGTCTCAAGGACCAGTTGATAGTAGTATCCTTCCTGATCCCTAAGACCTGAGCAAGCCGATGATGTTGTACACAAATACCAGTGACAAATGTATCGGTGCGGTATTTACCCAGCCTTGTTCTGATGAGGATGGACGAGTGCCAGGTATACCTGAGGAAGTACCTATATATTTTCTGTCACAGGCTATCAGAAACCCAGCCGGTGATAGAAAAAGAAGCGTTTGCCATTTTATACGTAGTGGAAAACTTGCACTACTACTTAAGTGGAGCTGTGTTTACCATTAAAACTGACCATAAGCCCATCAAACACTTATTGGAGGCAGAATGGACGAATAAGAAGATCCAACAGTGGGCATTGAAGCTTAGTGGCTATCAATGTAAAATAGAGTATCTAGCTAGAAAGGATTATACCTGCGCAGATCTGTTATATCAAGAATCCCAGAAAAATTAGAACCCGAATCCATGAGGTGAGAACTAGGTGTGGATGACAGAGCTTATCAGGTTAATGTGATAAATTCTCATACCCTAAGTAAACATCCAGTTTGGGAAGAAGAAGAAGAAGAAGAAGAAGAAGAAGAAGAAGAAGAAGAAGAAGAAGAAGTTATTAGAGATCCTAATTAGGAAGCCATCATAGAGAAGAGACTGGACGATAGTGAAATTACTTCTCTGAGGAATAATCCAGAGACAGGGACTACTTCTAAATATGTGATACACGATGGAGTGTTGAACTACATTTCGGGACGAGATTAAGAAAGAAGTCTAAAAATAATAGCACCAAAATTATTAAGACAAGAAATCTTAGACCTGTGTCACGAAAGGGTAGGACACATGGGAATTGATAGAATCTATGAATTAATAGTCAGGAATTATTTTTGGTTTCGACTTTATAATAATGTATTGGATTATGTGAACAAGTTCATAACGTGTCAATCGCAGAGTAGAGATAATAGGGTCGCCCCAGTGATAGAAACGGATATTCCAAATTATTCATTTCAGAAGATGAGCATGGATATTTCAGTGCCCTAAGGAAAAACTTCTCGTGGAAATCCGTATATAGTAAGCTTCGTGGACTGGCTGATGAATTGGCCAGATGCTTTCGTGATACCTAATAAAAAAGCACAAACAGTATCAAATATAATACTTCAGAAGATATTACCTAGATATGGAGCCCCTGAGCAGTTGGTCACTGACAATGTAAATGTAAATCAGATCATGGAAGAGACTCTGAGAGAATGAAATACTATACACATTACTACCTCACCATACCATCCCCAGAGCAATGCGAAGGTAGAAAGATTCCACCGGACCTTAGCCGAAGTGAAGTTATCAGGAGATAATAAGAACAGCTGGGGTGAGTATTTAACTCAAGCGCTGGCTGCCGTTCGATTTTCTATGAAAGAAACCGCGAAATTTTCCCCTTGTTATATGCTATTTTTCAGGTATGCGGTTTTACCAATAGATAATTTGCTAAAACCTAAAAGAAAATATATGGGAGAAGATTACCATAAATTGATTTTAGAGCAACAGCATAAGGTTATTACTCAGGTGAGAAGGAAAATCAGGAGAGCTCAGAAGAGGCGTAATGACAGAATAAATAAAAACAGGAAGGAAATTAACTTCCAAGTGGGAGATCCAGTATATTACAAAGTACATCCGAAGGAAGGTAAACTGGATCGGAGATAGATTTCTTTTTATAGAATAGTGGAACAGATGGAACCTGTCACTTACATAACTTGGGATCGAGTAGCTAATGATATAAAATTAGCTGAGATAGATGAATGGGAAGGAGAGAAGAGCGTAAAGAGGACTGAGCAATCTGAAGAATTCGAGACTGATAGCTAAGAAGAGGAGGAGGAAAATTATGATTACCTCAGAGAGTTTAGAGATAATAAAAAGCATCGACAATCGTGCAGTTCGATCCCCTGAGGAAACTAATAAAGCTGATGATGCACTGAAGATGAGTAATGAAGTGTCGGATAGTTCGGAAGAAGAGGATGAGATTCCGTTAACCCAGTTAAAAAATGGTTAAAAACTGAAAAAGGCCCCAGAATAAAGAAAATAAGATTGATAAAATGAATGCAGAAGAGCCTGAGAGGTGGACCGGGCTGCGGTTGTCGGTGTTAACGGCTGTGTGGAAGCCCCCCACCCCCGTGGCGCTGCTGACTGTGGACCGAATCACTTTTTCAGGTAATTACGCAATTCAATAACTATAAGAAAAACGACAGAAAGGAATGTAGAAGTACAAGTGGACCCTCATCTTTACTTCGTTGCAGAATGGACAAGGGAGGACCATTGATGTCGCTGATTCTGATTTTGACAGTAAATGCCTGGGAACGTAGCGAAAATACTGTATTTAAAAAGATTAATGAGGTGGTCATGACTAGATCAAAATGGTTGATAACTCTAGTGATAGATTTACAGCCACACGAAGAGTTATTGGCTCGTCTAGAAATTGAAATAGCAAAGCTCAATAAGCCTAGAATACAAGAAGCTCAGGATTACTCACAGAAGAGTATCTATCCTTTGGCACATGAATCCCTGATACTTGATAGACAATGGAAGGATATGAGTCTATATCTGAATGAGGTAGAGTTATTGCAGACTAGAAGAAAAAGAGCCATACTGATATTGTAGAGAAGGCAATGAGTGTGCTATTCAGAACAGTGTAAGAAGACGATGTAAGAGTGATTAGAGGAAAATTAAAAAATGTGGAAAAGAACTAACGAGTGATAGTTCAAGTAGCTAGAGAGAGTATATCCATTCCTAACGTTACCTGGTTGGAATTGGCCAAGAATAGAGGCCACATAAATTGGGTGATTTCCCATTTGTGGAGTTTTAGAGAAAATGTGTTCAATGTAACAGGGTCCTTAGCAGCGGAACTGAGGAGATTAGATGAGTTTTTACGAAGATATTTTCAGTTGTTGACGATCACAAGTAAAGTCCGACAGACCAGTCAATCATTAACCTTACTAGAGTATGTGAGAGCTCAGTTAGATATGTTATCTATGGGACACCTGCCACCAAGTATAATAACCGCGATCCGGTTAAAGGAGTTGTTAGAATACAGGCTAGATTACCTCATCACCTTAAGTTATCTGTAGATCCCACCAAGCAGTTATGGAAGTATTATAGTGTCCTAGGTTGTTTCACTTTATTGAAAAATGAGAAGTTGTTAGTACTGGTTCTGGTACTGGTTCCTCTGTTAGATAAGGATAGTACCTTCGAGATATAAAGTAATAAATCTGCATATTCCATATCCTAATACCAATAAGAAATTAGAAGCCGTAGCTAGGTATAAGGTGGAAGCGGAATTTTTAGCCTTAAATTTGGCCAGAACAAAACGTATGTTGTTAACGAGTGCTTTAGGCACCTGTGTATCTGCAAGTCCAATCTATGTGACAGGTAACCATAATCTGTGTGTGCTTGAATTATTTTAAAAAAACTTAAAGAGGAATCAAGAATTGTCAAGTAGAAGTAGTACCTAGTATTTTATTACCTACAGCAATTAGCATATTAGATGGAATTTGGGCGGTAACCACCCAAAGAGAACTAAAATTATCCAAGGTCTGTGAAGAAAGGTCCACTAGAACTATAAAGGTGAAGCAACTGTTGTTTATTGTAGAGTTACCAATGGTTTGTCGAGCTCATAGACCCTCGTTGACACTTGCCCCTTATTACCAGGCAGAAGAAAAATTTGAAGAAAAAGAATTTTTCTTGAAATTAGTGTCAACCAATTCGAGTAATTAGAATTATGGGAACCAATAGTAAAGGGATTCTCTGAGGTTTCTCTGGAGAAAATGCCAGACTTATTGAAGGCCCTTGATAAAATTAACTTGGAAGAGTTGAAATCTGAATGAGGCATAGCGGGAAGAATTAGTCCAAGTTGGGAAGAAGATAGGCGAGCTACAATAGCTTGGCCGACCATTGTAGCATTATTATTGGTCATTATAATAGTAGTAATCTGGTGGTGATTGAAGAAGCGAGCGAAATTTTCCCGCAGATGAGGTGAGCTGGTTTTATAGTACTTCATCAAAAGAGGGATTCCATTAAGTGAGCTTTGTGAAAGTATATCTAATATAAATGCGATTGAACCTACCGTAGAGCTACAAGGATAGTCGGCAGCCGTTAGGGAGAACCCCGAATCGGCTACAGAGACCATCAAGCACCCTATTAAAGCTAGGCCGGGCAGAAAAGATAAAAAAGTAAATAAATACAGTGAGTGACTAAATAATACGGAGCGTTGTGAACTCCAGGAATGGAAAAGAAATATACACAACTGCGATTATTATTGAACTGGACATGAAATTGATATATATATATATATATATATATATATATATATATATATATATAGGATCCTGTTACATTGAACACATTTTCTCTAAAACTCCGCAAATGTGAAATCACCCAATTTATGCTGCCTCTATTCTTGGCCGGATGTGCGTTGTAGTGCAGTGGATATCGGCTCGGAACGAGAAATCGGGGAACCGAGTTCGAATTCCAGTCGCATTCCTTGCATTCAATTACTCACAAATACCCTTGGGAAAGGTATTAATCCGTCTTCTTCCCTCCAGTTATGGGTTAAATAATAGGACAGATTGAGTTCTATAGCCTTGGTTGGCAACCAGTCTACCGCAGAAAGCAATGGCAACCTACTGCGGGATAATTTTCTGCCCAGTCAGTCATGTCTTTTTCGAGACATGATCGCCCAAGCGTGTATCACGTATGGCACTTAACTGACTATTCTTGGGCAATTCGAACTTGGTAACGTTAAGAATGGATATATATTATATATATTATTTTTATATTTTTGAATTTGACATGACATTGAAAAAAATATATATGTGATTCTTATTTTGCTATTAGACTTGGTACGAACTAAAAAATGAAACTGCGGACACTATAACCCTCGTAGAAGGGATTTTGTTTTAATTGAATATTGGTGTGTATAAGAACGGCGGAACTTAATCAGAAAAAAACTGAAAAGAAGGAACTGTAATATCTGAATCAATTTTCTTTTCTTACCCTTAATCGAAATAATACCTACATAGGAAAGATATAATAGACAAATTGCATGTGTAGAATTAATTTCTGAAGTATTTATGTCGATTTCAAGTAATAGACAAAAAGGTTAATGGAGTGATGTAGCAGGGGCGATATCACCCCTGAAATTATAATAATGATAGTAATATTAATAAAGGTGGATATGCTGTAAATACAGAAAGCACTAAGTGAAAGAGAGGCCTCTTCGAATAACCAAGAGGTTGATAAGCCGTAAAGAATTTGAAATATTAATAGTTCTACAGAAATATAAATTAGAACACTAGATACAATTTTTTTAAGTGTACAAAGGTAGCAGATTACTAATTAAAATGTTAATTTTATCTATAAATAGAAAACACGATCTTCTGTAAAGTTGACACACCGTGTCAGAACTATTAATAGAAAATAATCTAGAACAATGATACGAGGGTCATTCAATAAATAAGGTTAATTTTTTGGTATAAGGACTTCTAATACAGATAGAAGTTTACTTTTTTTATAATTTTTTTTCCTTTACTTCTTTTTCAAAGGGATTTGATTTTTTTTTCTTTTTTTTTTTTTTTTTTTTTTGCAGATTGAAAACAACTTTGAGAGTTTTGGAGATTAACAAAGATGGCCGACCAAGAAGCATGCTCCAGGATTGAACAGAGGTCAGTTATCAAGTATTTGGTTGCTGAAGGATGCAAAACAGTTGAAATTCATAGGGGAATGTCAACTGTGTATGGTGCCACATGTTTTAACCAAAAAAATGTCTACAAGTGGGCTAAATTGTTTCAAGAAAGACGGAACAGTGTTGAAGATGAAGACAGGCCTGGGAGGCCTACAGAAGTGAGGTCACCTGAGGTGATCGAATCAGGCAATGACCTCATTCAGTCTGATAGAAGGATGATAGTGGATGACATTGCAAGGACTTTGAGCCTATCTGTTGGGACAGCACACAAAATTGTCCATGATGACCTTGCCTACTCGAAAGTCAGCTGCCGGTGGGTGCCAAAGATGCTTCCTGCAGAGCACTAACAAAAGAGGGTTGGGTTGTCCCAGCAGTGTCTCTCTCGCTTTGAGAAGGATGCCTCTTCAGACTTTCACCTGTTCGGTCCCTTGAAAGCGTTTACGAAAGGTACGATGTTTGAAAGTGACGATGAAGTCAAAAGTGCTGTGAGCGATTGGCTGAGACATCAGTCCAAAGATTTTTACGCTGAGGGAATACGAAAGCTTGTGCACAGATGGAAAAAGTGTGTGACACTGTTGGGAGCCTACGTTGAAAAATAAAAAAAATGTAAGCTTCTATTTGTATTAGAAGTCCTTATACCAAAAACTTCACCTTATTCATTGAATGACCCTCGTATATGAAACCTAAATGGCCGATGGATAAAGAGTAAAGTGTCCTCTTTGAGATTTTTAATTTGAAAGCGGATTGGCGAAGATTTGTTTATAAACAATGCAAAGGACAAGGTGGATAAATAATAAAAATGCCTGTCACGAGTCTTGCGAGTGTTAGGAGATGGGTCACAGCCGGATCACATGGAATACCGGGTTTTTCTCAATAAAAGGCAAACTTTAAGCTGTTCGATGGAGTTGGTAGTGGACTGCCGAGGAGGTACTTGGGTCCGAGATGGAGTTGGTAGGGGACTACCGAGGAGGCACTTAGGCTCGAGATTCAGTCGTTAGTGGTCTGTCAGAAGAGAAGTTGAGGTTTCGACAATCTTCGAATCCAGTCGAACTGAATTTGAGTGACGTCAGAGATTGAAAGAAAACGTTTGCTGTGTGTGCTGCTGATACGAAGACCCAAGAAGCAAATTACTTCAGCTAACATCTAAATACCACTACTGCTACTACTACTATTACTACCACTAAGAACGAGAACGTCAATGGTTGAAGTAGTTGCGCTGAGAACGGACCAAAAAAGGGTAAAACGAAAGCCACATCTCTCCTTTGTTAGGCTATAATTCATATACAAGAGACATTCAACTTTTTACAACAAGGATTTTTTTTGTTTATATTTATATATAAAAACTTTTGTCTTCCCAAAATTGAATCGACTTGGTTATATTTATTTTTCTGCTAACCCGATTCTCACCCAACGAACTTGCAGGTGGACCAACGGGGAGCTACGGATTTCTACGATCTGATAACTGCTCTCCAGGAACAAAAAATCACAACTTGGCTGGAGGGTGGCATCAAGTCGACATTTGGAACCCCAGGCTCAGGCCTAACCTATAACACTGGACCATACAGGACCAACTACCGTTGTGGTGTACGTCGGTCCAGTAGGGTCAGGATACGGTGTTACACCTGGTATTTTCGAAGGAAGTTGTTTCTTGATGGACTACCCCTTTCCAAGTGGTTTTTTCTACAGCTTCTGTCTTACAATTGACCGGATCCTGTTCTAAGCAACGTGTTTTTGAGCTGATGCCAGGATTCGTCATCAGAGGCCACAATTTAAACAATATAAGGTACACAGATGATACAATTCTGATAGCAGACAGAAAGTAGTTGAAGAGAGTGACAAGAAAGGACTACAAATAAACTGCAAGAAAACCGAATGCATGGTCATCAGCAAAAAGGGCAGCCCAAAATACCAAATACAGGTGAGGGACTCTAAAATCAAGCAGGTACAAAAATTTAAATACCTAGGAAGTGTTCTAACAGAAGACGGAAAGTGCGACACTGAGATCCGAAGGCGAATTGGCATGACGAAGGATGCATTCCAGAAGCTGAGTAAAGGATTAAGACACAGGAAAATTTCGTTAGAAACAAAGAGAGAAGTACTGGATTGCTATGTGATGTCAGTTCTTCAATATGGCAGTGAATATTGAACAATATCTTCAAAGATGAAGGAAAAATTTGAAGCAGCTGGAATATGGTTCTACAGAAGGATGCTGTGGATATCATGGACCGAGCATGTGAGCAATGACGAGGTTTTGGAAAGGATGGAAACGAAAAGGAAATTAATACTGAGCATCGGGAAGAGACAGTTAAAGTTCCTGGGACATGCAATGAGGAAGGAGGGCTTGGAGAACCTGTTACCAACAGGCTAGATAGAGGGAAAAAGAGACAGGGGAAAGCAGCGGATAACATATTTGAAGGACCTGATCAGGTAGATGATGGAACGAGGGTTGCATGGTGCAACAGGAGAAGTTGTGCTAAGAGCCACCAGGGATAGGGAGATGTGCAAAGCCTTGATCGCCTACGTCCTGAAAGAACATGGCACATAAAAGAAGAAGAAACCAAAGCATTTGATAAGAAATGGCACAGAAAGCTACTTGAAATACCAGAAAATCAAACGAATTATCTGTCTCACTCTTTTTACCGTCTATTTAACTTCTCTCTCTCTCTCGCTCTCTCTCTCTCGCTCTCTCTCGCCCCCTCTCTCTCTTTGTGTAATTCCTCACTGTCTTATTTATCTTTTTCTTCTTTCTGCCTGTCTTATTCTTTCCATGATGCTTTTACTTCTTCCTGTTGTCATCATACACTCTCTTTCTATCATTTTCACTCTCTTTCTATCATTTTCACTTTCCTCTTTCATTTTTATTTATTCTTCATCTACCCTTTCTTTTCTTTTTCTGTTATAAGTCAAACTGGTTTAAATATTACCCTTTTTTTATTGCTCTGCTTTATTTTTTGGTCTATTTGCTTATGATATGCATAGACAAAAACAAGGTCGTCAGATAGAAGTTCTTTTGGTAACCAGGATTTTTCATCTTTAATTCGCCATGTTGTCCTTTCACATCGTGCATGGTTATGGCTCTAATTTTAAAGTCCAAACATCACTGGGTGCTTTACGCATTCAGCCTTATGTCCGACATGTATTAATGCATATAAATCAAGTCTTTCATACGGATGTTCGATATCATTCTTGCAGCTATTTCTGAACGACGATCTGTGTTCATTCCTCATTCTCTCTCACTATCTACTCATAAACACGTACATGTCTCCTTTTTCCTTTTCCCTCTCTACCGTCTATTTCTATCGCTTCCGCCATTTTGTAAGCTGCAGTTCCTTCCTCTGCAAACAAAAGAGCTTCACAATTCAAAAGTCAGCTTTCAATATTGATTGGTCTGTAAGGGTTACGAGGAACCTCGGGGCGGGATTCAATGCGATGATAAAAAAGACATCGAATTTTTTTTTTACATTTCTTATGAACAATTGATCTTACCATCAAATCGGTATGCAGGCAAAAATAGAAAATAGTTTCGACTATACAAAAAATATAAGGAAGACTGATTGCATATTCAATATCAGTTTAATAACATAAAGAAGACGCCATGTTGGCTGTGGGCCTGTGTATTTTTCTCTCATCTTATTATTGCTTACATTCTAGGAAAATCGTTTAAAAAAGATGACCAAATATAAGTTAAAATCGTGCCATTTAAAAAATCATTTGCCGCTTTTCGGTTAAATAATATTGCTACTTTTATTTCTTCAGGCAATAATGTAGTCTTGAGGTGTAGATCAGAAGTTCAACTCAAGTAAGGGTTACTTGTTTAACTATTGCAGGTTTGACTTAGTGATTAGAAGTATGACTTTATGTATGAATGATCTGCTTTTAACTCGCTCCTTTTGGCAAGGAAAACGGGATGTTACAATATGAATTTATGCGTAATTTGTTTTGTTCTTGTCCCTTTTGTAGTTTAGGTATGTTTTTTTTTTAATCATTTCACCCCAAGCAAGGCATTCCACTGCCACTAGTGCGCAGGGGGTTATATAGAGGAAGATAAAGAGAAAGAGTGGTTAGCTATAGGAAATGTCAGGAGGGTGATAGACGGGTAAGGATACCGATGCTGAGGGTTGGGTAGATGGGAAGAGTGTTTGAAAGAATGGATGAGAGTTAGTGTGTTAGGAGGTGTCTATTGACCTTACATTTAAACTCCTGGAGATTGTAGTCGTCGGGGAAGCAATCATGTGGAAGGAAATTCCACAGTCGGGAAGTGCGAGAAAAGAAGCTGTTGGAGTAGAAATTGCGGGTACATTTTATCGGTTTCACTACAAAAGAGTGGGACCTAGTTGCTAATCTAGTATCTCGTGCAGATTCGATTTAGGGGGCACCAGTGATCTAAGTTCATCGGAGCAGAAGCCGTGAAAATATTTATAGAAGAGACACAGGGAAGCCACGCCACACCACGCCACGCCGGTGAGAGAGATAGACTGCAGCCGGTCTGCCAAGTCGGTATCGATCACATTACAGACTCTCCGTTGTATTTTGTCAAGAACCCCGAGGAGAATAGCAGGGGTACCCGACCAGATGCGGCAGTAGTATTCAATGCACGGGCGGATGGTAGATTTATATATGTGCAGGATAGATTCAGACGGCAAAACCTTCCAGGCCCTGCACAGAGGACCGACTTTTATAGCAGCGGATTTAGCAATGGATTCGATATTGTTCATCGTTTTTTACCACTTCCGGTTTGACCGTAGTATATCACCGGAGCCCCTCACAATAAAAGCATGAGACCAAGTAATTTTATTCTCCGCGTAATCTCACTCTCAATGTTACTATCACCAATTTGTAAGTTTTATTAATTTTTCTCTATATATTTGTCTATTTAATTATTTGAACTATGTTTATTTCAGATGTGCATTGTGGTGCAGTGAATATCAGCGCGAAACGAAAAATCGGAGAGCTGAGTTCGAATTCCAGTTGAATTCGTTAAATTCACTTACACACAAATACTCTTGGGAAATCCGTCTCTTCAGCTATTGGTTGATAACTGGATAGATTGGGTTCTAATGCCTTGGTTGGAAACCAGTCTACTGCAGAAACTAATGACAACCTACTGAGGTAAAATTATCTGTCCCAGTCAGTAACGTCTCTTTCGAGACATGATCGCCCAAGCATGTATCACGTTTTGCACTTAACTGAGTGACTTATTTCGTCTATATTACATACGGTTATTTTACGTTTGTATCTCTCTGTAGAGAATCCTTTCAACACGTGTCCACACACACACACACACACACACACACACACACACACACACACACACACAAGATGTAACTTTCTTGTAACTTCCTTTTCCGCAACAAACACCATGTAAACGAAATATACGCTACCTTCCTTTACCTATTTAGACAATGGCCGCTTTTGCCATATTTCTTATTACTCCTGTTCGGTTGTATTTTCAGACAAACTAGTCTTATTTATATAGTGATTTTCTAAACGCAGCTTCGATTTAGCACAAGACTGAAAGTATGGAGCACCCAGTGAGGACCAAACCAATTATTCAGTCTTAACTGATCTCGTGAGACAAGGTTGCTAACCATTATGCCACGTTAAGGTGGCCAAAGGTGATTTTCTAAGCGCATCTTAGATGTGGCACAAAGTCTTTTTTGTCGATCCTGGACCACTTGCTATTGTTAATTAGTTTAATTAGTGTGTAATTTTTGAACGTGCTTCTTGTTTCTGTAAAAGACCATGTTTTTTATATAATTTTTATAATATTTAGAGAGAGTATTTCCCGCAATATATGGGGGAAATACTTTCTCTAAATATGACAAAAATCTCCAGGATCGGCAAAAAAGATTTAGTTAATAATTTATCCAAATTCCATCTATCGGATACGCAATTAGAAGCCCTAAGCTTCGATCAAAAGTTTGCCACCGGAATACAAAAATTTGATATGACAGATTTTATCATCAAAAACCATCAAAACAACGACTCAGATTTCACCAAAGGGTATATCCAATGTATACTCACAGCTACATACAAAAAAACAAACCACATCTCAATTCCTCGCAGGTATTTAACAGCCCTGAAGGAATTAAAAAACAACAAAGATATACGCATATCTTCTTATGCCTTATTTTCTGTATTACGATGCGCTCAGGTCTATATTTTCACTCATACGACATTCACGTTAATACAACAACTTGTGTTTCAGTCCTGAATGACAATAGGTGCTATTTCTGAAAATACATTGTCCAATACATTCAGCTTCTTTTTTATTGAAAATTAAACAAACTTAATTTTGCCATAGTGGCCCTTTTCTTTTGCTTATCACTGTATATACAGGAATTTTAAAAATGATTTCCTCTCCAAACAAGGTAATAAAGCCACTAATATGCAAGGGGATACTGAGTTTTATACATTTACTAAATGATGACAACATCTATCTGAGCGTTTACGATGAAATCCAGTTCGTTTTGATAATATGAGGGAGAACTCAAGAAAAGAGAACAATAAAATAAAAGAAGACAAAAGAAACGATTTGCACTGCACTTAACTTTTTGAAGATTAAAGTTGACTGGAAAGTAAGAAGCTGGTAAAAAATTCGAAAATTGGAATGTATTAGAGAAGAAACTGTTAGCAGAGATCTTACGTTTACATTTAGCCATCTCAACTTTCAAATGATCTTATCACCACTCTAGTAATACGCTTAAAGTCGGAGGACAGGGGAAGGATATCTTATTTCATACCGAGCTAGCCACGATTACTGACCCAAACGTACCGTAGTATATCTTACGCCAAAACAACACATTTTTTTACTTACCATTCTTACTACAGCCACCATAATACCACAGGTCTCTATGTAAACCTAAGTACTTCTCATAGAAGAAAGTCCATCGGAACAATTACCATGAAAATAGTTATAGAAAAGACATAGGGAAGATACGTTACGGTGGTGGAAACGTGACTGAAGCTTAAATGCCAGATCAGAGCTAATATCATTGCAGATTCTTTTACCGATTTTTATAAAAAAATATCTAAATACATCGCAGGAGCACCAGTCGAGATGAGGCAATAATATTCAAAGCGAGGACGAAATGTTAGATAGTTTTTGGTGACAAAAACTATCTAGCACGACACAGTAAATCAAATTTCTTAGCAGAAAACCTAACATTTGCTTCAATATAATCACTCCACCTCATATCAGCAGAAGACGTTAGCCAAGTAAGCGAAACGAGTCATTCTTTTGGAGGTTAGCATCAGCCATGCTGATGAAGGCAAAAACTGTTCTCTCAGATGATTTAAAGAGATGAGTTTCTTGTTTTGTAGGTTTTAAAACTAACAAGCCTTGTAATATAACGGTCTGGCCCCACCCAAGAAGTCTGATGAAGCGTGGGTGTTTTCGGTCATTGAAAGCAGCGGATGTCATTTTGACCCTATTTCCGGCAGAGCGGAAATAGCTCAGAGCAAACAGACAGGTGTCTCTGAGAATTTACGTAGGCGTCGTGTAGGCGTCGCGTGATCAAGGCAAAGCCGGAAGAAACGATTCCCGGTTTTGGAAGATATATAAAGACTGCGAAAAACACGGATTCGCCAGTCAGTCTTGACAGTCAGAGAAGAGAGGTCGAAGAAACAACAGAGTCAGAGTCCCAGTCAGCCTCGACAGAAGTCAGTCTCGGCAGAAGTCTCGAGAAGTCGAAGAAGAAGCTAGACGAGTAAGCAGAGAGTATACACTCCCGTCGTCACCACGTCGAACCCCCATTAGAAGAGCGCTCTCTCACTCTCTGTTCCTGTGCCACACGGTCCATCGGTCATCAATAAAAAAATATAAGATATATTTTTATATACACCCGTGTTTGTCTGTTTATTGGTATACAACAGCCTTACATATTTCTCCAGTTAACAACTGATTGTAGGTTATTTTTTTAAACCAGCTACTAATTTGACATTATCGAACCAAGCAGAGTTTACTATTAAGACAGGAGTAAATAAGTAAGTATATAAGTAAAGGAGTAAATTAAAACCGATGTAAATTTACTTAGCCTTGCTCAACCTGACACAAGGTCGTATTTATGGATAACTAGAAAAATCGATCACACCTGACGAGCAAATTTAAGATTTAGCATGCGAAAAATCGGTCAGTGTGCCTCGTTTAACTTTGTCTTGCAAAATGTCGTTACCTCATTACAAGATGCATTACCTCGAGAGGATCGAGCGGGCTATATTAGCAGTCATCTGCAAGACTAGATTACGAAAACATCATACTGCGGTAGGCGGTGAGTGCATAATATGTAGCGATATTGAATTTTAAAAAGAAATGGACAGGGAAATTTTAATACTTTTAAAAGGAGGTCAGACAGAAAAAAAATTCCACCTAAGTCTGCTCACGTCTTTTTCTGTCTCATATATATCTTCATAACTATTTATCGCAATTCCTCCTATGTCAATTTGATCTATCTATCTATCTATCTATCTATCTATCTATCTATCTATCTATCTATCCCGATCTCTCTCTCTCTCTCTCTCTCTCTCTCTCTCTCTCTTTCTCTCTGTTAATATCTATCTAGAGATAGTGAGTATTCTTATGTTTACAGACTCATCACGGCATGAGAACCTACGAAAAGGTATTTTCTCTCTTTATCTATCTATCTATCTATCTATCTATCTATCTATCTATCTATCTATCTCAGCCGATCTCTCTCTCTCTCTCTCTCTCTCTCTCTCTCTCGCTCTCTCTATCTATCTATCTATCTCAGCCGATCTCTTTCTCTCTCTCTCTCTCTCTCTCTCTCTATCTATCTATCTATCTATCTATTTCAGCCGATCTCTCTCTCTCTCTCTCTCTCTCTCTCTATCTATCTATCTATCTCAGCCGATCTCACTCTCTCTCTCTCTCTCTCTCTCTCTCTATCTATCTATCTATCTATCTAGATAGATAGATAGATAGATAGATAGATAGATAGATATTGTGTATTCTTATGTTTACAGACTCATCACGGCATAAGAACAGAAGAATAGGTATTTTCTCTCTTTTGTGAAACAAAAAGTGCTTAAATGCCAAGAATTTCTGAAATCCGCAAGATCTTCCTAAGTAAACTTTCAATACAAACTACTACAAAGCCACAAACTTTTGCTCTTCCTTCTAATCTATAATATAAAAGACTACACAAGGTTACCAGGCATTACAAATTGATTCCGTTTAAAAGAATACTTACAAACAACGGAGAATTAAAAGATTACTGGTCTTTGTTGCAGCCGATTCCGAATTCTACTTTAAGTGCTTTTTATACGCGTGTCTATGGCGTCCGTGCAGGAGTGGAGATTAATTTGATGGCTTGTTTTGAGTTTTGGCATTTTATGGTTGAGTGCGTACCATTATCTGACAGATTATTTCGCCAGTAATTCCGTCTTTGAAGATGTGTTATTTATCAGGTGTTGTCCAAGTCGGTCGTATAGCGTTCGAGCACAAATGTTTTACTAAAATATTTGGCGGACCTGAAGGGGACTACCACCATCTTTAAATTTGTTGATTTTCATTTTTTTGACTTTTTTCAGTGCAATATCATCGATTACACCCTAAACTTTCTGATTGACAAAAACAATTTGGAAAAATTTCAATATTTAAACAATTTTTCTTTTTTTGGGTGGGGGCTCAGTTTCTCATACAACGTTATATGAAAAATCGATCCTACATTTTAAGGAACCAATCGCCGGTGCGACATTACAACCAACTGTAAATTTGTTGATTATCATTTTTTTTTTACTTTTTTCAGTGCAGTCTTATCGATTACACCCTAAACTTTCCGACTGAAAAAAAAAAAAAAAAATTTTAAATTTCAATACTTAAACAATGGGGGGGGGGGGCTCAGTTTCTCAGTTTAAAAATAGGACAAGAACTCGTAAAAAAAAAATACACAAAGCGGCCCTAACGTGAGAGGTTCCAAAATGGAGGATCGATTTACTATAACGTTGTATGAGAAACTGATCCCCCCAAAGTGTTTAAATATTGAAATTTTTCTAATTTTTTTGCTAATCGAAACCTTTATGTAATAATCGATAAGATGGCGCTGAAAAAAGTCCAAAAATTAAAAATCAACAAATTTAAAGGCGGTGGTAGTGTCGCACAGGTCCGCCAAATATTTGAAGGATTAGTAAGTTTGTATTTTTTCGATTAGAAATATATAATAAATTTTTGGAGTAGTATCAAGCAGTGGTGGACTGGCCAGGATGTCAACTCGCCCGATGGCCAGTAGGTTGCTAATATTTTAGTAATTAAAAAGTAATAAGAACTTTATAAAGTCGTCAGCTGACTATCAGTTACTCAGGTCGAATGTGAGTGAACATTTTCAAAGTTAAAGATCATAAAGACAAGGCTAAGAAATTCGCTGAGGAGAATTTGAAATCCTACATGTTGCTTTGGGTACTTCGACGTGGAGTAATGTTTAGCAAGCTTGTCTCGCAAGATCAATTATGTCTGAAAAGTGAGTTCGATCGTCACCGGGTGCCTCAAAGTTAAGGTCTTGTGCCACATCTAGGCTACGTTTAGAAAATCATCTATGAGACACCTCCACGTGGTGTAATGGTAAACGCGCTTGTCTCGTTAGAACAATTACGACTGAATAGAGAGTTTTATCCTCACTGTGTTCCCTATGTTTTCGGCCTTGTGAACCTTCTAATGTGCATTGGATATCGGCTCGGAACGAGAAGTCGGGGAGCCGTGTTCGAATTCTAGTTGAATTCATTGCATTCACTTACGCACAAATACCCTTGGGAAAGGTATTAATCCGTCTCTTCCTTCCAGTTATGGGTTAAATAACAGGACATATTGGGTTCTATAGCCTTGGTCGGCAACCAGTCTACCGCAGAAAGTAATGGCAACCTACTGCGGGATAATCTTCTGTCCAGTTAGTCATGGCTGTTTCGAGACATGATCGCCCAAGCGTGTCTCACGTATGGCACTTAACTGACTGATTGAACCTTCTAAACTACACGTAGAAAATCGCCATCCATTGTAGTTTTTTAAAAATCACTTAGCCCTTAGCAAGGCAACAATGCTACTAAGACGCAGGGATCTAGAGCGTGTGAAAGAGAATGAATTTTTTTTTTTAGGAAGAATTGGAAACCCGACCTTAAACAGGGAGCAATGGATAAACCTATGGCTCTGTTCAAAAGATCGGGAGGAGTGTAAACTGGATGACAGGCGCACGTATCTACCCCTATTGAAGAAAATGAAATCAATAGTAAATAAAATTTCGGCGTTCAGTCAAAGATATTAGAACACTGGACATTATTTACGTTGTTCGGACTGTTGTCCCCATCTTTATGACCATGTTTGTGCCATTCCATGTAGCTGTGGAAAGAAATATAAAGGAGAAACGGGTTGCTCCTTTAAAGTAAGGCTGCAAGAACATTGCAAGGCCGTAACACGAGGGGAGATAGAAAAACCAACCGTAGCTGACCACATATGGAGGGGGAAAGGAGATCACTGCCCCCTATGGGATGAAGTTGAAATAATTGATAGAGAACTCCATTGGAAACTGCGTAAACTTAAGGAATCAGCGTATATGCTAGGCTACAAAAATCTCCTAAGCCGGTCAAGCATAGAAATGAATACAATATGGAAACCAGTGTTAGAAAAAATCATTAACTTCAAAGATTGGAATATGAGCTCTGGTAAAAAAAAAAAATGGTTACTGGGACATTAGATTTATAAGTCCTAAAACTTCATACACTGATGTTTCTAGTGGATATAAGCGTTGGTTAGTTCTAGTGATTTGACCCAAAGAGTTGTGAGTTCAATAACTGGCTACAGCAGCGGTGAAGAAATAACTTAAATAGTTGAATTATAGGGAGATAACTACATGACGTCCGGAAGTGACATTGCAAGTAGAATGAGAATGATATACCCCAGTGATCGAAATAAAGGGTTCGGTTTAAAATTCCTAGCATCTGAATAAGGCGGAGCGTAAACGTCGTAAACATGGCAATAGAACTGAAGACAACAGTTCGAATAATGTAAATAATGTAAATGCTACCTCATCTCATATAGACAAATAGAACTATAGAGCTGAAGTATACTTTAGAAGTAACCGGAACAAGGGATACACATCTACTCCTGTTTACCGAAGAGGAGTGTGGAACATGCTATAAGCAAACCTATCTACTTCTATTAAGTTGCTAGATGAATTGGATGCGGAAGCAATTATAATAGTCATATTTTATCGATTACTTTACCTGATCATTTAAAATTAATTTTTTATTCATTTCTGTGGTAAAATTAGTAGTAATGTCGTGACACTATCAGGTTTGGATTATGACATTTTTGGGTCCTTATGCTAATGAAATTAGCCACCTTCTAACTCGCCTGCCCCTGCCCTGAGTAATTTTTATTATTACTAATATTAAATTGAATGTTATTAATGTATGTGCCTTAACAGCATTGTTCTGTGAAACTTTTACAGACAGATGTTATAATTGTGAATTCTAACAATTTTGCGATATTTTAAACTAGAACTCAAAGGTTGTTTGCAGAATACTAGAACAATATTTGTTTAATGTTTTAAAGATGCTGATTTTTCTTTTTATTCTTTGACTCAATCAAGGCGATAATACCACTAAGGCGCAAGGGTAGGGGCGGGAAGTGAAAGAGGAAGAAAATACTTTAGAAGGAACCTGAAAACCAATCCTAAACAGAAAACACGGGATAAACAAAAGATCGGATTCAGGCTTAAACAGAATTTTGGGCCCCTTCATTACCTATGTTCGCCCCCTGTCTTCCTCTCTCTTTATATATGACCCAAAGTTTTACGATTTTGAGTTTCCTGGCATTTATTTCTTTTATAAACATTTATATTATAGCGCTTACTATAATGATGTAATTATGAATTAAAATTATATTGCGACACGGAAATTGCTATGTTTCTTGAATGAATCTACGAATCTCGTCATCAGGCAATGTTGGACGTTGGTTGTGATAATGATTTACATTTAAATACAAAAAAAAAACATCGGTTTTCTATTTATGTACATACAAAATTTATGTGTGCGTTCCTTTTAACTAATCAGAATAAAGATTCACTTTGAAGTTTGGCCAGTAGTTCCTATAGAATACATACTTACTTTTTTCTTTTTTTTCTTTTTTTCCTTTTTTCTCCCTAACGGTCAAAGTGTCAACGTACTTTTAAACTAATTTTCTTTTCTTTTTTATTATTTTTATTTTTATTGCTTCTCACTATATCGCTTTACCTTTGATGTATCTATTCTAGTACCAAAAATGTCCTTTCGGCTTTCTCCATATCTTGACCTCTTCTCATAGAAAACAGGAAAGAGATGAAGAAAGAAAATGATTTTTTTTTATTTTTATTCAAACTAAAGGGGCTTTTAAGTAAATTTACTCTTCTTATTAGTACGTATTTAATTCTAATTTTTTCAAAGGCTTTTTATTTATAAATAACATTTTTATTTTTTATTCTAATTTACTTCCTGTTATCATTATTCCATCTTTCTATTATCTATTTATTTATTATAAAAAATTTTATATCCCAATTTAATTATTTTATTTTAATATCTCGTCAATTATTAGTTCCCTTAAGCGAATTATTGGGTATATACATGTTAATTAATATAAGAGTTTTCTTTGTTTTTTTTTTATGCATGTTCTAAGGTGAACATTTTGCAATGTCTACATATGACATTTATTTCATTACGTTTATTTAATAGATTTTTATTCTTAAGTGATTTAATGATATATAATTTTCGTATAGACACAACGAGCATGGGTCGTTTAACACTATTTTGGTATGTGGAAAATATGATAATGTAATTGTATGTGGAAAAATATGATAATGTAATTGTAAGTGGAAAAATATGATAATGTAATTGCATGTGGAAAAATATAATACTATAATTGTATCTGGAAAAATATAATACTATTTTAGTACGAAGGAGCAAAAGAAATTATTACTAGTGGCATTATTGTGTAGATTACAGTCGCAATATGAGTGGAGTAAAAAATATATATTACAAATTTTTTAAAATCTGAAAAACTAGCTGAGAATAGAAGAGAATAAAAAGAAAAATATATTTTGCAGGTGTAAAGCAATAGGTCAGATGAGGTCATCATTGGCAGCCATTATGTGATAAAGCGGAAACAAGTGACTAAGAAAAACAACACTAGAAGCCTTGAACTTTTTGCTGGTGGAAGTGAAAAATAACGGTAGTTAAAACATGGTTTCGAAAATTGTCGAAAATTTTTGATGGAGCCAAGGAAGGTCAAATCCGTAATTCCCGAATTTGCTGGGAAAGGATTTGATTTGAGAAATAAATGATGTAATTACTTGAATCAGAAGAAGAAAACGAAAAGAAATGACGTCAACAGAAATATTGCTATTTCATTGGTTAAAACAAGGGAAAAATCACTCCGCCTCATAATGCGAGCTGGGAGTAATCGCATTGGCTAAAGATTTGATTTGTATGGACATCCCGTGTCTGTCATGCACCCCAAGAGAATTTGGAACAGGCATAAAAACTAGAGCCCAGAAGGCCAATGTCAGTTGGAGTCCATTCGGCTCTCGGCCCAGAGATGTAACTCTCGAGCTCTCTACGATACCCTCGTATCACTATATTTTACAAAAAGTTCGAGAAGGAAAATTGTAAAATAAATCAAACCATCTTCTTTTTGTAACCAAACTTTTCATTGGTTCGTTCTGCATCAGCAGCAGCATTTTGCCTCTCTTTCGAAAAAGCGGGAATCTTCCCGCTCTTCAAGCTCTAGTTGGAAAGAAGCCTTTGAAGCCACCAGACCTATTGTTTCAAGCTCACTTTTCTTTTAAGGCAATATATATTTTCGCCTACTCTTTAAAAAGAAAATCACTTTTCTTTTAAGGCAATATATTATTTTCGCCTACTCTTTAAAAAGAAAAGAAGCCGGTTTCATCTTTACCTGACTGAGAAATTAAATTGAATATTCAAACTTTGCAATACCAACTTTTTGCATTCAACATTTTCTCCTGGTAAATAATTATTATTGCTTCAACTTATCGGCTAAACCGCAAGTATTTTTGACATTTTTTTTATTCACACACACTTTGCTTGCTGACTATTTTCCAACTCATCACTTTGAACTATTTCAATTATTTGGACATACAGACTATTTTCCAACTCATCACTTTGAACTATTTCAATTATTTGGTCATACAGACTATATTTCCAGCTCACAATTTGAACTGTTTTAATTATTTTCTTAAACACATATAAAAAGTGTTTCATACATATTTTCGGTTAAAGGGAGAGAACTTACTTTTACCCCTTTTTATTAATTAACCGTTTTTGTTATAATTAAAATATTGTCTACCTCTGTCTTGTTTGTTCACTTATTGGTACACGTAAAATTGAGAAGCTAACATTATTACATAACAAATAAAAAAAGTAGTTAGGCCGCTACATAACGACTGAAGGAGTGAGGTTCCCAACTGGGGAGCCACGACCGAAAAGAGTGGTCGCTTCCCATAGAGTTCCTGACTAAAGATGTACAGAGGAGATAATTGCCACGCAGTTGGGTGCCAGCCGTGGAGACAGTGACAGTTGATTCCGATAGAGTCCTGGCTGAAGATGTAAAGAAACAGAAAGAACAGAGAAAGAGTTAAAATCAAGCCGAGCTAAGGCAGACAAGACGAATTTACCGCCGCCGTCACAAAGATCTCTCTTTGGTTGTTTCCGTAAGGCTTCAGTGAAAAGTCCTGATAAGACTTTTTTGAACCGTCAAAACTTGAAAAAACTTGAAGTCTCCGATTGGATTGGACAAACATTATTCTTAAACAGAAACTTTCGATCCGTTGTGAGGATAATAAATCGACGACTGTTATATTCTATTTCTTTTGCATTATTTTATTTTATTTTTTTGTATATAAAGACTTTTCCGTAATTTATTCAGGCGTCATCGAATTTATTTATTCATTTTTTTCATTAACCCAAGTGTGCACGCGCGTCCGGTCTGGTTCGACGTGGTAAAGATACGGCTAGCAGGACTTCAACGTGCCTTCCTTGAGATCAAAATTCACAGCGTGAGCAAGGAGGAACACCGTTGTAATAGACGACTTGAAGACCAGCTACTGTGACGAAGCTATCAAGACTAGCGACCCGAGAGCGTCTAAAGACTTAAATGTTTTAGCTTCTTTTAGAATTTTCCGCTTTAATGTGGGTGTTTTTTTTTCCTTTAGATATCAATGATATTTTGATAGGGATGTTCTATTTCTGTACTTATTATTATTATTAAATGAAGTGTGTTGATAGATGTGTTTTTTTAGAGAGTTCTTATTACTACCTAGATAAATCTTTACATTACTAGGGTTTTCCTCTGAAGATATTTCACATTGATAGACGATTGATTTCGTTAGGCACCTGTTTTCTAGCGGGCAATCTGTAGGGTTTCTACAATTACATTTTTTCTTGTCTAAATTGCTATTTTCCGTTATTAGGTTGTTTTTATTAATTTTGTTAAAATATTTTAAATATTATTATTGTGATTTTTTATGATTTTTTACAGATTGTTCATACAGCTGTAACTTAATTTGATAATATCTTTATTGAAAATCTTACTTAATGGAGTTTTTCCGGAAAGTGTTTCTTAATTAACACGAGGAATTTCCTCCCCAAATTACTGCTAGTCATTTGGCTGAAAGGGAGTGTGTATATAATAATATTTCTATTCCTATTTTTTTCTTCGGGGGTTGCTTTTCCTTTTACATATTTAATATTTGGGTTTTTATATCCACCATTTTTTAAGGCAGTGTTATAAAAATTGCTATGCTTATTAAATACTTCTTCATTTGCTGAATTTCTACTAATTCTGTATTCTATTGATGAGGGTACATGTTTAATAACAGATGGAGGGTGGTTAGATTTTGGGTGGATATATAAAGGATTGGTGTTTGTTTTTTTTATATGGTTGGTGTATATCCTTCTCCAGATCTAAGGTTACATCGAGCAAATCTACTTTTTTATATTTGCATTAATAGTTACTTTTAATTTAAGGTTTTTGAATTCTTTATGTAGCATTTTTCTAATTTTATCTATTTTAAAATTTGTGGCATTTCTTACTATCATAAGCCCATCATCCCAATATAATCCAATGTCTTCAGTATCTACTTCCTTATAGGCCGTGAGATTGTACAGTATTAAGAAGCTTTCCGTATCTCTTCCGCATACTTGCTTCCCCGACAGCTACAATCTCCAAGAATTTAAATGTAAGGTCAATAGTCATCTTCTATCTCACTGACTCGCATCCATTCTCTCAAGCTCTTTTCTCCGTCCACTCCACTCTCATTATACCAGTACTCTCATCCTTCTCTTACCCACTTCCTGACACACCCTATAACCTGTCTCTCTTTTTCATCACTTTCCTCCTATGTAACCCCTCTGCGTACCAGTGGCAGTAAAACTGCCTCGCTTAGGGTGAAATGATTAAACTATTTGAATGTAAAACATGAAACAAATTTTCAATTAAAACTTTTAATGACATTTGCTTTCATCTAATTTATTAATTAGCAATTTCATGTTTTTTTTATCAGACCTTTAGATCTTACAGAAATGTATATCGAATGAAGAGCCTGTAGTATTCCGAATGAAGGGTTTGTAGTATACCGAATGAAGGGCTTGTAGTATTCCGAATGAAGGGCTTGTAGTATTCCGAATGAAGGGCTTGTAGTATACCGAATGAAGGGCTTGTAGTATTCCGAATGAAGGGCTTGTAGTATTCCGAATGAAGGGTTTGTAGTATACCGAATGAAGAGCCTGTAGTATTCCGAATGAAGGGCTTGTAGTATACCGAATGAAGGGCTTGTAGTATTCCGAATGAAGGGCTTGTAGTATATCGAATGAAGGGCTTGTAGTATACCGAATAAAGGGTTTGTAGTATTCCGAATGAAGGGCTTGTAGTATTCCGAATGAAGGGCTTGTAGTATACCGAATGAAGAGCCTGTAGTATATCGAATGAAGAGCCTGTAGTATTCCGAATGAAGGGCTTGTAGTATACCGAATGAAGGGCTTGTAGTATACCGAATAAAGGGTTTGTAGTATACCGAATGAAGAGCCTGTAGTATACCGAATGAAGAGCTTGTAGTATACCGAATGAAGGGCTTGTAGTATACCGAATAAAGGGTTTGTAGTATACCGAATGAAGAGCCTGTAGTATACCGAATGAAGGGCTTGTAGTATACCGAATAAAGGGTTCGTAGTATACCGAAATCCTAGTATTCAAATTCACTAGCAAATCATCCTAAAAAACATAGAACAATAGAGATGGAAAATTTGTCAGGACAACTGGTTGGCCACTCATGTATAAAATAGGAAGTTACTTTTCTATCTATCTATCTATCTATCTATCTATCTATCTATCTATCTATCTATCTATCTATCTAGTCATCCGCAGACAGATCTCTTTCGCTGTATCACAGCTCATCAGTACGTTTAGACTCCGATTGCTTTTAACCCAGGATTGAAACCCGACCGGATTGGCGTCAGTTGGCGATTCTACCGATTATATATATATATATATATATATATATATATATATATATATATATATATATATATATATAATATATTTCAAGTAGTAGGAGGATTTGAACAATTATTAAGTAAATCATTGAGTTTTATATTCGACCTCAACAGAATGCAGCTAAATAACCAAGACTGTCTGAGTTCGATTCCTGGTAGTGGATGCGCACTGCTGATGAGTCCCAAATATAGGACGAAACGGCCGTCCAGTGCTTTCTACATTCTGTTGAGGTCGAATATAAAGCTCGATGATTTACTTAATAATAATAATAATAATAATAATAATAATAATAATATATATATATATATATACTTTTCTAACGAAATTATAAATCTTCACTCCAACATTTAATTTGTTGGTTCCATGCTTTAGAAAACTGTCGAAAGCACCATACTGGGTCCTTCATAAAGCAACCATTTCCTTTTAAAGTAACAAAAGAAAAACATTATTAGTTTGTTTGATATCAGCAACGATGAAGAATTGCCTGGCCTAGCTACCCAATTTTCATCGAATCTCGTGGGGTGTTAGTGACGAGAACTTTGTCAAAACATCTGGCGATGGAACAGAAAACAAAGAATTTATGAATTCCCTAAGGGTATTTGTGAAAAGTGAAAACAAGAAAGCTCGACTGGAATTTGGTTCACTGGTTCCAAGTTTCACGACGATGACGTCACGCCGCAAAGTCAATTTCAACTTAATATTTATTTAGAACAGCGTGAATTGCAATCTTTTCAACTGTATTTCAGAAGGAAACGAAAATTGCGTCGCGCTAATCTTTTAATACAGCACGTGGGGGTTAGGTCTCCATTCTTCTGTCACCCATTTGTTGGGTTTGATTCTTCTTCTATGTGACCTGTCTTTTCAGGACGTAGGCAATCATGGCTTTCCACGTTTCCCTATCTATGGTGGCTCTTAGCACGTCTTCTCCTTTTGCACCATGCAACCCTCGTTCCATCATCCAACTGATTAGGTCCTTCAAATACGTTATCCGCTGCTTTCCCCAGTCTCTTTTTTCCCTCTATCTGGCCTGTTAGTATCAGGTTCTTCAAGCCTTCTTTCCTCATTGCATGTCCCAGAAACTTTAGCTGTCTCTTCCTGATGCTCAGTATTAATTTCCTTTTTGTTTCCATCATTTCCAAAACGTCATCATTGCTCACATGCTATCCATGATATCCACAGCATCCTTCTGTAGAACCACATTTCAGTTGCTTCAAGTTTTTCCTTCATCTTCGATGATATTGTCCTGCATTCACTGCCATTCGCTATAATTTCTTGCTAATATTAATATAAGAACAGAAATAACGGGATATATCTTTTGTTTTTTGGTGACGTTCTAGAGGTACGGAGTTCCGAATTCAGTTACCGACCGATTCTGCTTCGTTCACTTCTAATTTTCTTAGAAAAGAAACGAATCCATTTACCTTTACGCAAATAGCAAAGCTGACTGGGCTCTTTTGAGGAGACAACCAATCTTGTGGAAGAACAACTTTGAATTCAAATCAGCCTGAAGAGGGATTGGCTCCGTCAGGCTGTTTGTCAAGATATACACCTGCCAGTAAAACTACAGTACATATGGTTCATTTAAAGTTCTAATAGTTTACAGGATTTGAAACGAGATGTAGCGTGGCTCTTAAATAGTTAGCTTAAAATTTCAATAGCTAAATCCACTGCTAGGAAGCTTGGATTGTGTCGTGCCGGGATGATTTTTCCGCCTGAATCCATCTTGCACATATACAAATCAACCATCCATCCTTGCATGGAATACTGCTGTCATATATGGCCAGGCACCCCCGCGGTTCATCTCAGTGTTCTCGGCAGAATCCAAAGGAGAATCAGTAATATGATAGGTACCGACTTGGCGGCTCGACTCCAGCCACTTTCACACCGACGTGATGTGGCTTCCCTCTGCCTGTTCTATAAATATTTTCATGGCTTCTGCTCTGACGAACTTAAGTCGCTGGTGCCCCTGCCACATGAGTTTACTCGTGCAACCAGACTGGCAATTGGGTCCCAATCATTTACAGTTAGATCAACCAAATGCAGCCGACAATTCTACTCCTGCAGCTTCTTTTCTCGCACTTTCTGCCTATTGAACTCACTTCCATATTCTTGCTTTCCTGACGGCTATAACCTCCAGGATTTTAAATGCAATGTCAATGCCCATATCTTAACCACTTGACTTCAGTTCTTTCAACATCACCCTGTATATCTTTTCCTTTCTCTCTACCTTTGCAACTGTCATCACACCTGTGTTCCCATCCTTCTCTTGCTCCATTCTCTGACACCCCCTGTAACTGGTTCGTCTTTCTTTTTACTCTCCTCCTATCTAATCTTTTTCTCTTATGTAGCCCCCTTCGCATCAATGGCGTTACCGCCTTGCTTGGGGTGAGACGATTAAAAAATGCTATTATATATACAATATTCCCACTGTCAGTATCACTAGTATTAATCCCATTTTACTTAACATCTCCCCACAAATAATTTAGAAAAATTAATCTACAATGAATTTCTATGTAAATTTATTTGAAATACGTTTCTATATTTAAATTATTTGAGTTGCATTTCTTAATCCAAATTATTTGCAATGCATTTTTACGACAAAACAATTGAAATTGGACTTCATTATAAAAAGGATCACTGAAATATTCATGGGATCCAAATATTCATGGGATCCAAATATTCATGGGATCCAAATATTCATGGGATCAAAAAAGGATAAAGATAAAAGGATAAAGATAAAGGTTTGCATGCGCTTTTAGAATTTCAAGAAATTTTTGGTATCACACTGAACTTCATATATATATATATATATATATATATATATGAAGGTATATATATATATATATATATATATATATATATATATATATATTGTGTGTATTTTGGCAGCATATTTTCATTAATGCAGGTTTCATTGAATAATATAGACAAGTTTTGTCTATTAATTTTGTGTAGGATCCATTCGTACCGTCTGATATACTTGAAAGACAACAAAAAATCACAGTAATTGTTGATTTTTTTATCGGGTCTAAGCATTCGGCTCACATAAGCCATTATCAAAGAATAAATATTAACACACAGTAAACATAGAACATTTAAGTTATTAACAATAAAGAGAATTAAATTGAAAATATAAGTCCATCCCTACCGTGGCGGATGGCCGAAGACAGTGACAAAATAGTGGCGTTGTGGTCCCTGATCTGATTACAGGCATTTGAGTACGTTATTGGAAATATCAAAATTGATTGTATTCAAACCAGGTTTAAATTGTTTAATGTAGATTGCTTCCAAGATTTTTAGTTTCTGTTTATTATTTTCTTGTTTAAGTATGTACGTGTTATCAACGAGCGTTTTTCTCAGAAGTGTGCGTTGATAACCGTGTTGTTTTAAATGACGGAATATATTTGAATTTTCATTTAAGTGCAACGTCAGACGCTGTGAGAGCCAATTTGTAGTGTGGCCAATGTAGATATTATTGAGGTTGTTAGAGATACATTCTCTAAATGGACATATGAATTTATATACTACATTGGTTTTTTGCAAATCACTAACGGTGGGGGAAGAGTCGTTGCGGACGAATGAATTAGATGTAGTGGATTTAGTGTAATATATAAGAAACTTAATTCTTTTGTTAGAGTCTGTCGGAGAAATATTAGTATTTATGAGTTTTTTTAGGATGTTTTCATCTAGTTGGTAGTTGGAGTGCATCTGGCTACGGTATAAGAGAGTGATATGTTTGGGATTGGTTGGGCTAGTATCATGTGTTGGTTTTTCCATGTTGAGCTTTTTAAGAAAATAACGTATTTGTTCATCAACTATGTAGTTGGGAAAACTATTATTGATGAGTGTCTGTTTTATGTGTTTTAGTTCACTGTGGAAGATCTGATTTGTAGATGAATTGACTTTTGCACGATATAATAGATTTTTTATAATGGCTATTTTGTAATAGTGGAGGCATTCACTAATATAATTGAGTGTGGAGGGATTTTTATTGGTGGGTTTTTGATACGGTGAGATAGTAAATTTATTGTTATCAGTGTTAATTAATATATCAAGAAAAGGAATTTTGTTATCATTGCTAAGTTCATAAGTGAATTTTAAAACTGAGTTATTTTGAAACTGTTTTTGAAGTTGTAAGATTTCATCGGTATTTGTAATTAATAGTAGGATATCATCATCATATCGTAGATATATTGATGGTTTTTTAAATTTTGCAAAGGTAGTATTTTCAAGGTTAGACATGTAGAAATTACTAAAAGTCGGACTAAGCACTGAACCCATGGAGACTCCGTCACGTTGTATATATATAGTGTTGTTTGGATCAACAAAACGCACTTCAGTAGTACAAGCTAGTAGAATTTTTCTTAAGATGTTGGGATTAATTTTGAGTGGGGGTAATGAAGGATTACTGTAGACATTTCTTATAATTATATCAATAGTTTCACTGACGGGTACATTAGTAAAAAGGTTTTCTACATCAAGTGAAGCTATGATTTTATTGTTAGGTTTTTCACTCTTGAGGATTTGGATTGTCTCTAGGGTTGACTTAATGCTGTATTTACTCGGAAGGTAGGGTGTGATAAGCTGGTTAATATGTTTAGTTAACTGGTATACAGGAGTAGGAATTTGGGATATGATAGGGCCGAGAGGATAGTTAGGTTTATGAGTTTTATGGTTCCATATATGTAACCAGGTTTATAGTCACCAATAATTTTAGGGAGTTTTAAGGAATTCTGATCAGCGTTGTTGGCACTAATGAGTTTATTAAGTTTAGATTTTAGTTGGTGTGTCAGGTTCTTGTTAATTTTTTAAAATTTTGTGTGGTCATGAAGTATGTGGTTGAGTTTTGTGTTGTAATCTGATTTGTTAAGTACAACAAAGATGTTAGCCTTGTCAGGTTTTTTTTACAATTATGTGAGGGTGGTTGCGTAGTTCGGCACTTTTTAGTTGTTTCGAAAGAATTTTTGAGGAGCTTCTGCTTTTATCATGGCGATCTTTGAGTTATATATGAAGGTATATATATATATATATATATATATATATATATATATATATATATATATATATATATATATATATATATATACCTTCATATATATATATATATAACTTCATATATATATATATATATATATATATACATATATAATATTATATATATATATATATATAATATATATATATATATATATATATATATATAACGTCATATATATATATATATATATATAACTTCAAATCTCTCTCTCTCTCTATATATATATATATATATATAATGAACTTAATCACAGTAAGGCAACACTAATAATTACAGACTAAACATCCGAAAATAATGCTAACTTAACAGTAATTTAAACCGTCTTGTAACCCGGCGAGAACTTCCACGTTGGTTAAATAATGGGGGGGGGGAGAGAAAAGAAACAAACAGCGCACAAGAACAATACGTCAAGTGCCCGTTAGAAAGAAAAAAAACGAAAACTTAACAATAAAGTGCTCTTTACGAAAGTACATGCGTTACTTGAAAAGTAACTTCCTATTTTATACATGAGTGGCCAGCCAGATGTCCTGACTTAACATCCTGTGATTTTATTTGGGTTTGATTAAAGGAGCAAGTCTTCTATACCAAACCAATTCTTTCGAAGAACTTGAACAGTGAATACATATTGAATTTTAAATAAAACCTCACACTAAACACTTTTCTCTCATATCTTGTAAAAATTATAGTTAATAAATAAGTTATAATTATTTTTAAATTGGGAGTTACTTTTCAATTACCCTGTATACTGGCGATAAATAAAATTTCACAACCCGAAATATGTGTTTCAATGTATTCAAGATTAAACGTATAGCGAATGTAACTTGATTACTACGTAAATACTCCTATGTAAGTCCTGACTAAACACCCTGTGGCATTTTTTTCACTTAGTTAAAATAGAAAGTCTATTATACTAAAACAAAACTTTGGAAGGACGAATACAAGAAGTTATGACTTCCATACTACAAGAGTTTTTGATTAAATAAGTTAACGCGATTCCTGGGCGGGTCGAGAAGTTGGTAGCGAAATCTGGTGCCCATGCTGAATTCTAAATAAAGCCTCATGATAAATGCTTTCCTCTAAATTCCATTTCTTGTAAAAATTTTAGTTAATGAAAAAAGTTAGAAGTATGTTAAAATGGGGAGTTATTTTCAATATATATATATATATATATATATATATATATATATATATATATATATATATATATTGGGTTGCCCGGAAAGTTTATGCCGATTTTTAGTCATTCATATTTCATCATGTTAGAACAATTTATTGAAACATATAATATACTCTCCCCTACAATTCCCACCTCTGACTGCTCGATTCCTGGATACCTTCCTCTCTTTAGGAAGGACCTCAATGTCTAAATGCATGGTCTATGACTCGATCCATGATTCCTTTTGTGATGTACCTTGGGACAATTATTTTAGTCTCCATGTTCAAGACTGCGCATTTGAAATCTACTGGGCGAAAGCTGGTTTGATGCTTTCATTCCAGCAAGAAATTTCGACTTTGCGTTCATCTCGTTAGTTCCGTTCTGCTTGCTCAGCTGCTAATAATTTCTTTCGGTTATACCGTAGTGACAGGTCTGATCACAATAGGGCCCTTTCGTTTCTGTTCGTAATAATTGTAAGCGTTTCCTAAACTATGCTAAGTTGTTGTTTACTGATAGGATGAAGCAGTGCATAGAATCTCGCAAGTTTGGTTTCAAAGATTACTGGCGGATCTGTAAGAGTGTCCTGAACAAGAGAAACCCTCGAATTCTCCTTTATTCAATAAATTCGAAGTCCTGACATCACCAGCAAACAAAGTCGAATACTTTGCTTGCAAATTCTCGTCTAACTCCACACTTGACTCGTCTAGAGTACTCACACCCAATTCCCCACCTAGAACTGAGGCTCAACTGATTAATATATATATAACCCCATCTCTGGTCTTTAACATAATTTCTAAGCTTGAATCCCATAAGGCAATCGGAGGTGATTGAATTCCAGTCATTGCCCTAAAAATTGTGCTCCTGAGCTGGCTCCAGTCGTCTTCAAACTCTATAACTATTGTCTCACTGCTTCCTTCCCGTTTGTTGGAAGTTCTCCTCTGTAGTTCCTGTTTTTAGGAACACTAATGGCCCCTCTGACCCCTTTAATTATCGACTTATTTGCCTCTTTTTGGCCAGATATTCTGGGCTAATATCAATGCTTAGATAGTTGGACATCTCACAACCTCCTTTCTGACAAACAGTATGGCGTCCGCTTCTAACGACCATCACTGAACATACATACTAGACTCTTGAAAAGAAAGGCAAAGCTCGAACTGTTGCTATTCATATCTCGAAAGCTGTTAACAAAATTTGGCATGCTGACCTTCTGCGCAAGCTCCAAAGCTACGGTATTTCTGGACGATTGTTTGCTTTAATCCAATCATTCCTATCAAATAGTGAAATAAAGGTTGTTTCTAACAGGAAAACTTCAAGAGACTCTCACACGAACGCTGGCGTCGCTCAAGCCTCTATTCTATGTCCTACACTTTTTCTGATCTTCATCAATGTTCTTCTTGATGCAACCAGTTCTCAAGTACGCATCTATGCAGGTGACACCACCATTTACTCCCGTCTCAATAGGAAATTTGCCAAGGCAGACAAAGTAAACTTGGCTGTTGCCTTTCAAAAGGACCCGCAATCTGTGATTGAATGGGAAAGGAAATGGCACGTAAATTTTAATACCTCAAAAGCAAAGTTGCTCTCTTTTAACTACCATAGAGAAATTTTCACGCCTACCATCAGAATAGATGACGCTAGTCTCCTAGCAAGCAACACATTTTGCTTCTTTGGCCTTACTCTCTTAAATGATCTCAAATGGAATGACTACATCGAATCCATAGCAACATCTACTAAGAAGGTTGGGTCGCTGTGTCGGGCCAGGAAGTTTTTATCATCAGAATCCGTTTTGCACATTTATAAACCTACCATTCGTCCGTGCATTGAATACTGTTTTCATACCTGGTCGAGTGCTCCATCTATTCATCGTGTGGTTCTCGACAAAATCCAAAGGAGGATCTGCAATATAATCGATCCTGACTTGGCAACTCGCCTTCAATCAATTTCTCACTAATGTGATGTGGCTTCTCTCTGTCTTTTCTACAAATATTTTCATTGCAACTGCACTGAGAAAGCTTTTTCCCCTTGTTCCCCGACCACATGTATTTACTCATGCTACTAGATTGGCATCAAGGTCCCATCCTTTCACCGTCGAAATAGTTCAATGTATCAGACTCTTCTACTCTTCACACTTCCCGTTCGTGGAAGTTGTTTCCATTTGCTTGCTTCTCTGATAGTTACAATCTCCAAAAGTTTAAATACAACGTCAATTTTTTTCTTCTATCTACTTGATTCCCATCCATCTCTTGTGATTTCTTCGATATCTCCTGTGCTTTGTTTGGTCTCTCATAGAAATTGTACAATATTTCATCTCTGAGGAGTGACGACATTATAATAGTGCCTTCACGAAACTCCGAAGTTGGCATAACTCTGCTTAGTTAACTGACAAACTTCTCCACATTAATCCTATTACTATTAACACTCTATCTCGATATCAAGGACTTTACGACAAAACACCTGCTTGTCAAAATATTTTTTTATCAATAAACCACTGGAACTAGGCATCATCACAACTCAACTATATATATATATTGTCATCCGCAGACAGATCTGTTTCGCCGTATCACAGCTCATCAGTACGGTTAGACTCCAGGATTGGAACCCGACCGAAATGGCGTCAGTCGGCGACTCTACCTCTGGGCTATGGGCGTTTGGTGGAAGTAGGCAGACTTTTTAGCGCATATCATTATACGCGCCCAATAGCTAGAGCGCTCTAATTCATTTCACTGAATGAGCGATGCATACATGCCAGAGTAGCTACTGTTTATCAAAATCTACTATTTTTCCAGAGTGCTCAATCAGGGTGTGAGAGCGTAAATATTGTCATCCGCAGACAGATCTGTTTCGCCGTATCACAGCTCATCAGTACAGTTAGACTCCGATTGCTTTTTTACCCAGGATTGAAACCCGACCGAAATGGCGTCAGTCATATTTATATATATTTATTATATTTTTTATTTTAATAAGTCCTCTATTTTTAACCTCAGATGTTGTTCAGAATTTATGACAACTTCTCTGTTTTAATTGCCGACGATATATTTCTGAAGAAGTGTCGGCCGAATGGCGTCTAAAATCGTCCTCTTATATTTTTTATTTTTCCTATTTAATTGAGATACTTTTGTATGTTTCTTAATAAATAATGGGTTAAATAACAGGACAGATTGGGTTCTATAGCCTTTGCTGGCAACTAGTCCACCGCAGAAAGCAATGGCAACCTTTGGAGACATGATTGCCCGAGTGTGTTTCACGTAAGGCACTTGACTGTCTAATGCCACGTGAATTGTACCGCGATGTTTTTTCTTCTGAAGTATTTCACTTTTCTTTACATTGATCTCATAATCTACAGTCCCCGATTTTATCGACAACCAACTACGACCTGACGATACTTTCTCTGATTAACGCCACAACGTCTATTTCTTTTTATTGATCACGTGGTACAAACTCTCTGTACAAAAGAAAGAAAAATGGTGTATTGTGCTCACTGGCCTCATCGCTGTTTCTGATAAATGACGTCTTTTCAGTGATACACGCATCTGATGCGGCTTAGCGTCAATATAAACTCTGTCACCTTTTTATACTGACCAACATTTCTTGACCTAGACGTTTTTTTATTTCTATTTCTTTCTATTTTCATAGGTATTGAGGCAGCCGCTGAGAATGGTTGACCATTTCCACTGTGCAAAGCCAGATATTTAGACTTTTCAACGATTCGTTTGTGAACAAAAACATCTGCTGAAGCATCCTCGCATCGTTTCTTCCTTTCCTAGTTTCCTGTTCACAGCACTATATCCGATGTATACATAGAAGCGACGATGTGAGATGGAGATCATGGAATGTTCCGCCAAAGTGAAATCTTCTATTACATTTTGGTCAGGTTGACATTTGTAAGAAGTCTAACTTACGCGAAGCAATTTCTGTCGTACTTATTTAATAAGCTTAGTGCAGTTTTTTGTGCAAATTCACAAAAATAGAACCTTCAGTAAGGATTGAACGCACTATTCAGTGATAACTGCTATCCCAGCTTACTAACAATTAACTAACGAAGAATTGGTCAAACAATTTCTTGTTACTTTTCCTTTAATTTACGACCACCAGAATTTTTTTTTTAGTCTTTGCAAATTACATGGTGTGAATAGAAAAATTAGCAATGGGAACATTTGTTGATAAATTTAGATCGACCATATCTGGATTTGTAATTAAGGAGATAGTGGCGGCAATTATTAAAAATATATATATACAATATTAATATAAATCTGAAAAGAAAATATTATTGCTTGTCCCGGCGTTCCTTAGTTATTTAGTATGCGCGTTACACCCTACTATTACTTCAGCTAAACAATGAACTATTCCCGTTTGGTTGCCATGATACACAGAAGAAAGGATATATCAAAGGCGCTGTTTGGTGTCAAATAAATAAATAAATAAATAAATAAATAAAGAAAGAAAGAAAGAAAGAAAGGGAATGAATGAATCAAAAAATAAATGAATGAAAGAAAGAAAGAGGCGATAATACTCAATGTGCTTAACGTCTGATTCAGAGAAATGAAAAACCTTATAATTTTTTTTATGAATGATGACTGCATTCATATTTATGTTTGTTGTTGTAATTTTTTGTTAAAGTTGTTAAACTCGGAGATTTATTGAGGGAGGCATACTATTTCTATAGTTATTTTATAGCCTTAGAAATCACAGGGGGGATGTATTCAGTTATTAATTTAAGAATTAAGGTTCATCAGAAAATTAAAACGGGAAAACCGTGCCATTTTCATGTGTATCGCTAATAAATTTAATTTTACAAAGATAATTTTAAACTTAAAACCCCAGCCCTATTATGGCTATCATTAATGAAATATGAATGAATTACTTTAGTAAAAAATGTTTGTAATTGTAGAAAGATGTGGCAGTTAGTTTGAATTGACCTGAAGCATGCAAACATAACAGACAAGCATTCAGTATTCACTTCTAGAATTGAGAAGAGATTAAATGGAAAAATGAAATATATTTGGTGATAGCGAGATAAACGGAAAAGTACTCGATTTCCCCTTACGAATTTCTTTAGCCACATAAAAGAAAAAAAAATTAGAAATAATGAAGATGAAACTACAAACACAACGTATTGTGCTTCTGAACTGATTAATAACCTTTCAGAATAAATAAGGTAATTGCTGAATTAACCTAATAGCAAAAGAAACAAATACTATGGGCTCGTCATTTTCGAGAGCAGCGTATTAAATAGTTTCAAGCTCTGTAGATGATAAGAAATTAAGAATTAAAATCAACCTTCTTCTTCACTCTTACAAAAATTCACAATGACGTGTGAAATCCTGGTTTTCCCAAATAGAAAAAGGATTGACCATGTGCTTAACTAAAATGTCGAACTCAGAATTTGCAAGTAGGTGTTAAATTGATTTTTGACCAATGGGAGCGACTTGTAAGACTTGAAAGGACTTGGGGATCCAGTGCGAAATTCAAAAGGACATAAATGACTTCGCAGCATCAGAGAGTCACGGATGGGAGCCGAGAGACGAAAGAACTAAAATGTAGCCGACTTCAAATCGACATGGAGATAAGGTCAGGTCGCACCTTGTTCTTTTTCTCCTTATCTCTTTCAACAATTACTACTATGAACCTTTTGTACGAACTCTACTCTTAACTTCTTAATGTTTCTAATTGCACATGAACTCCTACAATGTTAATCTTTCCCTTTAATAAATTTCTATTTTAAAATGCAAAATGTATATTTTATTTTTCTTACGCTATTCCACACAATTCCACATATTCCCATCTGCCGACAACCAACCTTATGATGATGATAATTCTGATGATAATTTTGCATCTAAAACTTGTAAGCTGTAGGGAGTTCGGTTAAGTAAGACACAAGGCCGAATACAAGAAAAATTAACCAGCTCCCTATAGCTTCAGCTCTCTAGTGAAATCGCATGATATGATCCCGCAATGTTAAAACTTACAATCTTGGACGAGCTGCATCTTTAATTAGCCATCATTTCAGGTAGGTACCACCGCTTGATTGCTGAAAAAACAGCATATGATGATGTTAACAGGGCTCGAACTTAATAAAAACAAAGTTTTATCATCAAAATGTTTATGTTATTATTAAGAGGAAAGTTCAAATTTTTTTGTCATTATTTTTTTTAATTTAATCCTTTCAAACTCGTTCGAAATTTCAATTAAAATTTATTTTTTTGTTTTACGTCAGCGATTCACGCTATGTTTACGTAATGTGACTTTTAAGCAAAACGTAAAATCATGCAAGTCGTTTTTTGGCGTTAAAAGACCCATTAATTTGAAAATTCTTGCAAAAATTAACTAATTGTCTGATTTTAATGAAACTTTCAGGACTTATTTCCTAATAAATGAAATTATTTATGCAATTTTTATTTTAGAAAATCTTAGTAAAATTAATTTTTTACATCTGTTACTCCCAATTTCAATGAATTGCATAAAACTTCTAAAAATACATTATCTATACCAATTTTTTATCTATTAGTTAAATGCAAGACTCAGTGGGGATGTAAATCATGTAATTAAAAAAAATTACGGGACCGTTTTTCCAAAAATATGCTCCGAATAGTAACATCAAAAATTCATTAAAACTACGCTACTTTTAATGTAGATAAAGTTTAATTGATTTTATTAGGTACCACCCAAAAAAACGCTGAAAAAACAGTAGTATGAAGGGAAAAGGCTCAAAAATAAATAAAAACAAAGTTTTATCGGCAAAATGTTTTTGTTATCATTAAAAGAATAGATCAAAGTATTTTTAATTATTAAAAAAAAATTTAATTATTTCTAACACGTGCAAAATTTTGGTAGAAAAACTTGACGCATAGTTTATTACGTCAAAAAACATATTACGCAATGCAATTTTTGACCGTAAAAGACACATTAATTTGGAAATTCTTGCAAAAATCAAATAATGGTGGGACTTATTCATAATAGACTGAAATTAATTTTGAAATAATTATTTTTAGAAAATATTGGTAAAAATATTTTTTTACATATGTTACCCCACACCCACCAATTAATTTCCAGAAATGTCTAAAAATTCGCCACCGCTCTCCCATAAAACCTATAATAATTAAATTCAGGAGTAATTGTGGAATGCTAATCAACTGTCTTTTTTTCTTCAAGAGGTGCCAATTTTCTAAAAAGTAGGTCCGAATTGCGAAAAGTGCAATAACTATGTCAATTTTTATTTGGATAAACTTTTAAATGCTTTTATGAACAATGTAAATCATGCATATCATAATCTGAAAAGAAAAAAAAATTCAATGAAAAATGAATTTATAACAAGAATTATTTTCATTTTTAAAATTTGTTTTTTTTTTAATAATAAATAAAGTTTCAAAAATATTTTAAAATTTATTCCTCCACTGCTCGGGCTAGGGTATGGAATTAATGCATGAAGACTACATTTACTAAACGAAAATTGAAACGCTTAATACAAATGATTGAGCCAAAGGATTTCTAAAATGATTAAAACATTTTAATTGTGTGCATTTTGATTACCCGTATCTTATTTGTACGGGTGGCCGTACGTGATACTTAAAAGTCACGTAATTCAAGGGTTGTCCTCCCTTACATGAAAAATTAAAATTCATACCAAATTCGTCTTCCATACTTGGTATTTTTTAGTCGGCTAAACATATCAGTCATCACCTTTTGATAAGGAGTTGACAGATGTGATGTTAAGGATACCGTAATTGAAAAACGCTTTTTGGGAAATATTTCAGGCAGTAAGCAACTAATTCTTGTTTCAAGTCAACTTAAAGTAAGTTTAAATTCGGTAATTTCAAAAGAATAATGCGTCAGCTAGGTGTATTTTATTTTTGAAAGATTTTTTTAAACTTTTAGAACAGCTTCTGTTTACAATCGATGAAAAAAGGCGGAAAATTTGAAATTTTAACAACTTTTTTTTTTAATCTACAAAAGTTTTGATTCCGATCAATATAATTTCGGTTTGAAATACATCAGGGTATTTTGCTTACTGTAATTAGTAAATTTAATCTCTTGGCTTTTAATTAAAGTTAAAATTAAAGCTTCAAGAAATTTTTTTTATTTTTAAAAATTAAATTTAAACTGAGGGATCGTGGCGGTACCTAGATTTTATAAATAATATAATCTTGATATCATATTCTGAAGAAGAAAAAATTCGAGGAATAATGAATTTTTAAAAGAATTGTTTTAATTTTTTTCTTTGCTAATTAAAGTTTCAAACATCTTTTTAAATTTCTTCCATTTACTCAGTGTCTTTGGTTATTAATTCATTAAAAATAAACTTTATTTACAAATTGAAAATTCATAAGCTTAATTACAAATCATTTAGAATTAAATTTTTTAAAATAATTTTTATTTTTTTATTATGTTAAACTGCACATTTTCGTTTACTATGGAAACTCATAAGAGACTTGTCATTAAAAAGTCACATGTTTTAAGGGTTGTTCCCCTTACGAAATGTTAAATAGAGTTATGTCATTTTTGAACACCATATTTCCAGTTTGATAGGCGCTGTCATCGCCTACTTAATAGGACAACGAGTCAGATCTTTGTGACTAAGAAATACAAATTCAAAATTTCATGCCATAAACAAGTAATATTTGTTTTAAATCAGATTAATATAATTTTAAATTTAATAATTTTAAAAAATAACGAGTGAAAGATGTATATTTTATTTTTGCAAAATTTTAAAAAACCGAGAATTAACTTTTGTTTACAAATGTCGATCGCTCAAAAAATAGTCGAAAAATTGAAATATCTCGTTAGGATCATATGTGTCATATTTTCATGGGTTTGTTTGTTACGTTACGTCATTACGTTTATAGAATATTTACATGTTTTTATAAAATCTATGACTATGCTAGTCGCTCTGGGTATGACGATAAACTACATCCAACAGCTAGGCCACCGATCGGGAGATTTTGATGGGCATGGAATTATCTTTTAATTGCTGTTGTTCCCAGGTCCACCCTGATCCGTTGGGTGGGAGGTAGCACCTCTTAGGTTTCCATCTATTTGCAAATAGTTATCCCCCAAACAGGGGTCAAAACACTTTGGAAGTATAAAATAGATTTTATAGTAAAAATACCAACAAATAAGCAAATAAATAACCAGCAATACATTTGACTCTCGACAAAAATCCTGTTTATAAAAATACATAAATGAAAACTGATTTCTTACCAAGAATATCTATTCTATTCATAGAAACCTATCCTAAAAAAAAAATCTTGTCGGTATTAAATAACCCATTGAAGTTAATATGTCGTAAAACAAAATAAACCTCATGCTAGTAAATAATATACGATTCAATATTTTGTGTGTATTTTGGAATTTAAGGTCTATTTATAATATATGTTACAGGCTCCGTAGTAACGTAATTTGTTCCTGAGGAAGATAACTTATAGGAGAATCGCAATTTCCTTTGTATGTGAACAAAGTTTTAGATGTGCTAAAGCCTTTTAACAATGAAATTGTGGTTCATCTATTTTTTTAATTCTCCGTTCTTTGATCGACCTCTGTCAGGTCTGGCTTTCGGCCAATTGAACCCATTGCTATCATTTGGTAATAACACCCAAGAGTGACCCGCGCGAAGCTAATCTAATTTTGTTGTGTTAAACTCAGACAATAATACATTGCAATATGCACCTAATATCACAATACCGGTTTTACAGTAACGATTTTTAATTTCTGCTGAATTCATATAACGTCAGTCGTGTTGGTTCATAATATTTATATTTTGAAAAGTTTTACTGTTTTTTTTTTTTTTTTGTATTTGACCTCAGTCGAGATCATAAGGTTCACAATCCCACACCGTAGTTAATTGTGAATTTCATAATCTTTTCAATGTGTACCGGATATTTGCGTCCCAGGATAATTGAGTATCTCAGATAATTTTTCGAAGTTTTCAAGGCAATTGCCATAAACTTTGAAAAAAACAAAAAAAAAACAGAGGTAGTAATCGCAAATTTTTTTAAAAAGAAATAAAATTAAAAAATTACAAGTTTATTTTTTTATAAATGCAATGACAGATTAAGTGTTAATCTGTCATCTGACATTGTCAATGACATTGACAATGCAATGACTATTGTTAATAGTCATTGCATTATCTGGTTGCTCGAGTAAATTCTTGGGGGGGGGGGAACCACTGACCTAAGTTCGTCGACCAACCACACATCCAAACTTACAGCATCTGGTATTTTCAAGTGGTCACCCATCTAGATAGTGACCAGGCTCGACATTGCTCAACTTTGGTAATCGTAAGGGAACCGGTGTTTCAACGTGATACGGCTGTAAACCTCACGGAAAAATTTATTAAAAATAAAAACGGAAAATCTGTTTATTTTTTTTCACAGACAACCATGTGTGTGTGTGTGGGGGGGGGGGGCGTTAGGATGTATTAGTCAAATGGTTGGGGTAAAAGTAACCAAGATGGTGAAGAAAATCAGACAAAAAATTATACAATATTATTACATTTATTTATTTATTTGTTTTATGATGCTAAAACTGGCATTCTCATAATTGTGCTGCAAGGTGGCATTAGAACTATCTGTATTTGTTTTTAACCCAAATCTATATGACAATATTAAAATCACCTAACGCTTAAGGACCGCATATGTTTAACAAAGAATAAAATGAACATAAGAGTTATACGCAAAAGCATAGTTTTATTTTATTTTTTTCTATTTTCCGAAGTCAAAATGTAATATATAACCTTGAACGGTGGAAGTAATTGACAGGCACATTCGGCCGTGGGTAAGGTCAACAAAAGTGACAATCGGTTTGAAAGGCGATGTCTCGACATTCATATAGTTGACAGATACATCCGGCTGTAGATAAAAGTCAACAAGAGACAAGAGTGTTTGACAGATATATCTGGCCGTGGATGACGTCAACAAAGCGACAAACTGGAAATGTAAAAATGCGTGAACGTTTTAAAGTCTAGAATGTTTGATTGAAGAGACAGAAACTGGCTAACAACACCTGACGACTCCTTCGTGTGCGCGATCTCTCTCTGTCTCTCTCCTGCTCTCCTGCTCTACCAACGCGTCACCGACGAAGAATAAAAATATAAAATTATATTTTCATATATACGTATTCGTCGTTGTTTATCCAAATCCAGCGTAATGTACTACAAAAAGGCTGAATATTTGTGTGTCTATTGCTGAAAGTATCTCTACAGGATACGCCACTTGTCAGCCAGATTAAACTGTCTATATATTTACAAGCGAAAATGCCCTAGGATTGTAGGCATAACGATATAGCCACGGATGTTCGTCCGAAATCATCTTACTTAAAAAAAGCCGGAATGTATATGTATGTTTGTAGTATAGTATTTGATTAGTTGTTGTTTTGAATTTGTAGTATACCAAATACCAAGTTTTCATATGAATGTGGGAGATGGACTCTAGAGATGTATCCTGAAAGTTAAGTGGGTGGCAGTTGGAGAAAAGTTTGAGAATCACTGTGCTGAAGAAAACAAAAAGTGAGGAAAGGAGTAAAGCAAAGCTATGTGTCTGTGTGTTTGGAATTACTACTACTACTACTACTACTACTACTACTAGCACGACGACGATTTCTTCTTTCGAATATTTGAAGCGTAAACCTTATTTAAAAGACTGAAAACTAAATTTAAATAAATTCAACATTACCCGTAAAAATGATTTGTTTAATGTTTTAATGATTTAACGATAACGATTAAAAAAAAACTTATTCTCTGAAATTCTTAGATTTAAGTAATCCGTATATTTTGCGGTTTTCATCTTCATCATTCTTGCTTTACTGCATTTTGCAGAGATATATTCTAACTGATTCAAGGAAAAAGAAAGAGATTAAATACTCTCCAATAATAATAATAATAATAATAATAATAATAATAATAATAATAAATCGGCAAAGATAGACATTCGTCCTATAAAAATAAATAAATAAAAAACAAAAAAGTGTCAAAAGGACTGTTTTCTTATGACACCACTTTTATCTAATTACAATTAGATTACAATTTTCGACAATTTTTTATTATTTTAAAAAGCGACGATTGACACAATTGTAAACAAAAGATTTTTTTGTTCTTTTTTATCATTTCACCGCAAGCAGGGCATTTCGCTGGCACTGTTGCGCAGGGGGTTATATAGAGGAAAATGATGAGAAAGAGTGGTTGGGGGTTACATAGGGGGAAAGTGATGAGAAAGAGTAGTTTAGAGAGTTACATAGGGGAAAGTGATGTGAAAGAATGGTTTATAGGGTTACATAGGGGAAAGTGATGAGAAAGAGTGGTTTAGAGGGTTACATAGGGGAAAGTGATGAGAAAGAGTGGTTTAGAGGGTCATATAGGGGAAAGTGATGTGAAAGAGTGGTTTAGAGGGTTACATAGGGGAAAGTGATGTGAAAGAGTGGTTTAGAGGGTTACATAGGGGAAAGTGATGTGAAAGAGTGGTTTATAGGGTTACAGGGGAAAGTGATGAAAGAGTGGTTAGGGGTTACATAGGGGGAAAGTGATGAGAAAGAGTGGTATAGAGGACAGCATAGGGAAAGTGATTAGAAAGAGTGGTTTAGAGGGTTACATAGGGGAAAGTGATGAGAAAGAGGTTTAGAGGGATATATATAGGGGAAAGTGATGTGAAAGAGTGGTTAGGCGTTATATGGGGAAAGTGATGAGAAAGAGTGGTTTAGAGGGATACATAGGAAAGTGATGAGAAAGAGTGGTTTAGAGGGCTACATAGAGGAAAGTGATGTGAAAGAGTGGTTAGGGGTTACATAGGGGGAAAGTGATGAGAAAGAGTGGTATAGAGGGATACATAGGGGAAAGCGATGAGAAAGAGTGGTTTAGAGGGTTACATAGAGGAAAGTGATGTGAAAGAGTGGTTAGGGGTTACATAGGGGGAAAGTGATGAGAAAGAGTGGTTTAGAGGGATACATAGGGGAAAGGTGATTAGAAAGAGTGGTTTAGAGGGTTACATAGGGGAAAGTGATGAGAGTGGTTTAGAGGGTTACATAGGGGAAAGTGATGAGAAAGAGTGGTTTAGAGGGTTACATAGGGGAAAGTGATGAGAAAGAGTGGTTAGGGGTTACATAGGGGGAAAGTGTGATGAGAAAGAGTGGTTTAGAGGGTTACATAGGGAAAGTGATGTGAAAGAGTGGTTAGGGGTTACATAGGGGAAAGTGATGAGAAAGAGTGGTATAGAGGGATACATAGGGGAAAGTGATGAGAAAGAGTGGTTTAGAGGGTTACATAGGGGAAAGTGATGTGAAAGAGTGGTTAGGCGTTACATATGGGGAAAGTGATGAGAAAGAGTGGTTTAGAGGGATACATAGGGGAAAGTGATGAGAAAGAGTGGTTTAGAGGGTTACATAGGGGAAAGCGGATGAGAAAGAGTGGTTTAGAGGGTTACATAGGGGAAAGTGATGAGAAAGAGTGGTTTAGAGGGTTACATAGGGAAAGTGATGTGAAAGAGTGGTTAGGGGTTACATAGGGGAAAGTGATGAGAAAGAGTGGTATAGAGGGATACATAGGGGAAAGTGATGAGAAAGAGTGGTTTAGAGGGTTACAGTAGAGGAAAGTGATGTGAAAGAGTGGTTAGGGGTTAACACAGGGGAAAGTGATGAGAAAGAGCAGAGTAGAGGGATACATAGGGGAAAGTGACAGAGAAAGAGGTTTAGAGGGTTACATAGAGGAAAGTGATGTGAAAGAGTGGTTAGGGGTTACATAGGGGGAAAGTGATGAGAAAGAGTGGTATAGAGGGATACATAGGGGAAAGTGATGAGAAAGAGTGGTATAGAGGGATACATAGGGGAAAGTGATGAGAAAAAGAGTGGTTTAGAGGGTTACATAGAGGAAAGTGATGTGAAAGAGTGGTTAGGGGTTACATAGGGAAAGTGATGAGAAAGAGTGGTATAGAGGGATACATAGGGGAAAGTGATGAGAAAGAGTGGTTTAGAGGGTTACATAGAGGAAAGTGATGGAAAGAGTGGTTAGGGGTTACATAGGGGGAAAGTGATGAGAAAGAGTGGTATAGAGGGATACATAGGGGAAAGTGATTAGAAAGAGTGGTTTAGAGGGTTACATAGGGGAAAGTGATGAGAAAGAGTGGTTTAGAGGGTTACATAGGGAAAGTGATGTGAAAGAGTGGTTAGGGTTACATAGGGGAAAGTGATGTGAAAGAGTGGTTAGGGGTTACATAGGGGAAAGTGATGAGAAAGAGTGGTTGGAGGGTTGGGCATGAGAGGAAAGGAAGGAAAGAGTGGTTAGGGGTTATATAGGGGAAAGTGATGAGAAAGAGTGGTTTAGAGGGTTACATAGAGGAAAGTGGATGTGAAAGAGTGGTTAGGGGTTACATAGGGGAAGATGTGAAAGAGTGGTTAGGGGTTACATAGGGGCAAGTGATGTGAAAGAGTGGTTAGGGGTTACATAGGGGAAAGGATGTGAAAGAGTGGTTAGGGGTTACATAGGGGAAAGTGATGAGAAAGAGGGCTTAGAGGGTTACATAGGAGAAAGTGATGTGAAAGAGGTTAGGGGTTACATAGGGGGAAAGTGATGAGGAAAGAGTGGTATAGAGGGATACATAGGGGAAAGTGATTAGAAAGAGTGGTTTAGAGGGTTACATAGGCATGATGAGAAAGAGGAAGTTTAGAGGGTTACATAGGGGAAAGTGATGTGAAAGAGTGGTTAGGCGTTACATATGGGGAAAGTGATGAGAAAGAGTGGTTTAGAGGGATACATAGGGGAAAGTGATGAGAAAGAGTGGTTTAGAGGGTTACATAGGGGAAAGTGATGAGAAAGAGTGGTTTAGAGGGTTACATAGGGGAAAGTGATGAGAAAGAGTGGTTTAGAGGGTTACATAGGGGAAAGTGATGAAAGAGTGGTTAGGGGTTACATAGGGGAAAGTGATGAGAAAGAGTGGTATAGAGGGATACATAGGGGAAAGTGGATGAGAAAGAGTGGTTTAGAGGGTTACATAGAGGAAAGTGATGAAAAGAGTGGTTAGGGGTTACATAGGGGAAAGGATGAGAAAGAGTGGTATAGAGGGATACATAGGGGAAAGTGATGAGAAAGAGTGGTTTAGAGGGTTACATAGAGGAAAGTGATGTGAAAGAGTGGTTAGGGGTTACATAGGGGGAAAGTGATGAGAAAGAGTGGTATAGAGGGATACATAGGGGAAAGTGATTAGAAAGAGAGTGGTTTAGAGGGTTACATAGGGGAAAGTGATGAGCAGGAGTGGTTTAGAGGGTTACATAGGGGAAAGTGATGTGAAAGAGTGGTTAGGCGTTACATATGGGGAAAGAAAAAGGATGAGAAAGAGTGGTTTAGAGGGATACATAGGGGAAAGTGATGAGAAAGAGTGGTTTAGAGGGTTACATAGGGGAAAGTGATGAGAAAGAGTGGTTTAGAGGGTTACATAGGGGAAAGTGATGAGAAAGAGTGGTTTAGAGTGGGTTACATAGGGGAAAGTGATGTGAAAGAGTGGTTAGGGGTTTCATAGGGGGAAAGTGATGAGAAAGAGTGGTTTAGAGGGTTACATAGGGGAAAGTGATGAGAAAGAGTGGTTTAGAGGGTTACATAAAGGGAAAGTGATGAGAAAGAGTGGTTTAGAGGGTTACATAGGGGAAAGTGATGAGAAACAGAGGTTGGGGGTTACATAGGGGAAAGTGATGAGAAAGAGTGGTTTAGAGGGTTACATAGGGGAAAGTGATGTGAAAGAGTGGTTAGGGGTTACATAGGGGAAAGTGATGAGAAAGAGTGGTTTAGAGGGTTACATAGGGGAAAGTGATGAGAAAGAGTGGTTTAGAGGGTTACATAGGGGAAAGTGATGAGAAACAGAGGTTGGGGGTTACATAGGGGAAAGTGATGAGAAAGAGTGGTTTAGAGGGTTACATAGGGGAAAGTGATGAGAAAGAGTGGTTTAGAGGGTTACATAGGGGAAAGTGATGAGAAACAGAGGTTGGGGGTTACATAGGGGAAAGTGATGAGAAACAGTGGTTAGGGGTTACATAGGGGAAAGTGATGAGAAAGAGTGGTTTAGAGGGTTACATAGGGGAAAGTGATGTGAAAGAGTGGTTAAGGGTTACATAGGGGGAAAGTGATGAGAAAGAGTGGTTTAGAGGGTTACATAGGGGAAAGTGATGTGAAAGAGTGGTTTAGAGGGTTACATAGGGGAAAGTAATGTGAAAGAGTGGTTAGGGGTTTCATAGGGGGAAAGTGATGAGAAAGAGTGGTTTAGAGGGTTACATAGGGGAAAGTGATGTGAAAGAGTGGTTTAGAGGGTTACATAGGGAAAAGTGATGAGAAAGAGTGGTTTAGAGGGTTACATAGGGGAAAGTGGTGTGAAAGAGTGGTTAGGGGTTACATAGAGGGAAAGTGATGAGAAAGAGTGGTTTAGAGGGTTACATAGGGGAAAGTGATGTGAAAGAGTGGTTTAGAGGGTTACATAGGGGAAAGTGATGTGAAAGAGTGGTTAGGGGTTACATAGGGGAAAGTGATGAGAAAGAGTGGTTTAGAGAGTTACATAGGGGAAAGTGATGAGAAAGAGTGGTTTAGAGGGTTACATAGGGGAAAGTGATGAGAAAGAGTGGTTTAGAGGGTTACATAGGGGAAAGTGATGAGAAAGAGTGGTTTAGAGGGTTACATAGGGGAAAGTGATGAGAAAGAGTGGTTTAGAGAGTTACATAGGGGAAAGTGATGAGAAAGAGTGGTTAGGGGTTACATAGGGGAAAGTGATGAGAAAGAGTGGTTTAGAGGGTTACATAGGGGAAAGTGATGTGAAAGAGTGGTTTAGAGGGTTACATAGGGGAAAGTGATGTGAAAGAGTGGTTAGGGGTTACGTAGGGGAAAGTGATGAGAAAGAGTGGTTTAGAGAGTTACATAGGGGAAAGTGATGAGAACGAGTGGTTTAGAGGGTTACATAGGGGAAAGTGATGAGAAAGAGTGGTTTAGAGGGTTACATAGGGGAAAGTGATGAGAAAGAGTGGTTTAGAGGGTTACATAGGGGAAAGTGATGTGAAAGAGTGGTTAGGGGTTACATAGGGGAAAGTGATAGGAAAGAGTGGTTTAGAGAGTTACACAGGGAAAGTGATGAGAAAGAGTGGTTTAGGGGGTTACATAGGGGAAAGTGATGTGAAAGAGTGGTTAGTGGTTACATAGGGGGAAAGTAATGAGAAAGAGTGGTTTACAGGGTTACATAGGGGAAAGTGATGAGAAAGAGTGGTTTAGAGGGTTACATAGGGGAAAATGATGAGAAACAGAGGTTGGTGGTTACATAGGTGAAAGTGATGAGAAAGACTGTTTAGGGGTTACATAGGGGAAAGTGATGTGAAAGAGTGGTTTAGAGGGTTACATTGGGAAAAGTGATGAGAAAGAGTGGTTTAGAGGGTTACATAGGGGAAAGTGGTGTGAAAGAGTGGTTAGGGGTAACATAGAGGGAAAGTGATGAGAAAGAGTGGTTTAGAGGGTTACATAGGGGAAAGTGATGTGAAAGAGTGGTTTAGAGGGTTACATAGGGGAAAGTGATGTGAAAGAGTGGTTAGGGGTTACATAGGGGAAAGTGATGAAAGAAAGTGGTTTAGAGGGTTACATAGGGGAAAGTGATGAGAAAGAGTGGTTTAGAGGGTTACATAGGGGAAAGTGATGAGAAAGAGTGGTTTAGAGGGTTACATAGGGGAAAGTGATGAGAAAGAGTGGTTTAGAGGGTTACATAGGGGAAAGTGATGAGAAAGAGTGGTTTAGAGAGTTACATAGGGGAAAGTGATGAGAAAGAGTGGTTAGGGGTTACATAGGGGAAAGTGATGAGAAAGAGTGGTTTAGAGGGTTACATAGGGGAAAGTGATGTGAAAGAGTGGTTTAGAGGGTTACATAGGGGAAAGTGATGTGAAAGAGTGGTTAGGGGTTACGTAGGGGAAAGTGATGAGAAAAAGTGGTTTAGAGAGTTACATAGGGGAAAGTGATGAGAACGAGTGGTTTAGAGGGTTACATAGGGGAAAGGGGTGATGAGAAAGAAAGTGGTTTAGAGGGTTACATAGGGGAAAGTGATGAGAAAGAGTGGTTTAGAGGGTTACATAGGGGAAAGTGATGTGAAAGAGTGGTTAGGGGTTACATAGGGGAAAGTGATAGGAAAGAGTGGTTTAGAGAGTTACACAGGGAAAGTGATGAGAAAGAGTGGTTTAGGGGGTTACATAGGGGAAAGTGATGTGAAAGTGTGGTTAGTGGTTACATAGGGGGAAAGTCATGAGAAAGAGTGGTTTACAGGGTTACATAGGGGAAAGTGATGAGAAAGAGTGGTTTAGAGGGTTACATAGGGGAAAATGATGAGAAACAGAGGTTGGTGGTTACATAGGTGAAAGTGATGAGAAAGACTGTTTAGGGGTTACATAGGGGAAAGTGATGTGAAAGAGTGGTTTAGAGGGTTACATAGGGGAAAGTGATGTGAAAGAGTGGTCAGGGGTTACATAGGGTGAAGTGATGAGAAAGAGTGGTTTAGAGGGTTACATAGGGGAAAGTGATGTGAATAAGTGGCCAGGGGTTACATAGGGGGAAAGTGATGAGAAAGAGTGGTTTAGAGGGTTATATAGGAGAAAGTGATGTGAAAGAGTGGTTAGATGTTACATAGGGGGAAAGTGATCAGAAAGAGTGGTTTAGAGGGTTACATAGGGGAAATTGATGTGAAAGAGTGGTTTGGGTGTAACAGGGAAAGTGACAAGAATTGTCAGAAGGGGGGTGATAGACAGGTAAGGATACCGAGGATAAGGGTTGCGTGGATGGGAAGAGTGTTCAAGAGAATGGGTGCGAGTTAGTGTGTTTGGCGGTGTCTATTGACCTTACATTTAAACTCCTGGAGATTGTAGCTGTCGGGGAAGCAAGTATATGGAAGAGAATTCCACACAGGCGGGAAGTGCAAGAAAAGAAGCTGTTGGAGTAGAAATTGCGGTTACATCTTATCTGTTTCACTGTTTTCACTAGTTGCTAATCTAGTATCTCGTGCAAATTCATACCTTGGGGGCACAAGTGATCTAAGTTCATCGGAGCAGAAGCCGTGAAAGTATTTATAGAAGAGGCACAGGGAAGCCATGTCACGCCGGTGAGAGAGTGACTGCAGCCGGCCTGCCAAGTCGGTATCGATCACATTACAGATTCTCCGTTGGATTTTGTCAAGAACCCCGAGGAGAATAGCAGGGGCACCCGATTAGATGTGGCAGCAGTATTCAATACAAGGGCGGATGGTAACTTCTCGGTTTTAAAAATCTTGCAAAAATAAAATATACATCAGTGATGACACATTAATTTTTGAAAAATTGGCAAATTTAATATTCAATTAATCTGATTTACACAAATATCATTTTTATTTATAGCGTGAAATTTAGAATAAAACTGTTTCTTAAACACTGAGTTCAACTTTCTGACTTTTCCACCGTATTTTGGCAGATTTGATAGATGCGAAATAAGATAAGTGTATGGCGATCAGAAGTGACATAATTGCACAATTTTTTCCCTATAAAGGAGAAGAAACCCTGACACACATGACTTTTAGTTTACACATAGAAATTACCATACAAAAAAAACTTCAAAAAAAAAAAAATAAGATTTATTTTTTAAATAGGGGGCACGACGATTTGTATTAAACATTTTAATTTTCCATTTAAACTAGCCTCAATAAATCTTTGAAGTATTTTAAAAATATTTTTTGAAACTTTAATGTATTATAATTAAAAAAATGAAACCAATTCTTTTAAAATTTCATTTTTTTTTCTGACTATAATGTTCTTAATTTATATTATTTATCCAAGCAATTAAAAGCAATTAAAAGCTTATCAAATTAAATAATGTAATAATTTTATTGCATTTTTTATTCGGAGCAGATTTTCTGGAATAAAGGCAAAGTTTTTCAAAAAATAAAAGATGATTTACATTCCCCAATGAGTCTTGCGTTTAACTAATAAAACCAATTATTGTAACAAAATTTAATTTCTTAAAATTTTATCTATTTATGTGGAGGAGGGTAACAGATGTAAACAAATATTTTTACTAAGATTTAAAAAAATAATAACTTCAAAATTAATTTCATTCATTTATGAATAAATCCTGCAAGTTTCATTAATATCTGATAATTATTTAATTTTTGCAAGAATTTCCAAATTATCACCGGAAAAAAAAAACTGAGTTATGATGTAATATAACGTTTCCATTTTTCTCGTAACGATTTGGTTACCCGCTAAAACAATAAAAAAAGACTTTTTATCAAAATTTCGAACGTATTAAGGGACTAATTTTTTTTAAATAATTAACGAATACTTTGATCTTTCCTCTTAATAATATAAACATTTTGATAGGAAAACGTTCATTTTTATTAGCTTTGGGCCCTTTTTTATTCATATTATGCTGTCTTTCAGCGATTTAGTGAGGGTACATATCTTTCTCTCTTTCTTTTATTCTTTCTTTCTTTATTTCTTTGTCGATAATCTTTTTCGTTCAGCTTTTTTCTTGTTTTTCTTTCTTTGTTATTCAATATTCTTTCTTGCTTTCTTTGTCGTTAACATTTCTTCATTACTCAGTTTTTTCTTTCATTATCATTCAATTTTCTTTCTTTCTTTCTTTCTTTATTTATTTCTTATTAAAGTTTCATTCTTTCTCGTCCAGTTTTCCTTCTTGTTGTTTTCTTTCTTTGTTATTCAAATTTTTCTTGCTGTCTTTGACTTTCATTTTTCTTTTCACCAATTCTCATTTTTCTTTTTCTTTTTTCTTTCATTTTCTTTGTCGGTAGGTTTTCTTTTCATATTTCTTTATTTCTTTTAGTCTGCTGATTTGCTGAAATGTTTCATATTTTCTACTAGTGTCAGTAATGAATGTCCGAGCTCCAGAAAATGGGGTGGTTTTGAATGTTGATTTTCAAAGCAAGCATTATCTCATCACTCGCATGACTAGTGCAACATCATCTTCTACTCCAATCGCACCTCTATAATGAACTTTTCTTCTTATACAGTAATTATAATTATATATTATAATTATAATTACCGTATAATTATAATTATATTATCTTCTGTCTTTTCTACAAATACTTTCACGGCTTCTGCTCCGATGGACTTAGTTCATTGGTGCCCCCTATATATGAATTTACTCGAGCCACAAGATTAGCAACTAGGTCCCACCCTTTTACTGTGAAACCGATAAATTGTAAACGCAAATTCTACTCCATCAGCTTCTTTTCTCGCACTTCTCGCCTGTGGAATTCCTTTCCATTTACTTGCTTCCCCTACAGCTGCAATCTCCAAGAATTTAAATGTAAAGTCAATAGTCATCTCTTATCTCATTAACCTGCATCCTCCTTCTCATGCCCCTTTCTCCGTCCACTCCACTCTCATCAGTATTCTCATCCTTCTCTTACCCACCTCCTGACACCCCCTATAACTTGTCACTCTTTCTCATAACTTTCCTCCAATGTAACCCCCTGCAAAACAGTGGTAGTAAAATGCCTTGCTTGGGGCAATATGATTATAAAAAAAAATTAACATTGTCCATAGATCAGTTAATAGCCCAAGTAAGAAACAGAATTTCGAATGCTAATATTCTCGATAAGTAAATCCCTACGCTGGAACACTGGCGAGACACAATCTTCCGATTTTTCCATTCACCCTTTTTTCATTTAAATTAGTATCGTACTAAGATTAGTGACAAAAAGAAATTGTTTATTCTCATTTATCTTTTAATCTCTGTAGACCAGAACAAGTCTTCCCCGAGTCAACTTCTCTGCCAAAAAAGATTTTCTGTTAACAGAATGTCTGCTAGCAGGAGAGTTGATGAACTATTTTCTAAGATACCATTCCAGCTTGTTCTACATCTGTTTGTCGTCCCTTCCCACTCATTTACTCTTGCACCTATCAACCCCTTCTCCCTCTGTTTCTCTCTGCTCTTATTTCCAACCAATTTGTTATTTTTACGTCTTGTTATTTCCTCTGTTTCATTCTCTTTTCTCTTCTTTTTTTTCCTCTACTTTTCACACTCTCTATTTCTTTTTCTATCATCTCTCTTTCTCTCTCCCTCTCTTCTCTCTTTCGCTTCATTCGCAAAACTTTAAGTGAAGGAAAGTGATTTAATTTTCCCAAACTAATAGAATAAAACGTAACATTTTGTTCTGGAGTAATGGTTAACGAGCTAGTCTCAAAAACTTAGTGTAGTGAGTTTGGTTCTTCTTGGTGTTCAACGGTTAAAAAAAAAAAAAAACGTAACATAAAGTCCACTAAAAAAATAATACAGACTAAAAAACGTCACTATTTTCTCTTTTAATTATAGAATATGGGACCTTCACCATCTAGTCATGGGGTAATGGTTGTGGTGGATAAGAAATTAAGGATTAAAAACAACCTTCTTCATTTTTACAAAAATTCACAATGACGTGTGAAACCCTGGTTTTGTCAAATAGAAAAAAGATTGGCCATGTGCTGAAAGAAAAACTTAAAGCCGGATTTAGTGAGCATATATTACATTTTCGGACCAATGGAAGCATTTTGCAGGACTGAAAAGAATTAGTGATCCAATGCAAAAAAAGCTAAATGTTTATAAAAGGCGAAAGGGTGGTCAGCCAGTCAGTCACATAGAAGCAGCAGAGACGACAAGCTAAAATGTAACAAGAGAGAAACTTCAAGTCCACCCGGACGGTCGTACTTTTCTCCTTCTTTCTCGTGTGCTGATTCTTTTCACTTATTCTTCTCTATTCTCAACATTCTTACTCAAAGATACATTTATATACACATACTATTATAAACTCTTGATACCCTTAACTTTCTCATTGAACATTAACTTCTACAATTCATTTTATTCTTTTCCATCAATAAATTTCTATTTTAAGATGCAAAATGTATATTTTTATTCTTCCACAAATCCACGCATTCCAACCTGCTGCCAACCTTCTGGTGACTACAAATAAATCTGTAAGTTGTAAGGAGTTCGGTTATGTATGACCCAAGGCCGAATTAATAAACATTAACCATCGCCCTATAGCTTCATGGTTAACGATATTGTTTTGACAACCGTTACTAATTTGTAGTTTTTCATTTTATTGCACAAAACCAAGCAAATACCTAAGGCATTAAAGACATTTTTGATCATCTAAACCAATGAAAATTTACAGCAAAATCTCATCATTTTATAGTTGAAATGGCTTAATCTAACCGTAAGTTTTATGCTAGCATTTTCTTCGCTTGTACTTCTCGCTGGTGAAAATCTCTTCCGGCTTCTTGCTTTCCAGTCAACTTTGATCTTCAAAAGTTTAAATGCAATGTGAATCGTTATCTTCTGTCTTCCTAGTTCTTGTTCTTTTATTGTTCTCTCTCCTTATGTTTTCTTCTTCTCATATTATTATAAGTTCTATGATAACAGTTTTTCTCTCGCTTGTGGAACTCTCTACTCGCTTTTTACTTTTCAGTCAACTTTCTATTGTAGACCCGACGCTCTTTCGGATCTTCATAAACGACCTCCCTGACGTGAGCTACGCCGATGACACCACCATTTACTCCCGCCTCAGTAAGAAATCTGGCGAGGCGGTCAAAGATAACCTCGCTGCTGTTCTCGAGAAGGACCTCCACTCTGTGGTAGACTGGGGTAAAAAATGGTTTGTAAATTTTAATGCTTCTGAAACGAATCTGCTATCTGTCAACTACCACAGGCAGTCCCTCCTATCCACCATCAGCATTGACCAAGCGAGTCTCCCTGAAAGCAATGCACTGCGCCTCGTCAGTTTCACCCTCTCTTCCGACCTCAAGTGGAACCATTACATTGAATAAATAGCTATATCGATTGCCAGGAAGATTGGGTCACTGTGTCGGGCCAGGAAATTTTTCCCACCTGAGTCCATCTTGCGCATATACAAATCAACAATCCGACCGTGTATTGAATACTGTTGCCATATCTGGTCGGGCGCCCCTGCCATTCATGTCAAGGTTCTCGACAGGCTTTAAAGGAAAATATGTAACGTGATCGGTCTCTACCTGGCAGCTCGACTCCAGCTACTTTCACATCGGTGGGATGTGGCTTCCCTCTGTCTATTCTACAAATATTTTCATGGCTTCTGCTCCTACGAGCTTAGCTCACTGATGCCCCCTCCACAAGAATTTACTCGAGCAACCAGACTGGCAATAAAGTTCCACGCTTTTACAGTTAAATTAACCAAATGCAGCCGCCACTTCAACTCCATCAGCTTCCTTTCTCGCACTTCCCGCCTGTGAAACTCCCTTCCGTATACTTGGTTCCCTGACGGCTACAATCTCCAATAATTTAAAAGCAATGTTAATTCCCATCTCTTGTCCACTTGACTCTAGTCCTTCCCTCGTTCTTTCCCCATCACCTCGGGTATCTTGTTCTTTTCCTTTCTCACTCTACCCTCGCAACTGTCTTCACACTGGTATTCCCATCCTTCTCTTGCCCTTCGCCCGACACCTCCTGTAATTGCTTCGTCTTTCTCTTTGCTCTCCTCCTGCTTAAACTTTCACTCTTCTCTTATGTGCCCCCCCCCCCTACGCACCAGTGGCGGTACCGCCTTGCTTGGAGTAAAACGATTAAAAAAATCCCCCCAAAAATGGTTATTTAAAAAAAAAAGTTTTCCCTACCTTTTTTTTCCCTTTTTTCTAGAAATGTTTCCTTTTTTTTTCTATTCTGTTTGTTCCCGTAATTTTCAGCATTTTTTTATTCAAACATTTTCTTTATTTCTTCTTCTTTTTTCCCTAATTTATATCTGCTTCACTTCTTTCTTCACTCTTTTTCTTTTATTCAAGTTTTCCTTCTTCAGAATCTTTTTTTCAGCTTCTACCATTTTCCACATTTTTCTTTTTCTTTTTACATCTGCTTCACTTCTTTCACTCGTTTCCTTTCATTCAAGTTTTCTTTTTTCTTCAGAATCTTTCTTTCAGCATGTCGCCATTTTTTCCCTTTTAAATCGCTCTATGTCACTAACAGGTTTCCATCTATTCAAATGTGAATCAATATTCATTTTTTTTAAGCTAGGATTTCTTTCATATTATTTCTGTTGCTTTCTAGCTACATAACTAAATTTATTGGTTGGCCCTCACAGTCTAATTGGTGAGGCTCCGAGAAAAACACATATTCACACACAAAGAGAGAGAGAGAGAGAGAGAGAGAGAGAGAGAGAGAGAGAGAGAGAGTGAGTGAGAGTGTGTGTGTGTGTGTGTGTACTATAAATAAAAACAGAGATGTTATCAAATCTCTCCGCTGGATTATTCTTTATTTCACGGTTATAGAATCTCGGCCATGGAATTGTGACTAAAACACACACACACACACACACACCCACACACACCCACACCCACACACACACAGAAATAGGATGACAGAATATATAGAGTAACCAAATTAATAAATGTCGTAAGAAATTTGAATGTTACTATTTTAAAACTGTTTCTGTATTTTCACGTGTATTATCAAACTGCAGTGTTATAAGTATTTTCATTGAACTATGAGAGCGGAACATAGAGAAAAACTTGTTTTGAATAACATTATTCTTTGCATGTTTTAGCAAATAAATCAAGACAAAAAATTTAGAGTAACTTTTAAAACTAAAAGACTGTCCATTCTAAGTTCTACTGTCTACGTATAAACATTATATAATTTTCGTTTGTCATAAGCAATGTCTTCTTTTTATTGTTTTACAGAATGATAAAGTCAATCTGCTAAAAGTGGCAGTGTTTTACAGCATTTAATCGTCATTCATTTCATTTCTCTTTACGCTTTTCTTCTTCTCGCTGTATATTTCTTCCAATTTTGATTTGTATCGTTTTTATTTCTTTTCATTTATTCGCATATAGGGCAGTCGTTTCTCTACTTTTTGTCCTTGTTTTATTTTTCCCTCCGTTTTTATATTATCAGGGCGAAAATAAGACAAAAAGAGAAAAAATGTGTCAGAGGATTAGGAATCAGCATTGTTTTTATGCTGATTCCTAATCCTCTGACACATTTTTTCTCTTTTTTTCTTTTCTCCGAATTATAACTCAATTTACTACAACTTTCTTTCTTTCTACAAATTGTGTTTCTTTATTTATGAGTTTCTTTTTACTATTTCTTTTTTTACCTTGTTTTTACGAACTCTTTTTCTTTAATAATTCGTTCATTTTTGTTATTAATTTCTTGATTCTTTCATTCTATTTTTTCTTTCACAATTTTATCTTTATTAATTTTTTTCTTTCTTTTCATATGCCAATTATTTTCTTATTTTTTAATTTCTTATAATCTTTTTTTTACTTTTTTCTTTCACTAATTTTGTTTTCTAAAGACTTTTTCTTTATGTTTGTCTTTAACATTTTCATCTGTGTTTTCTTTTTGTTGTTTTTCAATTTTTTTCCTTTTTTATTCATTTCCCTTTGCTCCTTCATTTACTTTTTTTTCTTTTTTAAGTTCCTTGGATTATTTACGTTCTAATTTCACGCAAGTTTTTATCCCTTCTTTTAGCTCCTGTATATATTTACTGTTTCTTTTTTTCCGGTTATTTTATTTTTACTTTTTTTACAGCTTTCATGTTTTTTTCACCCCACTTTTTTTTGTCTCTCAGCGCCGTTCTTTTCAACTCAATTTTTTTTTGTCAGAGACTTTTCCACACCAGATCCTTAACTTCGTCCGGGTAACTGTGTGGTCAGGTCTGGGGTGGAACCTAAGCCTAGAGGCAAGCCCCTCCTTTTGACTTCCAAACGAAATCGCACGTGAAAGACAAAATAAATGAAAATAAAATAAATAAAATAAAAGTGACGTAGCAGTAGTAGTGATCATGCTCTTGTCGTAATGCTGAAAAGGCATCAAAATCTCAGAACGGAGAGCAGCGAGCGAGTGAGAGAGAAAGAAAAAAATAAAAAATAAAAAAAAAATAAAAAAAAATAGACATTTGGAGGAATCCATAGTTCGAGTACTATCATATTGCAAACATACTTTCTTGAAGTTTTTGATTGTGATGTTTTTTATTTATTCATCTATATTATCCGTTTCTTTTATTTTTTTTATTTTTCTCTCTTCTTAATTAAGGTTGTCGACTTTATTTTTTAATTACTGATATACTTGTCAAAAAAAAAAAAGAAAAGCGAGAACGAAAAAAATGAAAATTCTGAAATTCACCCGGAGTATTGATGTAAGATATAAAGTCTCCTTAAACTTTTTGTTTTCAGTTCCCTGTGTCCCATCTTTACTTAATCTAACAATGATAGAGAAACAGAAACTCATTAGTCATTTTTTCTATGTTAATATCTTTCTGATTATTAAAGCTCAACTATTGTTTTCTTTTTTTAAATCTTCGCGGGTTCACATATACAGATACACTTTTTATCGTTAAATACATGCATGGTAATGGTAATTGTAATAATAGTCGTTTCCCTACAAGGAAACATTTGGTATTTGTTGACCGAGCAGCCGCTACTGCTTTCAATTGAAATTTAAATCTTTCTCTTGAAAGACTTTTTTTTTTTTTAGAAAAAGTGGTTTCTCAAGTTCAGAAGCTTTTCTCGCACTTCCCGCCTGTGGAATTCCCTTCCGCATGCTTGCTTCCCCGACGGCTACAACCTCCAGGAGTTTACATGTAAGGTCAATAGACACCTCCTAACACTAACTCGCACCCATTCTCTCCAACACTCTTCCTATGTACCTCCTTACTCGTCTATCACCCTCCTTCTGACATTTCCTATACCCAATCGCTCTATGTAACCCTCTGCGCTATTGTGGCAGTGGAATGCCTTGCTTGGGGTGATATGATTAAAAAAAAACAAAAACAAAAAAAGCTTTTATCGTTCTATCCAGTATTGATGTCAGTTTCCTTCCGAACTTTTTGCTTGAAGTAGTGTGGAATATTAAAATCTTGATTATAATGGTTGGTTGCTCCTTTTTATGTACACGCTTCTGCTAGGATGGCTAGCTAATCCATGCTGCAGACGTCTACTCAATACTAGTTTGTGTTTTATCGAGACCCACTGAGTCACAATGTCTTTTTACTGCTACTATGCTGAACAGATCTTAGTTACAGTTTCTGAGAGAGAGAGAGAGAGAGAGTGAGAGAGAAAGAGAGAGAGAGAGAGAGAGCAATTCAGTAGCTAAACAAACCCAGTACTCTGAAACTCTCAACATACATATATACATGCGTTCATTCATGCCTAGTTGAAGCAAATAAAAGAATACTATGCGATATCAATCCTCTTGTATGGCAGTGAACGCTGGACTGCCTCACCACAGATGAGGAGGGAACAGGAGGCATGTGGTTCTACAGAAAGATACTGAGAATTCATTGGACGGAACGAGTAACGAACAACGAAGAAGTCTTAAGGAAAAGAGCAACAAAAATAACACATATATTCAGAATCGGAAAGGGACAGCTAAAATTTCTTGGACACATATAAGAACGGCTTGGAGAATTTAACACTCACAGGGTATATTGAAAGCAAGAGAAATAGAGGAAGGCAAGATCACCGACCTAACAAGCTTGTATGATTGTAGAATAGGGTGCGACAGGCTTAGCAAATGAAGAAATGCTGCTAAGGGCTACAAGAGACAGGAAGTTATGGAGAACCATGATCGGGTACGTCCTGAACGAACACGGCATATAGAATAAGAACATATATGCATATTCCGATTAAAGGTGAAAAGAGAATAATTTTGAGTCTGAAAAAGAATGTAGTTACAGATATGTAGTAGTGTATATATGTGGCATGTATATATATCAGTGTATGTTTATAAATGTATATATGTGTGTATATATGTGTGTATATATGTCAGTTAGTCAGTTAAGTGCAATGCTTGATACACGCTTGGACAATTATGTCTCTTTCGATCTATGACCTGCTAGGCAAAATATTTTCCCGCAGTAAGTTGCCATTTCTTTCTGTGGTGAACTGGTTGCCAACTAAGGCTAAAGAACCCAATCTGTTCTGCTATTTAACCCATAGCTGGAGAAAGAAGCGACGGATTAATACCTTTCCCAAGGGTATTTGTACGTAAGTGATTGCAAGGAATTCAACTGAAATTCGAACTTGGATCTCCAATTTCTCATTCCAAGCCAATATCAATTACACCACAAAAAAAAAAAAAAAGAAAAAAAGAAAAAAAATCCCTGATTTAAAATCTTACAATATCAAACGGCTCCAGTACAGATATAGAGAAAACAAACAAGTCAGAGGGTGATAAGCTAGGGTAATCTATTTGATTTATGATACCCACTTATCTTTAGTCAAGTGCCATACGTGAAACACGCTTGGGCGATCATGTCTCGAAAGAGACATGACTGACTGGGCAGAAGATCATCCCGCAGTAGGTTGCCATTGCTTTCTACAGTAGACTGGTTGCCAGCCAAGGCTATAGAACCCAATCTGTCCTGTTATTTAACACATAACTGGAAGGAAGAGACGGATTAATACCTTTCCCAAGGGTATTTGCGAGTAAGTGAATGCAATGAATTCAACTGGAATTCGAATTTCCCCATTCATAATTTTGTTTTTCAGTACAAACTGATAAAGCCAAATAGAACATAAACTTTCTCCGGTGAAACGCGTCCTTGATAAATAAAATTCTACTTTGTCTCATCATCTTCACTTTTATTTCGGATTCTATTAGTATTATACATCCTACAAACACAGATGTGATATGTAAGTCTTTATTCACTAATACGTTTATGCATATACTACAGTAGCAGTGGATGTACGTTGTGGTGCAGTGGATATCGGCTCGGAACGAGAAGTTGGGGAGCCGAGTTCGAATTCCAGTTGCATTCACTTACGCGCAAATACTTTTGGGGAAGGTATTAATCCTCCTCTTCCCTCCAGTTATGGGTTAAATAACAGGACAGACTGGGTTCGACAGCCTTGGTCGGCAACCAGTCTACTGCAGAAAGTAATGGCAACCTACCGCGGGAAAATCTTCTGTCCAGTCAGTCATGTCTCGAAAGCGTGTTCATGTATGGCACTTAACTGGCTGACTGACATTAGTAGTCGTTTGTTCGAGAATTTGGTCAAGAGTAAAGTAAAAAGAATGCTAGACGGCGAATGTTGTCGTTCGCAGGACGTACAGTCTAGCGCGCAAATAAGGTCGATAGAAACTGTCTGAGCGTAAAAAGAAGAAAAACAAAACCGTTTCTAGTTGTTACAATAACAACTGCTGAGCATTGAGAAACTGTACAAACTGCATATTAGGCGTACACATCTTTTTCAGAACGTTGGTGATTATGACTCGTCATTAATTCTTGTCATTTGTAATAATTAATAAATTTTGTCTTTTTGATATCTCTCCCAAACCCTGTTTTGACATCCATTCACAATAACTTGTTAGGTTATGGGCTATAGAACGTCTATGTGTGTTTTGGAGCAAAGATGTGCGTTGTGGTGCAATGGATATTGGCTCGGAACGAGAAATCGCAGGACCGAGTTCGAATTCAAGCTGAATTCGCTGCATTAACTTACATGCAAATAACCTTGGGAAACATATTAATCCATCTTTTCTCCCTTTAGCAGTGATTGGGTTCTATAGCCTTGGTTGGCAACCAGTCTACCGCAGAAAATAATGGCAATCTACTGCAAGAAAATCTGCTCAGTCATTCATTTTTCTTTCCGAATATGATCGCCCAAGTATGTATCACGTGTGGCATTTATCTGACTGATCTTGCCTTCAGTATGTCCTGTGAGTGTCAAGTTTTCCAAGTTCTATTTCCTTGTCATTTGCCCTAGAAATTTTCAGTCTTCTCGATGTTAAGTATAAGTGTCCTTTGTGTTTCTATTTTCTCTGAAACTTCATCTTGGCTCATATGTTCGGTCCATCGAATCGTCAGCATACTTCTGTAGAATCATATTTATGTTACTTGAAATTTCTGTGCAAGTATTTGTTCAGCATTTACTGCCATATATGAGGACTGATATTAAGTGACAGTTCAATATTCGTTTTTTTTTTTGTTTCTAATGAAATGTTCATATTTCTTAATACGGCGGACCTGAAGGAGACTACCATCACTTTTAAATTTCTTGTTTTTCATTCTTTTTCACTTTTTTTTAGCACAGTCTTATCGATTATTACAAAAAGTTTCAGATTATCAAAAAAAAAAAAAAAAAAAAAAGTTGGAAAAATTTCATATTTAAACAATTTTAGCGGGGGCTCAGTTTCTCATACAACGTTATAGTAAATCGATCTTTCATTTTGGAATCATTCGCGTTGGGGTCGCTTTGCTTTAATTTTTTTAGGACGAGTTGTTGCTCTTGTTTTTTGTCTTTTTCAAGTTTTCTTCAGTTCTTACGTTGGCATCTTCCTCGGAAACTCCAAGAATAGCTTTATTCAAAAATTTCGCAAAGGATTCAGTTGTTTTTTGCAAGCAAAAAAGTTAATTGCACAGGATCGATTTAAGGTTGTATGAAAAACTTAGCGCCCCCCCCCTCCATCTCTAAAATTGTTTAAATGTTGAAACTTTTACAAATTTTTTGTCAATCGGAAAGTTTGGGGTTTAATCGATAAGATTACAATGAATAAAGTAAAAAAAAAAATTGATAATCGACAAATTTACAGGTGGTTGTAATGTCGTACTGGCGAGTGGTTCCAAAATGGAGGATCGATTTACTATAAACGTTATAAAAAAAACTGAGCCCCCATCTAAAATTGTTTAAATATTGAAATTTTTCCAAAGTTTAGGGTGTAATTGATAAGATTGCATTGAAAAAAGTTAAAAAAAATGAAAAACAACAAATTTAAAGTTGGTGGTGGTCTCCTTCAGGTCCACCCTTAATACGTTGCTCTTTCGTTTTCCTCGGATTTCAGTTTTGAATTTTCCGCCCTCCGTTAAAGCACTTCCCAGACAGGCTGACGTAAAAGTACATACTGGTTACACAAGAAAGGCACCTCGAGGTGGTGTAATGTTTGGCAAGCTTGTCTCGCTAGAATCATTACAATAGAGCAGTGTGTTCGATCCTCACTGGGTGTCTCTTACTACGCTTAGAAAATCACTTGTTACACAAGAAATAAAAATGCTTTGGTATTTGTTCAAAAGATGGCATCCATTATACTGTTTCCTCATATTAAAGTTTGTATATTTTTTTTATTTAAACGTAGATGAGCACAGACAATTGCATAAAGATAGATAAACACAAGGTCGGTGCGTAGTACCCCCGAAGCCCCCGATCGAATGGGAATCCAAGTCTGAGTGGAGGACCCGAGTAGTCCTTTGTGACTCTCGCTATCTTATCAAAATTTGCTTTTTTCTACCGACATTCATATATGTTACAAATTAAACTAAGTACAACTGTCTATTGAAGGATGTAAAATTTTCACGGTAAAATTTTCTGGGTCAAATCCGTGAATTTATTTTGCTCATCATCAGTTTCGAAAAAATGCAATATAAAATCCACTATTTCTTTATTTATAAAAATTATTCAACATATAAAGAGAAAAATCTCATTATCACAAGTCTGCTCTATTTATTCACAATTTTTCTACTTGAATTGTTCTCCTATATTGCATAGGATCCATTATCGTACATAATTAGTTTACAATAAAATTTGTATCTTATATGAACGCAACTTTATAAAAATTGAGATGTAGTAGAGTGGGGAGGGCTGTATCATAGATTTAGTGGGGGTGCGCGAGACACTTGCACCGGCCTTGTGCACACTTTATCAGTCAGTTAAGTGCCGTACGTGATACACACTTTGGGCGATGATTCGAAAGAGACATGAATGACTGGGCAGAAGATTATCCCGCAGTAGGTTGCCATTGCTTTCTGCGGTAGACTGATTGCAAGCCAAGGCTACAGAAACCAATCTGTCCTATTATTTAGCCCATAACTGGAGGGCAGAGATGGATTAATACCTTTCCAAGGGTATTTGTGCGTAAATGAAAGGAACGAATTAAACTGGAATTCGAACTCGGCACCCCGATTTGTCGTTCAGGGTCGATATCCACTACACCACAACGTACACCTTGCACCACAGCGCACATCCATGCACACATATACATTGATCAAATTGAGTAATATTAACTATAGCGGAAGATATATTCGATATGGATGTTAACATCAGCAGAAATACATGTAATATTATCTATAGCGGGTTATCCATTCTTTTCCAGTTTATAGTTGAGAGTTCGTTCTAGTGAAGGGTAGTAGTATATTGTTGCAGATTAACGGAATTTGGCCTCGTTTAGCCCACTATAAGTCATAAAAGATTATAAATTAAGAAAAGCAAATTGAGTTGAAAAATAACATTTTATATATGCACATATCAATTAAGGTTTTTACAATTAAAGTAATACTTGAAGTATAGGTCCAATGGGCGTTAAAATGTTCGTGGCAATAAAATGCTGAAAAGAGAATTAATACTTAGGAATGTGGGAGCGTTGTAAGTAAGGAATGTCTTTGGTGCATTCGCTCCTTAGGTCAGTAAGAAGTTTTGAGACAGCGAGAGATAAGAGGAGAGGGAAGGGAGGCTAGGATAGTAAGCCACTTGACTTAGGTCAAGGAGATGCTGATTACACTCCTTTCTCTCGAGTCAGTTCGTGTGTGTCGGCCTGCGTCGGTCTGTCTGGCGATGCTTTCTGTATGGGCTTTTTATTTCGACTTTTTGGATCGCAGCAGATCATTTGGGGATTCACACTTGTATTTGATTCCGGGCTTCCCATTGGCCGATAAATAAAATTCGTGTAGGAAATTTAATTCGAATTCGAACTGGAAATTTAATATTTAATTAATTTTTATTTTTCAACCGGAACATTTGCGCGAACACGGATACGCACTGCCGAGTTTTGTTCATTTGCTTTTTGGTCGTGAAAGTGCAAACATCCGATCCCTCGCTATGCTCCGTATCACCACATATCAACAAATTCATTGAACCTCTAAATCAATCATGAGTAAACTGCGACCTGTTGGTCACAGACGGTTCGATTGGTTTTCTGAATGGTACGCCAAATTTCATGAGGAAAATAACGTTTATTAAAACCTTGTTTGTTCCCTTTCGTTCTCAGTTGCTCATTCACACGTTTTCATAGCTACATACATAAAAAATGATCAAAATGTTTCTTGAATTTTTCAACTTTTTGTTAAAGGTCAACAATTTAAACCATTAGCGATTTTCACCCGGGAAGATCATACGTGTAAGCATATTTTGCTTCAGAAACAGGAAACGTCAATGATAATTATTTTTCTCTAGAGAATAAAAAAATATTTCTTCATTTACAAATATTTTTGTATAGTCAAATGAATAAGCCAGAAAGAAATTACACAGCAACGTGTGTTAATTACTCTTTCATCAGTGATAATATTATATCAAGATTGTAACTTTTATATCACGATATACGGCATCTTTTCTCGAAAAAAAAAGTCGGCTTTACCCCATTTCTTATGCGCATGTTTTTTGTTAGGAAAATGTCTGCGATGTCTCTAATGAAAAATGAAAAATGACGTTGATTTTTTTTTAGTAGTGCAGCTCGCCTTATGATATTTTGTACCTCATTCGACCCACTGTTCAAAAAAGTTTCACCGTGCACGCTCTAAATGATAAATAAATTCTTGATAAAGCAAATAAATGTAAATATCAAGAAGTGAACAACTGGTTCAAAAAACAATTTTACGTTTAACTATATGTATGTATAATCTGTGTATGCTTTATGTTGTAAACAAACGCGCGTGCGCGCACACACACACACACACACAAATATCTAAACTTATTTATAAATGGAACTTTGTCTCTGTGTGTGTGTGTATCCGTTACCTATAGACTCCGAAACGGCTAAACCGATTTTCTTGAAAATTTACACAGTTGTACTATAAGCGTCTGCGAGTGTTCTTAGCTAGGTTTTGTGTCGAGGTACCCCCGATAAACATCGAAAATCGATAATCGAAAAAATCCGGTTATAGAAGGAGTGGTCCGATTTTAATCAAATTTGATACACTCATAGACAAAGACATAAGAAACGATATTCAGAAGTTTCAAGGTTGCAGTTCTTACAATAGTGTAGAAAATCGATAATATATATATATATATATATAAGGCAAGATATTTGTGTGTGTATCTGCTTATCTGCCTGTATGTCTGTATTTTTTTTCGGCCCTTTTATTTTAGTTTTTGCTTTGGGTTTGGCTCTAAGTAGGTATAATTGTAGTTCTTAGGCTCAGCCATGATACCATTTACTCAGAGGACTTATTTAGCCACAAAATTCAGTTTACAACGAAAAAATCTGATTTGATATCGATACCAGGAAATCAAAATTTGACTTACAGCCATTCATTTTTCTTTCAGTCTACGGTTTCGCTTTAACTGGAAACAACTATAGCTTTTTAGTCTTTCGTACCAACGTTCAAAGAGTCTGAGCTTCAGGACCATGGATTAGTTTTAAAGCTTTCATTACACCCGAGCAACGCCGGGCTATACTGCTAGTAAATATATAAAAGGCAAGATGTTTTTGTGTATCTGTTTATCTGTCTGTATGTCCTTTATAAAAATCCACAATTTTTATCCGATTCTCACAAAACTTCACGCAAATATTCTTTAGGTTGAGTCTGAGCTCCAGGACCATGGATTAGTTTTAAAGCTTTCATTACACCCGACCAACGCCGGGCTATACTGTTAGTGCATATATCAGCTTACACGTGCACTCAAAGTCAGTAGATAAGACCAGGTGAAATTATAGTGCGAGCAATAGGTCAGATGGCTTAGGCCTAGGATTTTAAGAGGACCTAATCCAATTGGTAGAGGCAAAGATAACCGACTTTTTATAAAGAATACTATAACGATAGCTAAGAAGAATCTTTCAATCTTTAAACTGATTTCGATTACTGGCATGTCTTTTTTTCTCTCCTCCCAATGTGCCAGTGAGCAAAGGTGTCTATGCCAAATTATAATTATTATCAATAAAATATTAATTGAACAGTAATCTATCAATTTGCTTAAATTTATCCTGCTTCCCCCTCTCTCCTTTGAACAGTAGTAGAGTCTTATAATTTTTAGAATTGGGATTCTAGTCCTTCTAAAGTATACTTCAAGGCTATACTTCTAATGTCTCCTTTACAACTCTGAAATTTTATTTACTATTTATTTATATATTTTTCTTTTCTCTATAGGAGTAGATAATTTCTCCTACTGTCCGGTTTACACTTCTGGTTTTTTATCAGGAGTAGACATTCATCCCTTGTTTCCTATCTAGGATTCAATTTTCAGTTTTTTCTAAAGCCTTTTCTTTCACTTCTAGTAGCCCCTTGCGTTTTGTTGACATTATCTCTTCGCTTGGGGTGGTGCCTCTAATTCTATAACCCCTCTACCTCGTGTGGCTCTTGGGCATTTAACAGAGTAAACATCATTGTAAAATGTTCTCCGTTGCTTTCTTTGACTTCTCTTGCTTTCACGTGACCTGTGAGTGTTAAATTCAATAAACTTTCTTTTCTCATTATATGTCCTAAAGGTTTCAGTTGTCTCTTAGTCTTTTTTGTTTGTTAGAAACATTTTCTTTGTGGTTCGTATTCTCCTTAAAACTTATTCCTATCCCATATACTCTGCTCATGGTGTTCTCAGTATCCGTTGTTAGAACCATATTTGTTACTTCGTCTCATTTTTTTCATCTGTAACGAAATTTAGTTCAAAAGTTTTCTTTGTTTTGAGTGGTATTTTTAGTAATATTTTTCAATTTATTAATACTTTGCTCATTTTCTGAAAAGCTTCTTTTGTTATTCCTCTATACCTTTAGTTTTTTTTAATAAACCTTTCCAACATCATTTTCCGTGTTTTGTTTTTATGGTTATTTTTTTTTTTCTCGAAAAATTAGCTGCTGAAACTAAAGTCTCATATGTGGGAAAAGTCTATAAGGTCTCATTCAAGAAAATAATAGGAGCATTTAAAACTCAAAACAAAACAATGTTATTGTTAAACAGTGGAACAATAGATCGAAAAAATATTTTTCTCTAAATTGAAATGAGAAAGTTAAACGAGAAACATTAAATCGGAAATGCAAAGAAATAAAAAAGGTAATAATATCTGATTTAGCAGCTCCGATCCCTTTTTTAATTTAACCAGCTGTTTTTTTATTTGCGAATTAAAAGACATGAAGTTGTGGAGAGCCATGAATACCCATGTCCTGAAGGAACATGACCCGTAGAAGAAGTGCCTGGTATATCGATTCATTACAACTATTTTATTCTCTGTCTAAATAAAAGTAAAACCCATTAAGTTCAAAAGAATTTACTGCTCTTTGTGGCCAGACACACATGCTAACACAAAAACGAATAGAGAGGCTAAGCAATCTTCACTACATAGATATTCCTAAGTTAAGTACTTACTTCATCAAATCTATGCTATAAACGCATGCGCACATACTGATGGATGTGCCGCTAATAAGCAAAGCAGACGTTTATTGATAGTAAAACGCTTTTTTCATACACGCGCATTGCGAGAGACGGAACAACTCTCCGAAGCTATACCTTAAATTCTGTATTAACAAAAGAAACGTCGCCAAACTTAATTTAGATACTAGTGATGCACGAACCATAAGAGAAACAGTTGTAATGTACTAGACTAGCAGTAACTGTAGCAACGTAAAACAAAGTTTTGAAAAAGTAATAATCGTAAAGAAAAAGAACTGTGTAAACTGTTTTTTCTCCATTAAATTTGAATATACGCTTTAAGGGTATACAAGCAAGCGCATGTACACACACGAGCGAATAGGGACAAATTGTTTTAAATTTATAGTCACAAAACAAAATGTAGCGACTATGAAACATGTCAAATTTTCATTTAATAAATGAATGTATGAGCGACACTGCTTTCACTCGTAATATAAATCCACGTGTCACGCGCATGTATACAACTGTTTTAAGTTGGTACCTCCACTCATTTTCAAGTACATTATAGATGCGTAACAAACGTACACACATCTTTTCCTGAAACAGCAAGGAAAAAATAGAAGAATAGTGATTTTCTAAACAATGATGCGATTCTGAACTAAAACAAAAATAAACCCAGATCTACAACTGGAAGCAAAAATCAGTTTATTTCCGAAGAGATATGATAAAATGTTAATTTAGAGAGAGACAAAAACCATATATATATATATATATATATATATATATAAAAAGTTCATCGTCTGAAGAATGTAGATGATATTTATTGACTGTAACGTTGCCACATTGTAATATTTTTGTTACTTTTTTATTTACTCTGTATTTTTTTTTCTTTTTTTAAAGAAGTGAACACTCCGAATAAGTTGGCACGAAAGAAAATTTTCGGAGCAGTTATAAATTTTTTCACAACACGTTTTGGACTTAACCAGCAGTTCATAATGATTACCATGGCTAGACTGGATAACATATATTTTTCAATTTTTATTTTAAAACTTCTAACTTAAAAAGTCAAAATATTGTAGAGATTTTTATGAGTAAACATCGGTTTAAGCGAACATAAAATTTTAAAATATTCGAAGCTCCAAGTTTTGTTTTAAATTTGTGTTGTTAATAAACGAGAATGACACAAATTAATCAATTTTTCAATTCTAATTAATTAGAAATCTAAACAGACTTTATTTAAAATATTAAAATCCGATATTTGAAAGTTTAAAATATTGCCAGAGAGTGAGAAACTATCAACGAGCCAACGGCGTTGACTTCACAACGAACAACAACATGATTCCATGAACATCCCTGCCCGAAACAGACACACACACGACCACCGCCCCATTTCACACACGCGCGCTTCCCCCGACCACCAAAAAGACTTGGATGAGAGCATTCTTTGATTTAGTTATTCTTTGATTCATTGGAACTAAGGAGTACAACAAGGAATTTACACTGTTTTTACCGTTTTCGAAGATAAAATAGGAATGGTAAGTGACATGTTTTTACGACTACAATATGTTTCGGTTAAGGTAGTAAATATTTAATTATTTAAACAATAACTTGTCTTTCTGGGGTAAACGCTTTTCTTTTTCTTTTTCAATTGACTCTCCTTTTTTTAGTGTGAAGTGTATAGAAATGTTTTGTTTTTGTATCATCATCATCATCATCATCATCATCATCATTAGGAGTAGTAGTAGTAGTATAATCGAATCATTGTAAGTTTAAAACATTCAATTAAGTTTTCATTTAATTCAAACATTGTTGTACGTAGAACTAAAGTACACACAGTCATATTTCTCTTAGGAAAATTTGAATTAGTAATTCAAATGCGACTAACAAGAATACAGATTAAACTATCACAACGTTGAAAATTTATCATAAAAAACTACCATTAAAATCACGGCTACGTTTTATGACTACATACATATAGTCACTTAGTCTTATTACTTATCACACGCACACGCGCGAGCGCGCACACACACACACACACACACACACACACACACACACACACACACACACACACACACACACAACTTTGTTTTTATTTCTACCGTGGCCTTTACCATACAAAACTACAAGTGACCTCAACACACGAAGATAAAAATACTTTTCAGTTAAATAAAAATTGAATAAATGATTGAAAAAATATTTAAATCATTATATAGTTTAAGGAGGAAAATTGCACTTTTGAAATAATGGATAATTGAATGAATGGTAAAAAATAAAAAAATATACTCCATTTACACGTTTCTTCCCTAGAACGGACTTCGAACTAAGTGTTTTTTTTTTATTGATGTAGTCAGTTTTCTTATGCACTATATATATATATATTTCTTCCACCCTCCCCATTATAGGGGAGAGTGGAAGAAATGCAACAAACGCCGGTTCAAAAAGTTATTGATAAAAAAAAGTGATAAAAATGATGCTGATCCTATTTGTGTGTGTGCGCGTGCGCGCGCGCGTGTGTGTGTGTGTGTGTGGCTCTAACTTGACTGAATTGTAAAATCTCACAGTTGAGATTGCAGATTGACGAAAAAGTATTTTTGTTTTAAAAGACTTCAGAGATTTTCAAAGCGGAATCAATTTTATACAAAAAGGATACATTCGCGTATATTTTAGTCATTCAATAAAACAAAAACAAATGAACCGTTACTTCATCAGCATAACCATCATCATCATCATCATCATCATTAATATTATTTATTGCAGCAACAAAAATATTAAGCCTAAAATTGAAAAGCTGAATAATGTGTTTTAAAGAAATGGAAAAAGAAGCCGAAACAATCTTATTGATTATTAAGCCTATTATTAAGGATTTCAAATAGAAATATTTTTCTTTTCTTTTTATGGTCTCTCTACTTTCGGTACTAAACAATATGTGCGGATTTCTATTTTTCATTTGTCTTTTAATGTTTCAAAAATCTGGTTATTTATTTTATTTTAAAGTTAAACACATTTCAGAATTAGAAAATAAAAACAAGACAGTTGTTTTTATTGCGGCCTGATCATTCTTGGGATGTACGTTGTGGTGCAGTGGATATCGGCTCGGAACGAGAAATCGGGGAACCGAGCTCGAATTCCAGCTGAATTCATTGCATTCACTTACGCACAAATATCCTTGGGAAAGGTATTAATCCGTCTATTCCTTCCAGTTATGGGTTAAATAACATGACAGATTGGGTTCTATAGCCTTGGTCGGCAACCAGTCTACCGCAGAAAGCAATGGCAACCTACTGCGGGATAATCTTCTGCCCAGTCAGTCATGTCACTTTCGAGACATGATCGCCCCAGCGTGTATCACGTATGGCACTTAACTGACTGACTGATCATTCTTGAGACAATACAGGTCCCTCTCTCTTCTCTTTCTTCTTTCGCTCTCTCTCTCTCTCTCTTTCTCAACTTACCCCATTTCTGTAGTCTGTAAAACTCTACGAAAAAAAAAACTACTAATATAGATGAATAAGAATGAGTTAATTATTTGTTGAGTTTTCGAAAAAATAAATTGTGGCCTCTCATCGAGATCAAGTGCCAACAAGCCTCGTTAGAGCAGCACTTTCTTCAGGATTCTCTAGCAGATCTCAGAAATGCTCTTGTCTGGATTCTTTCAGCCATCTCAAAACTCCCTCTTTCTTTAAGATTTTTTTAACCGGTTCTTTTATTATTATTGAGTGAGAGAGCGGCACACCGACAAATTGACACCAGGGTGGTGGTGGTGGTGGGGGTTACGAAACCTAACATGACACCAAGTGTATAACAGCCATAAGTATCACAGTGAAATGTGCAGAATATTGTGACAGGTTTTGATAAAAGTAACGCATAAACTTTGCAGTCAGAAAATATCTTCAGTCTTCGAGTAGGGTAATAAAGTCCTGTTTGAGAATTCTTCCCGGTTTTTCCATGTATTCATATCTGACTCCCAAGTCACCTTGACTACCTCATCCTTCAAATTTAAAAAGCTAAACTCTCGATACCAAGTCATGATGATCTTTTGTTACAGAGGTGCTAATGAATCAACTTCTAGGAGGCATGACCAATTGCTTAATTTCAGTTAACTGACAAGCAAATCTGTGTTAAACAGGATACAGAGGTATGACACGTCTTAATTTACCAAGACAAAATACGTATGTTAACATCTCCAATCAATTAATCTCAGAAGTCACGAGAGCCATGTATAGTGTTTTGTTGTTGTTATAATTTATCTATCCCAGAAATAAAGAATAACAGAATAATGAAATTACATAATTTCCATGGTATTCTTCTGTATATGCATAGAGAAAGGATTCAGTAAATATAAAAAACAAAAAAAACAAAAAGTGATATATAAGACAAGGATTTGTCTTCTCACCGGACATATTCAATCTGTACAGTGAGACGATCTGAGAGAATTTGAAATCTTACCAAGATTTATTGGCGGACATATTTTTGACAACATAAGAGATGCAGATTAGAAAGTGTTGTTTGAACACAGAAAGGAAACTACAAGAACTCTTATAGAAGATAGTGAAGAAACGCCAGAAGAAAGGACTAAACAACAATTGCAGGAAGACAAAATGCATGGTTGTTAGCAAAAGGAATAGCCCAACATGCAAATTACAAATTGGAGATACCAAAATTAAACAAGTACAAACATTTAGATAACTGGGAAGTGTTTTAACGGAAAACAGAAAGTGCGACACTGAAATCCTAAGGCGTATTAAAAAGGGAAAGATGCCTTCCAAAAGATAAGCAAATTATTAAGAACCAGAAAAACTTTGTTGGAAACAAAGAAATGAGTGCTGAACGTTTATGTAATACCAGTCTTCTTATATGGCAGTGAATGTTGAACAATCTTCGCACAGAAGAAGACGAAACTTGAAGCAACAGACAATTTGGTTCTGCAGAAGGATGCTGAGAATGCCATGGACTGAACATCTGAGAATTTAGAGGAAATGGAAATAAAAAGAAATACTTAACGTCAGGAAGAGTTGAATGTTATAAGGGACATAATGAGGATAGAGGGCTTGGGAAATTTGAAATTCACAGGGCAGACTGATGATAATAGGGACAGAGGAAAACAACCATAGCTTACGTAGCGAGCTTGAGTCAACGGATGACGGAACAAGGTTTAGAAGAGAAAACAAAAAGGCAACATTTATTAAGTGGTAAAAACGACAGGAAGTTGTGGAGAGCGATGATCGCCAACATTCTGAAGTGACACGACATATAGAAGGGGAAAAAGATTCTGAATGAACATTTGTAAGAATAATTCATCTTCGGTATTTAAACTACTTGACAAAATGGCTACACGGTGAAAAATATAGGAAAATTAATAATAATAGTAAAAAAAGAACTAAAAGAGAGAGAGAGAGAGTGTGTGTGTGTGAGAGAGAGAGTGTGTGTGTGTGTGTGTGTGAGAGAAAGAGAGTGTGTGAGAGAAAGAGAGTGTGAGAGAGTGAAAGAGAATGTGAGAGAGAGAGTGTTAGAGAGAGAAAGAGAGTGAGAGAGTGAGAAAGAGAGTGTGTGAGAGAGAGAGAGAAAGAGAGAGTGTGAGAGAGAGAAAGACAGTGTGAGAGAGAGTGTGTGGGAGAGAGAGAGAGAAAGAGAATTTTTGTCTTCACTGCCTCAGTCAGTCATTTAAGTGCCATACGTCATACACTGAATGTTTTCCCGCAGTTGGTTGTCATTACTTTTTGCAGTAGACTGGTTGCCAATCAAGGTTATAGAACCCAATATGTTCTGCTATTTAACTCATAACTGGAGGGAGAAGAGACGGATAAATATCTTTCCCAAGGGTATTTGCGCGTAAGTGAATGCAAGGAATTCAACTGTATTCAATATCTATTCATACGTATTTACCGTTACGGCACCCAATGCTGTGAATATGCACTACCGTATGACATCTATTCAAACTACTATAGAACTATTTCCTAAATTTGACTTTCCTGATTGATGAAACCAATTTACTGAGCTCTCAGTAAGGGTCAAATTCATTGCAGTAGTAATGATGTGCGGAACTTGCTTATTAATAGTTGCATTCTACCCAGTTTTATTTTCTATATTTGCACAAACCGCTGGAAACATCCAGAAAAGTTAGGCGAGCAAAGTTACTTCTACGAAATTTACTCTGACACTGGAGCAATTTCAAAAGTGACAATAACTGACTTTAACCTTTTAGAATAACTTAAAGTATAAAGTTAAGATTAATGTCACAAATTTAAACACAAGTAGGCAAAAATTGTGATTATAAATTCTACGTGAAGATAAGTTATTCGCTTTAAAATTCCGCAGTCAAAATCCTGGCATTTTACAGTGGATTTTGAACCCTGATCCACTGATGAATTGTGAAACGCGGGTCAAGTCACACCTCTTTTGGCCTTGGGGCGTGAATTAGCTAATACCCAGTTCCAAGGGACCGTACCACATGGCAGCTTCTTCGTCTTCTTCTTCTTTGTACAGTGTCCCTTCAGGACGTAGACAATCATGGCCTTCCACATCTTCCTATCCCTAGTGGCTTTCTTCTCCCAAGCTCCGTTCTGCCACCCATTTGCTCAAACCTATCAAGTATGTTAAGCGTTGCTTACCCTTGTCTCTTCCCTCTATCTGACCTGTAAGTATCAGATTCTCCAAGACGTCCTTTTTCAATACAATTCCTAGGAACTTTAGCTTCTCACCCATTAAACATGTGCATGAGCGTGTGTATGTGCGTGCGTGCGCACAACTGTGTGTGTGTGTGTGTGTGTGTGTGTGTGTGTGTGTGTGTGTGTGTGTGTGTGTGTTTGTGTGGTTTTTGCCTGTGTATTTACATTTTGGAACTGTTTGTTAAAAATAACAGTTTAATTCACCCTGTACAAGGCCCGGGAGCCATTCGAGGTAGGGGGTTACATTAAGAAGCAGTTTATATGAGTAGAAGGGGAAGATATCACTTGTCTCTAGACTTGAACAAGTTATGAATGTAGTGATTGGGGAAACATCTTCTTGGGAGTCTGTTCCACAGGGCATTGGTTCGAGGGGAGAACTTGTTTGAGTGAAACTTACTTCTCGTCGATGGAATACAAAGGAAATGTGGGTGTTTTTTTGGTATGTAATTGGCATGGCGAGTCCTAGCCATGAAAGTCAGACATGGTGGAACCAAGAGATGCAGTCTGTCCAGGCACTTTTCCATGGTAATTGCGATTGAGCAGTGAGAGACTCACCACATTATTCCTCCTGAAAGAGAGAGGGGGAGGGGGAGGGCAGGTTAGAGTTTCTGCAATTTCAATATGTGTACAAAGTAAAAGCCTACATGATCTGACACGATGCCATCCGCTTGGCTGTTCCGCCACAGCTTAACTTCCTGTGAATGTTGCAGTTTTAATGCAACAAGACGTAAACACGTGATATTCACTCTACTGGATTAATGCCATTCCATTTACCAGTGCAATTTTAATATAAGCGGCGCTAACCCACAAATATACCTGAAAAGTGGCGCTTGGGAAGAAAAGGTTAATAACCACATTCATCTAACTGCATGGATTTGCTATGCCGGTACTGTAACGGGTATCGGCACGAAAAGAGAAATCTGCGAATCGAGTTCAAATTCCGGGTCATTCTGTTGCATTCACTTTGAACCTGGTTAGCGGTTGAAATAATTTCTTATTTTGTTTGGTTTCAGCGATTGAAAGCCAGGTTTGAACTCGAGTAAAGCAGATATATCCTCCCATTTGAAAGATTGACGCAACATAATCTTCCTACTTTCTTTCAATCAATACATTCATGTACTTGTAAAATCTATAATATTTATATGCTGTTAATATTTGTGTGTATTAGATGAATAATTGTAAGAAAAGGCTTATGGTTAAGAAAACTTGTAAAGGAGGAAAATAAAATGGTAAACTAAGAATTGAATTGCTGGAGACTCCATTTGTGAGACAGAGAAATTAGAATCTACCGTTTGTCACAGATTCTAGTTCAGGTTTGGAAGATGTAAGCGTGAGTTCTATCTTAACGATTTCTTCTTTTGTATTCCTTGTTTGTGGAACTCTTTTTCAGTCAACTTTGATTTTCCATAAGTTAAATGCAATGTCAATCGTTAGTTATTTTTTATCTTCTTAATTCTTGTTTAATTATTGTTCCCTCTCATGTTCCTTTTTCTCATAGTCTTTCACTCTCAGTAACCCCCCCCCCCCCCCACCACCACCACCTTGAGTCTTAGTAGCTTTATTGCCTTGCTTGGTGTGAAATGTGGAACAATGACCTTTCTTAAAGACATTGATAACAAGCGCTGTTATGATAATAGCAATTATCACCAGAAAAAATCATTCGGCAGTAGCAGCTATTATAAAAAACATTAAAACTAAACGAGGTATATGCATGTTCGGTAACTGGAAAAATAGTCAAAGGGAAAAAATTATCTGGTGTTCTAAGTTAGGTTAGGTTCGGAGAATTTATGTCAGGGAGAAAACAAGTAATTTGTTTAATAAAATAAGTAATATTTAAATTTATTTAATTTATATTAAAATAAAATGAAGTAATCGTCAAGTATAAAATTCATTTATTTTATTTAAATAATTTATTACTTTCAGTTAAATGTGATATTTATTATGATAAATTAAGTATTTTATTAAACTTTTTCAAATACCATATCCCTTCAGGACATTCTTTCAAAAATGGTTATGACTCTTCACAACTTCCTTTTTTATATCTTTGAATTGCTATATCTTACAAAAAATTTTCAGTGATTTCCGTTGCGTTTTTTCATGGTTTTGAATTCAAAAATGTCCTTCTAGACAAACTCTCTTACTAATGATAAAAAGTCCAAACGACCCTTTATTAATACCTAGTTGGGAGTAAGGAAGAGATTTGTTCATGCCTTTTCAAAAAAGCATAAGCACGAAGTGGATACAGCAGCCTCGGCCAGAGTTATTTAATTTAAATAAGTTAAAACAATGGTTATTTTCGTATATTCGTTATACATGGAAATAAATCTGAACTTTGATTTGAACTCCTGACTCTGGTTTCTGTTTCGTGCAGATTAAATTTTTACCAATTCAACCCTTACGTTTCCCTGTCCATCTGTTATGGTTTTTTTTTTTTCAGAAATTACATCATCACAACTGTTCACAACTTACTGTTTTGTTTATTTGTTTGTTGTTCTTATCAATACTTTCTTCTTTACAACCAATCTTCATCGTTGTGAGTCATCTATTTTTTCTCAAATTTGTTAAATAAGTCTCTTATTTCTTTCTACTACTTATCATGACTTAGGTTTGTCCTGTGAGTGTTAAATTCTTCTAGCTTTCTTTTCTCTGTATGTATTCTTCTTCAATCAACTATTTTCTTTTGATAGTTTGCAGCAATTTCTTGGTAGCTCCTCTCCTCCTTAAATCTTCCTTGTTTGTTATGTATTCTCTATGTATGTCATTCTCAACACTGAATCCCACCCATTTAAATAGAAAACAATACTTGATTAAAATTCACCGAGATTCCCTGAAGCATTTAATTAAAGTAAAGAAAAAAATGCCAAAAAGAATTGAACGAATGAAGCGAGACGTTTAAATTTGAGTTTTTGAAATTTATGAACATCGAATGTATAAATCAGTAAAAAACATTAAAAAAAAAACTATCATTAATAGCTTCGGATAAAACGAAACAAATTTAAAGGGAAAAGTTTTATTGGAATTTCGAGATACGTTTCCAGTGTTTAAAAAATAAAGTGGGAAACCATGTCTAAATAATGATCATTATGGTAATTGCATTTCTATTAAAAGATTAGCTATTGCATTTGCAGAAAGAACATTGAACAGCTTGATATTCGCATCCATTGATTGATTAAAAAGACAATTTCCATAAGTTTCTTTTATTCTTTATTTATTCACTTTGCAGATTTCATCAGACTTATATTTAATGACAATGAAGCTTGCTTTATTTTTCATGTATAAATTAAATTTGAGCGCTCGATACGACTTGCTTAGTTGGAAACGTTTTTCCTTTCGAGTCGGTACCTCAAAAGAAAAACAGTAACTAAAGCTATAGGGGCTGCTTATCTATTCTTTTTCCGTTTGTAGTGGGGAATCCGTTCTAGTGAAGGGTGGTTGTATACTGTTGCAGGTTAACGGAATTTGGCCTTGTTGTAGATAGCCCACTATAAGTCATAAAATGATTATAAAATCAAGAAAAGCAAATTGAGTTGAAAAATAGCATTTTATATAGACACATATCAATTAATGTTTTTACAATTTAAGTAATACTTGAAATATAAGTCTAACGGAGGTTAAAATGTTTATGGCAATAAAATGCTGAAAGAGAATTAATGCTTAGGAATGTGGAGAGCGCTATGAGTAAGGAATGTCTTTGATGTAGTCGCTCCTTAGGTCAGTAAGTAGTTTTGAGGCAGGGAAGAAGGAAAAAGAGGTAAGGGAGGCCAGCGTAGTAAACCACTTGACTTCGGTCAAGGGATATACTAACTACTCTCTTCTCCTCGAGTCGGTCTGCCTGTCGATGCTTTCTGTATCCGCTTTTTATATCTTCTTTTTGAATCACAGCAGCTCATTTGGGATTTCACACTTGTATTTGGTTCTGGGCTTCCCATTGGTTGATAAATAAAATTCGAGTAGGCTCGCGAACTGGAAATTTAATATTTAATTAATTTTTAGTTTTTAACCAATTAAGTTAATAGATTAAATTTAACATTTTTAATAAGCAAAATATTTGGCTGTATTTCAAACTGAATTTATAGGAATGATTTTTTTTAATCATTAAAATCGCTAAAAATCAACCATTTTGGCAAATCTATCAATACAACATGATTTACTTTATTAAAAAAATTTCAAAAATTAAATATTAATTTTCTGAAACTTTTTTGAGAGAGATTAACTGATTTAAAGTTAAAATTAAACTGATTTGAAACAAATTTTACTTTCTTTTATTTTAAAATATCGCAAAAAAGAATTCATTAACAGTAACACGGAGTTGGGTGCTTTTTTGTGTTGACAACTCTTCCGATAGACTTATGTTTGGGAAATTTTTCTACGGGAGATATACCTAACAATTATTTAGCGGTTATAATGTGAACTCAGTTTTTATATAATGTTTTAACTATGTTTAAAATTTTGGAATTAATCAAATAATTCATTGAATTTTAGGTACTTTGGCTTTATTGTTTTATTTACGAAGAAGATTTTGAGAAAATATTAGAAAATTACCAATAAATTTAAAATTTAGTATAATTACTGCGGTTATTTTCTGATAATGTCGTGTATGGACACCTATATTTACAAAAATCGGCACGTATATGCACACACAAAATAAATTCAAAATTCTTTTCAAAATACTGGGATCGCCAAATAAGCTTTGCAATTTATGATTAGTAAATATAGTTTTTACTTAATAACACACCTAACCTCTACAAATTAATACAGAGTGTTAAAAGGTTTAAAACTTTATAAATTATTGTAATTAAAATATTTAAATATGATAACAAATCTTGTAAAATTCATCATTCATTGTAAAAATGATTTTCCTAAGATAATAGTGTCCATAATGTATCTTATTCATAAAAACAATTAAAATATAATCTAATTAAATAACGTCTTAGTTTTATTGATTTTCATTTTAGTTTACGATTCAAGGAAGATTTTCTTTAGCTGAGGGTCTTGTTTTACAAAAAAAAAAAAAAAGAATGATGATTTCAATTCTCCGAGGACTTTTGCTTATCACTAATATGCACATTAAGCTCTACAAAAATGAATTTCTCAAAATTTCATAAAATTAACTAATTATTTTATCAAGATTTTTTAAGAAAGCAAACTTTCTGAAATAATTTAAATCATTTTTTTAATAAATCCTGAAAGCGTCATTAAATATCGACAATTATCTGATTTTTGCAAGAATTTCCAAATCAATTTTCCTCGTACGAAGACGCTCAAATTTATACACTAATTTATAGTTACCCGTTGACGCAAGAAGAAAAAAAAAAGAAGAAATTAACCAAAATTTTAAAGTTTCTAAAAAGTATTAAAAAATATAATTTAGTATGGTGTTACGAGGATGCATTTATATATTAAAAAAAATATTGTTAATAATGTCTAAAAATTTATGGTAAGGGATTCTATTGAGGCCTACTTGTTATTACAAAAAAGTTTTAATTCATGAAGTAGTTGTTAAATAGAGAAATTAGGAATAGAACGTTTTAGAAGATTGTAAGAATGTTCGAGTAAAATCGAGAGAATTCGAAATGTTCTAGAAATATGCAAATTAGGTGTTAGCCCTTATAAAATAGGTTTTGGGAATAGAGTAGTTAGTTGTTAAAAGGATTTGCTGATATTATCAACTCCGGCTTTGATTCAAGGATTTATATCCAGCTGAAAGAATCTCCAAGAAATGTTGCCGATCAACTAAAACCTGGAAGAGAACATCATGGAACTAAAAGAGTAAATAGTTATTTTTGACCTTTTCATTGACCATCCTGGAAATTATTCTTTATATACACATTTAAGGATTTCCCAAAAGTATAGCACTTAAACTACTTCGCTAACTTAACTGGGTAAAGATACTGACCCTTCCTTCCCCTTCGTAACACTTCGCCTGCCAATAGTAAACTCTACGTTTCTGTTTTGAACGCAAAATATTGTAAATTTTTCATATATATCATTTTGTGCTTATCGTAAGTTAAATATTTGGATGTGATTTAACTCTGAGTTTTGGCCAATCATTTTTTTTTTTCTTTTGTTACACTTAACACGTAACAAATGGGAAAAATCCTTTTGTTTTTCCTTTTGAAAAAATGGCATAAATTCGTAATGATAAAACTTTGCTGTTATTAATTTTGGGCATTTTTTCGTCATGTATGATAACTTTTAGTGAATCTTTAGAGGTACCTACTTTACAGCAAATTTAAAATTATACAAGAGTAACTAAAAAAAATAATACCTATTCTAATTTAATTTTAAAAGTATTATTATTATTATTATTATTATTATTATTATTATTATTATTATTATTATTATTCAGATTTTTTTTAATAATTATATACCCAATAAAGAATCGAGAACACCAAGGGAAAAAATTATAGAATTAGCTACTATTTTTCTACACATAATTCTCTTTTCAAAATGGCTGCCTCTCCTGTGGGCGAACGTAAAAAGTAAAGAGCTCTTATACAATTACTATTTTTGAAGGGAAAAGTATTGCCATCTTTCAGAGAAATTTAGTGAATGTTTATGAAAAAGTTACACTTGATGTAAGCACAGTAAGGAGATGAGTCTTTAGACTTAATGACGTTCCTAGAGAGAAAGAAGAAACTTTACTGATAGAGTTTATGTCTAAGAGCACTACTAGCAAGTTTGACTCTTACATTAATTCATTGTCAAAACTTAGAACAAGACATTCTCGTGCATGGCTACGTTCAAAAATGGGTGATGTGCAAAACCTTACGATGGCTTAAAAACCAGACAAGCAACCGTAGTAGGAGGCAACATTGCCTCATTCACCCTACAGTCCGGCCTCGACTTGGCAACCACTTGGTTCCATGAAGGAGGCACTCAAAAGACAGCCATTCTTCAATGATGATGAGATGAAATATGCAACTTGCACATGGATAAGAAAGTAGCCAAGAAGCCTCTTCGAGATGGGTATATATGCCTTGATTCAAAAGTAAAGGGATAAAATTGAGAAAGAAGGAGACTATATTGAGAATTACTGTGGACGGTGGCGCCGTAGTTTGAGGCGGTCTCTTTGTAGTTTACTCGGTGCTGCTGAGTCAAACGTTGCTTTTGCGTGTGGACGTGAATGTGGTCTTGAATATCAGCAGCTAGAGTGACGTGCATTGTGGTGACATTTGTAAGTCTTTTCGTTGGGCCCATCATTTTTATACATCTCTTTCTAAGAAATCGACTCCAGAATGATATTATTTTATTTATTCCTATTCACCCCCTAAAAAGCCAAGTGGTATATCTACTACTACGTCCGCACAAAATTTTAGCTGTATCTACCTAAATTATGACGACTAATAAAACAAACTTTCTGATTTTTACTTTATCGTTTTGTAATATATGTTTCAGTTGGTGTGTTTTAAGACGTAAACACTTTATTGCGTTTTATTGGTTTATGAATATTTTGTAGGCATATTTTAATGTCTATGTAGCTATTGTTGGCTGAAAATGCTTTTCATGCATAAAATTAATAAGTTTATAGTTAAGTTCATAAACAACATAATAATTAATTTTGTTGTATGAAATATGTTGCATATTCTATTTGATATCTTAGTAGACAAAACAACATTTAAACTTTTGAAGATCAAATATGAGCGGAAAGTATGAATCTGGAAGAGAGTTCCACAAACAAGAAGTGCGAGAAAATATTAGTATTGAACTTAAGGTTATATTTAGCCAATTCAACTATAAATTCATGAGACCTAACTGCCAGTCAAGTACTGCGCTTAAATTCATAAAGTATAGGTACTAGCCGAACAATTACCATGGAAGTATTTGCAGTAAAGACATTAGTAAACAAATTTATGGCGGTGGGAAAGTGAGTGAAGCCGAGACGCCAAGTCTGGACCAATGATATTGTTGAATCTTTTGGGATTTTATCAAGGATTTCTTAATAAATAGCAGAATCACAAGACTATATGTGGTAACAGTATCCTAAGCATGTGCGAATGGCAGACTTGTGGAAATGTAAGATAGATTCTGGGGGAGTAAAATTGTCTAGCACGACACAGTGAACCAACTTTCTTAGAGGCCGACTTAGCAATAGAGTCAATATAGTCTTTTCAATTCATGTCAGCTGAGAATGTTAACCAGACAAATTATTCTCCTGGAGTTTGCCAACAAGCGGTAGAAGACTAGTTGCATGGGTAGATAGTTGGAAAGATCGGACGGTTGACCTGAGTTTTTAAATACTGGAACAACATATAAAGATTTGCAACAAGCAGGAAAGCAAGAGACAGCGTGGCATGTATTATACAGCTTAGAGAGAACAGGAGCCAGTTTGGGAGTACATTTCTTAAGGACTAATACAGGAATACTATCAGATTCACATGCGTTGTAGAGATTCAGGTTTAGTCTAAAGGATCCGTATTTTATGAGTAGCATATATTTTTATTTTATTTTTTCACAGTAAAATTCCGAAGTAGATACTATTACGAAGCTTGGCTGGATCGACTAATATTAATGTAAAAATAGCCCACGTAGTCGTAGAGCTGCAACGCATTAGTCAAAGTCATATAGTACCATTGAAATCTCAGGCATTTATTTTAATGCCATTTTTAATTTATTTTAATGCCATTTTAAATTTATTTTAATGCCATTTTTAATTTATTTTAATGCTATTTTTCAAAACATGCTACAAAGGTTTCTTTCAGAATCATTATCACCTGTCTTGCTATCTTCTCCTTAATCTCGTTCAACGGCTATTTTTGATTTTGAAAAACCCAGAATCGCAAGTTGGCAAATCTGAACTGTAGATAGAAGTGTCGGTTATAAACTTGTGCGATGTGATATTTTGCAAAATATAAAAAATACTGTACAAAATGGTTAGTATCTAATGGTTCGGTTATTGTAAATGTGGTGGCTACAAAATAGACTGAAAATTTCCTGGTTGTGATTTGTAAACTGGACTTGTAAAGGAGAATCGTAATCGTAACTCATACAAGATATCTCCGAGCATGGATAACAGAAGAAAAGCAGTCTACTCTTGTGGCCTAAATGAAGAAGTCAGTTCAAAATTTCGAGAGCGTTGTTGAAAATTCAAGAAAACTGAAGAATGCCGGGGACGAGGGAATAAATACCGAAATGTTGTGGTTGTAACAGCTGAGAGAATCAATGCAAATAAATCTGTGTATTATGTCAAACGTATTATAAAGTTATAATTGTTTGCGAGAATAGTTCTTTAACCATTACCTCATAGCAAGGCGCTTATCGAAATACTATGCTTAGACTGACCCAAGGCCTCAATGTTGAACACACTATCAGGCTGACTCATAAATAATTACCATTTTGTTTATCAAGTTTAGTCTTCAAAAAATAAAGTACAATTAGATTTTATTCAATTGGATTTTTCCCATTATTTGCAATGACTTGTTGCCACTTATCAGCCAGTTGTTTTTAAAAGTTTTTGCATGTTTCTGCGAAAAGGCTTTCGATGAACTTTTGAATCTGGTTTTCATGAGAGAAAATTTTGTTTCCCCATCAAAGCGTTTTGTAGCAACCGAAAAATGTAAAAATTCCATTGATGCAGGATCAGGTATCTATGATGAGTCGGGTAGAATAGATCAGTCTATTTCCAGACCTTTTCTTTGTGTTATTCTTGCTGTATCCGGCCTAAGTTGTCATGAAGAAGAACGACATTTTTCATTCAATCTAATGTTTACGCTGCCACTGTTATGTAAAATATAAAATATGTTTGGGTAATGCAATTTTTTTCTTAACTGCCGCGCATGATTAGAAGTTGGGATGATAGATTTTTGTCCCCCAAAACGGAAATTACTTATGACTCAACCTAATACATTCCTTACTCCCCGGTGAGGCGCCTAAATGCTATTGCTTTTAATCTACCCTGAAGAGATTTTTCCGCGGAATATTCTTTCGGCTGATAGGAAATCAATTTATATCACAGTAAACTCGAAAAAGATTGAATTAGGCAGCAACACATTAGCTTTATTGTTGTAACAAAATCGCTGTGTTATGAAAAAATTCTCTTTACAGATTTCTGTCGGCGATCCAATTATTTAAACTTCTCCTCTTCAATAGCACTATATGCAATGTCCGCATCTGTTAGACTCGGGAGACTATAGAGTTTACTAAGGCGGCTCACTAATCCCCGTGTCAGACGCCTACCCAGACGTAATTTTGTTTCTTTAATACCCACAGTATATCCTTTATTTAACTATTATATGAGTTGCTGTTTCTGGGAGAGAACGCATAATCTGTGTGTGATCAGTTGAGTGATCATACGCTTAAATACTCGGAGCTTATTCACATATAATGTCGAAACACCAGTTGTCGTTATATCTCCAAAGTTAAGGAACACTGAGCCTGACCAGTTCCTAGATGGGTGACTTTAGGAATAACAGGTGCTGTAATCTTGAATATGCAGGTGGTGTAATGGATAATTGCTTGCAATTATAAAGTGTCGATTTCCAATTCTAGTCGTGTTCGTTATATACACTTACGCGCAAATATCCTTCGGAAAGGTATGAATCCACTTCTTTTCGCCACCAGCTATGGGTTAAATAGTGGGACTCATTATTTTCTCAAAAAATTCTTACCATCCAAAAATATTTTTATTTACCTAAAGGTTGTAGAACTAAAAAAATCAATCAATCAAATATCAAAGACTTAAATATTACCGTCATTAGTAAATAATAAATAAATAGTAACTAGTATATAAAATAAAAAAAAACATCGCTACTCTTAGATGTCTTATACAATGTGGGGTCCTAATAATTGGGGAGGGTGTCGGAACTTTTTTCAATATACAATTAACAGGGAGTTTTAATAAAAGGGGATCGTATAACCATTTAAAGGATAAAAAGTGTGAAATTAATAAAAGGGGTGTTCTTAATAACCCCGGGAGGCGGGGTCGAAAAATCTCTTTAAAAGTAAATAAATAAAATAAAATAAAAAGTAAATTAAACATCTCCAAATCTATTAGGTACCCTAAAGAGTAGATTTTGTTTTCACAACAGTTACATTTAAAAATTCTGTCTCAAAAATAAAAGAAAAATAAAAGGAAGCGTAATAAATAGTAACACAGCTTTTCAACAAAACGGTTACTGATTCGGAAAACAGTGTCGGTGAACCGAGCTCGGACTTTGACCCTAATATCATTAGTAAAGGCATGAATACACTTTTCTCTGCATTCTGTTCCAGGGTCAAATACCTTGACAGAATTTCTCATATCGTATGTTGACAGAGAAACGAGTAGGTGAAGGAACGCTTGAACAAGCCTTTTAATCTTACTTGTTTAGATAGCACAAAAGCTGTTACTCTAATAGTCAACCTTGACAGGATCGAATAATATAGTAGATGTATACATTAGGACCTTGAATAAGTGATGGTTGTTTTCCAACAGATGGCGTCTCCAGAACTGCGTGAATGTAGTTTCAGATGGTAACGCATCTATAACGAATTACTATAGGCAAGCTTGAAATTCAGTGTATGTCATTTCGCCGAAGTGTAAGCGACATTGTTTTTATAGCATTAAACACGTTGGATTTCGTGTCAAAGAAAGTGTATTTGCGGGGAATTTTACTGAACTACTTTATTCAAAAGAAATCTGCAGCTGAAGCACACTTGTTGAGACTTACGGCGACCATGCTCTGTCGGAAACAATATGCAGTGATTAGTTTAGATGCTTCAAAAATAATGATTTTGATGTTGAAGATAAAGAACTCTCTGGCGCACTGAAAAAGTTTGAAGACGAAGAATTGGAGGCATTGCTTCATAAAGACTCACGCTCAGGCTAGGCGCAAGCTGAACTTGAAGAATGATTAGGAGTTGATCACACAGCAGTTTCTTTACGTTTGAAAGGTTTAGGAATGATTCAAAATCAAGGTTATTGGGTGCCGTACGAGTTGAAGCCGAGAGACGTCGATCGGCGTCTTGTCACGTGTAAACAGTTGCTTCAGCGACAGAAAAGGAAAGTTTTTTTTGGATCGTATCGTGACCGGTAATGAAAAATGGGTACACTACGGTAGCCCTAAGCGTAGAAGATCGTGGGGTCAGCTCAGCCATGAATCAACGTCGGCGGCAAAGCCGAATGTCCATGGTTCGAATCTTTTCCGCTCAAATAGACCGAAATCATCACGAGAAATTGCTGTCGACTACAATTGATGCATTTGAGCTTAGCATTGAAGAAAAACGACAGCTATACAAACAGAAACATGACAAAGTGATTTTACAACCTGTAGCCTGGCGTTGTCATGTTGCAAAATGACTTTGTCGTGCTTTTGTGGAAACCTGCTTGGAAAGCTTAAATGGGAAGTTTTATCCCACTAGCTCTATTCACCAGACATTGCACCGTCGGATTACCACTTGTTCCGATCTAAGGCACATGGTCTGGCTGAGAAACGCTTTCATTCTATGAAGATGCCAAAAATGGGCCGACTCGTGGTAAGCCTAAAAAAAAAACGTGTTTTTCCGACATGGAATGAAATGCCGCCAGAAAGATGGGAAAAAGTAGTGGCTAGCAATGGAAATTACTTTCACTGACATGCTTCTTACTAGTGAATAAAACGTTACTTTTCATGAAATATCAATGAAAACTTCAACCTACGGAATAAAACTTTTCTGGGCTCCTTAAATCATCTACGAATTTTGATATTGTATTCAAGAAACACATTTTTTCAAGTAAAATTCAATCATGCGTTGCGTTCGCCAACCAAATACAGATATATTATGACGCTCATTGACTTTGCACCCATTTCGTTAAACACCACCTGTTTTAATTTCGAGGTTGATATGTATTATGGGGACCTACCTACAACTGGACTCGTCCACACCTTTATAATATGGCTACCAACTCTGAGTAAGGAGTCTCTGAGTAGTAGACTTGCCTCTGCTACTGTTGACACTGTCAGCACTCTGCCTTCGGTAGAGGGCGCTCTCTGCTTCCGAGCAGAGAGCACAAACCCAGTCGTGGTTCCGCCGGAGGGTAGAACCACGACTCGGTAAAAATAAACAGACATATTTTTGGCCCGGCTATATGGCCGGGAACTCCCACTTTAAAATGACCATGTGTCACATCCGGCCTTTTGTGGGGAGGCTAGTGAATATAGTCTCTGAGTAGTAGCCACAGTGAGTGAATGAGTGAGTCAGGACGCCTGCGAGAGAAAGTACTCTCCAGTCCAAGTTTATCTTTTTACTACGTTTTCCGAGAATATACTATTCAACCTTATATCCGAGTCTGTGTTATTTTTCTATGGCCTTTCAGACATAACAATATGAAATATTTGGAAATAAATATGTGAATATGTAGTTATCAAAGTTGGTTATGGCGTTTGTCATGTTTTACTTGAAAAAATGCGTTCATAATTCAAACATGTATTTATGATATAATGAACGTCTGTATTTATTCAAATGATATAACGAAGACAACTTATTTGCCTTAAGTTGTAAAAAATGTTTGATGCCCCTCAATACTGCAAATATCGGGCAATGCTCTGACCCTTCTATTTAAGAAGAATGTTTAGTGATTAATTACTTCAATAATCAAATGTGTAAGGTTTCTCACAGGAATATTTTATACTACATGAAATAATGGTGGTGAGAAAGAGTACATGCACTAACAGACAAATTGATTTGCAATGCAATATAACGTTAATTAAAACAAAATTAACAAAAGGAAAGTTTAACATAAGATTTTTTTGTTTTTTAATCATATCACCCCGAGCAAGGCGGTGAGGCCACTGGTGTACAGGGGGTTACGTAAGAGTGAATAGATTGGAAAAGAGAAAGCCGGAAACAACGTCCTAAACAGGGAACAAGGGATGGGACTCTACACCTGTTCAATAGACGTGGGTGGAGTGTGAACCGGGCGATAGTTTAGTCTATCTACTCCAATTGAAAAAAAACAAGCAAAAAAGAAAAGTGAAAAGATTGAAAAAGAGAAAGCCGGAAACTACATCATAAACAGGGAACAAGGGATGAGCCTCTACACCTGTTCAATAGACGTGGGTGGAGTGTGAACCGGGCGATAGTTTAGTCTATCTACTCCAAATTTCCTTTTGTTAGAAGTAAATTGCATATACAGCAATATGTTCATAAATATGTTTGAGTGGGACTTACTGTATTGGTGTGTTTTTTAGTGTGAAGCGTTCACTGCTCTTTTCAGCGTGGAAAGTTCATGACACCAGCTCAAACGTGGAAACCACAGAAGCGAGAGAGTTACCTTAGGGTTCATGTGTTTTTATCTTCGAAAGTTGCTGCTATTGTTTAATAAGCTTCTCCTGCTACTATTATATTTAAGGGCTGCTATAAATATTAAAGACCACTGCAAGTGTTCAAATAAACGGAGTTTTTATGCAGAGGTAAATCATGGAAATGTTCATTCAAAAGAAAGAGGCGAAATACCGAAAACATATGCGATGTTTCCATATCTGAGGAGTAAATGTTTAAAGAATTCATATGTTTATCCCTTGATGTGACGAAATTAAGCTTTATGTTCCTTTTAATTTATTGCAGAATTATCATAAATTATAATTTAAAAAAAGCTTGGATAAAAACTAAGAAAAAATGATTGGTTAAAAACTGAGAAAAAAATGATTGGTTAAAGCTCATTCACTAAATTTTATTAAAATTGAAAATTTGTGAAGAGCTAGCGGACAATATTTTTGTAACTACATTTTTTAAAACTTCCACCGTGTTTTTGAGGCTTATGATAGCGTTATTACATTATTGTTGGCTTAAAATATAAGTCTGCCGTATCACGATATCGTATATCATTAAAATGTACTTTATAGCGATGTCCACGCAATCACAACAACAAAACAACAACAAAAAATCAGACTTTTGTTTATAAATACTGACCGGTGATCGTCTTTTTATTTAATGTGTTCTTAAAAGTAGGGAAACGTGTGAATAAATTACCATTAAATAAATAAATCATTCATTTTATTTAGTTTCCTTTACTCTCTTCTTCTTTCCTCTTCTTATCCTGGCATTGGTTTTCTCTTCTTTTCCTAACTTTTGTTTTGTCTTCTTTTTCTCATTATTTTATCACCATTACATATTTCACGCATGTCAGTTTACGATTTTACGCTATCATTGTTTTACCATTATTAACGGTTGCCGGCTCTTTGGCGCCAGAAACTAAGTAGCAATGAAGTGATGCTTAGTGTCTGAATATTCGTCATCCCAAATAGTGACAAAAAAAAAAAAGAAAAAAAAGAAAAAAAGGCTACACATACGGTTTAAGATGCATATTAAAAAAGAAAAAAAACTTTCTTAAAGTTTTTATTTAATTTTTGATTGCGAGCTTTTTATTTTTTAATCGTATCACCCCGAGCAAGGCGGTAACGCCACTAATGTGCAGGGGGCTACGTAATAGTGAAAAGATTGGAAAAGAGAAAGCCGGAAACCACATCCTAAACAGGGAACAAGGGATGAGCCTCTTAACCTGTTCAATAGACGTGGGTAGAGTGTGAACCGGGCGATAGATAGATCTATCTACTCCAATTGAAGAAAAAAACAAAAAAACAAAAAAAAAAGTGAGAAGATTGGAAAAGAGAAAGCCGGAAACCACATCCTAAACAGGGAACAAGGGATGAGCCTCTTAACCTGTTCAATAGACGTAGGTGGAGTGTTAACCGGGCGATAGATAGAATAGATTAAATGTAATATTACCATTAAGGAAATGAAATTGCTTGGTATTATATTTTTTTTTAAATCGCCACAATCAACCATTTTGACAAATTTGTCAACACAACTCTAGTCATAAAAAAAAATTTAAAAAATAAAATATAAATTCCCGAAACTTTATTTGTGAAAAATAGCTCATTTAAAGATTAATTAATCTGAATTAAAACAAATATTAATTATTTTTAGTATAAAATATCACAGAAAAGAATTTTTTAACACGTGTTGGATGTTTTTTGAGTTAAAAAAATTATTGATAACCTGATGTTTGCGAGGTTTATGTAAGGGGGAAATAATTGTAGTAAAATCATATGACGAATACGATATAAACACTTTTTATTTAGATAATCTTTTCACTACCCAGTAATCATAAAACTTTTAAATATTTGAAACATTTTAATATTTTATTGAATCTTCAGTATTTAACTTGCTATAGTCTTAATTACGAAGTCGTTTGTTTCTCTTACTAGTTATTTTTTAAAATAAAAATAAATGATGGTTTAAATTCTCGGAGGAATATCTCGAAATTTCATAAACTTAAATAAATGGAAGTTAACAGATGAAAAAAAAAAGTTACCAAGAAACGTTTAAAAAATTTAATTAATTCTTTAACAAGTCCTGAAATTGTATTAATATCTAACAATGATTTTTGTAAGAATTTCCAAATCAATATGTTTTTTCCCGCTAAATTTCCCCTCACCATTACTCTCTTTGAGGCTAGAAGAAAAGATTTTTTAAATGATTTTTAACTAGAATTTTGAATGTTCTAAAAAGGATTTTTTTAAATTACATAAAATAGTTTTTACTCTTAATAATAATACAAATATTTTGACGAGAAAATTTTTGTTTTATTAATTTTGGGCGTCATTTCATCAAATATTATCAATTATGTTTTTTTTATTATATAAAAAAATCGTTCATGGATGTGCATTGTGGTGTAGCGGATATCGGCTTGGAACGAGAAATCCGAGAGCCGAGTTCGAATCCCAGTTGAATTCGTTACTTTCACTTACTCGCAAATATTCTAGGGAAAGGCTATTAAATCCGTCTTTTCTCTCCGGTAGAGTTTGGGTTTTATAGCCTTGGTTGGCAACCAGTCTACTACAGAAAGTGCTGACAGAAAAATCTTCTGTCCACTCAGTCATGTCTCTTTCGAGATATAATCGCCTAAGCGTGTATCACGTATGACCTTCATGTTCATTAAAATGAGGAGAATCAAAACTATTTGTGCCAAGAATCGAACGAATCAGACAAGTTTTGGATAATCCACCATACCCCACGATAAAAATAATAACTACCAGTGTTTCGTTTATCGACTATAAAGCACTCAAAGAACGTATGGTCACTAAAAATTAAATTCAAATCATTTCATAGATAGACATGGTGCATTGATGGGGGATAACCATGTAATTTTGGATTTTCCCATATATTTCCATATTTTTCCATATATTTGTCTTAATATATAAAATATCTTTCGACAAAAAGGAAATTTGTGGATCTGTTCCAACCTTCAATCATTCATTTTTTTGGCAATCATCCTGAAAATATGATTGAAAATCATTTAGAACATTTGGAGATATTGTATGAACAAACATCGGTGAATATATAAACATTGTTCAACTTCGTTCAAGCGATAAATGTTTTCTATGAAACACAAATAAACTAACACAATAATTAAATGTTCGTTAAAACTAGACAAACTCTCATTATTGCAATATATTAAGTTACTGAAACGTTTCATAATTAAAAGTCATTATTATTATTTTAAGTATTTCACCATTAAGGAAGGCAATAAACTTCCTAAGATGCAATGGTTTATTGAGTGTACGAAGAAAAAACATTATTAAAGAGGGAGAACAATAAAAGAACCGGAATTAAGAAGTCGAAAGATAACGATTAAAAATTGCATTTAAATTGTTGAAAATCAAACTGGAAAGTGAGAGGCCGGAAGAGAGTTCTACAAGCGAGTGAAGAAACTGTTATCATAGGACTTATAATAATATAAGAAGAAAAAACCTAATTAAGGAAAGAGAACAAGAACTGGAAATAAGAAGACAAAAGATAACGATTGATATTGCATTTAAATTGTTGAGTAGAAGACAGAAGAAAGTCAATCAGGCGAAAAGTGCAAAAGAAGAATCTTTTAGTATAGAACTTACGGTTGCATCTAGCCATTTCAACTGTAAATTGATGAGACCTTGCCGTCAATCTAGTACTGCACTTAAATTCGTAAAGTTTAGGTACAAAAGAGGAAATTTAATAAGAATATGAAAATATAGAAAAGCCACAGAGAGGCTACGCTAAGGTGGTGAGAAAGTGACTAGCATCGAGATACCAGGTCAGAACCAATAACATTACCGATTCTTTGTATTTTATGCAGAATCTTTAAATTCATAAGAGAAGCATCAAACTTACGTGACATCAATATTAAACAGACGAATGTTAGACTTATGAATATGTAAGATTCTGGCGAAAAAAAAACTGTCTGGCACGACACAGTGAAACAACTTCCCTAGCAGCAAGCCTAGCAATAGATTGAATATATTCTTTCCACTTCATGACAGTAGAAAACTTTAGTCTGAGATGGCGCAAACAGTCACTCTCCTGGGCTATCAACATTTACCCAGAACTATCTTAGTATTCACATAACTTTTGAGGTGCATTTTAAAATTCTGTCTCAAATAAAGCAAATCATTTAACCCAAAATATAATAAGCTATCTGATGTGGGTCATGTATTGGTGACATTAAAATCAAGCCGGTAGAGAAATTTGACTATATTGCTAGGGTAGCAACATTTACTCTACCAGCTTATTTTCACGCACTTCCTGCCTGTGGAATTCCCTTCAGTTTACTTGCTTCCCCGACAGCTACAATCTCCAAGTATTTAAATGTAAAGTCAATAGTCATCTCCTATCTCACTAACCTGTATCCTTTCTCTCTCATGCTCCTTTCTCCGTCCACTCCACTCTCATCAGTATTATCATTCTTCTCTTACCCACTTCCTGACACCCACTATAACCTGTCCCTCTTTCCTTTTATGTAACCCCCTGCGCACTAGTGGCAGTAAACTGCCTTGCTTGGGGCAATATGATTATAAAAAAAAAGTAACAGACAATGGAAAATCCCGAAATGCAACCTAGAGAACAAAAAAAAAAAAACTTTGGGAATCTTCTTCTTCTTCTTCTTCTTCTTCTTCTTCTTCTTCTTCTTCTTCTTCTTCTTCTTCTTCTATGTGCCATGTCCTTTCAGGACGAAGGCGATCATAGTTTCCACATCTTCCTGTCCCTTGTGGCTCTTAGCACGCTTTCTCCTGTTACACCATGCAACCCTCGTTCCATCATCCACCTGATCAGGTTCTTCAAATATGTTATCCGTTGCTTTCCCCTGTCTCTTTTTCCCTCTATTAGTAACAGTTTCTCCAAGCCCTCCTTCCTCATTGCATGTCTCAGGAACTTTAGTTGTCGCTTCCTGATGCTCAGTATTATTTTCCTTTTCGTCTCCATCCTTTCGAAAACCTCGTCATTGCTCACATGCTCGGTCCATGATATCCGCAGCATCCTTCTGTAGAAGCATATTTCAGCTGCTTCAAGTTTTTCTTTCATCTTCGAAGATATTGTCCAACATTCACTGCCATATTGAAGAACCGACATCACATAGCAATCCAGTACCATGACCTTCTTTATAAAGAAGGTCATACCAGTACTCTCCTCTTTGTTTCTTGGTTTAAATTAACGTCAGCTGAGTGTGGGATTACTGGTTGATACACACGCTCGGCAAAAAATAAACAAATAAATAAAATAAAATAAAATACAAATTACAAAATAATATTCTGGAATAAGAATTTAACATTGAAAGGGAAAACGTTTTAATCATTCGTTATTTTTATGTTCAATGTATTGGCGAGGAAAATTGACACCTCAGGAAACAACTTGGAAGGTTTAAATTTATAGTTTTTAGTGCCTACAAGTGCTTTGAACGATGTTTACACTACGCTGAAAGCTCCTGTGAGAGCACTGTAGTTAAGCAACACTGGGCCTTTTCTGTAATTAAATGGATGGTCGCGCTAAGCAAAGCCAAGTAAGTAACAATTATCATCTGTAAGTACTTGTTTGGCACACTAAGAAAGTTTATCTCGACTTACGAAAAATCAAACCGATGAAGATATGGCCTGATGCTTGAAAGTAGACTATATAGTTTCCAGTTTTAACTTGTGAAGAAATTTTCTCATGTCCTAGTAAAATCCGTACGGTTAGTAGAATAAAATATTAATCATCCATGTGAAAACGAACAAAGGAGAAATGTGTTCGATATTTTGGTGCTACTATAGTATCATAGTAACTATAGCATAAAATCTACCTCAATATACCGTGCCCCTCCCCACCCGTTGCCATCAAGGTCAGGTCTCTCTACAAATTGACCAGGCAAAATAACTCTAGCCTCAAAGAAGTTCTTTTCTTTATTATTACTTTTCCTAATTCCTGATAAACTGAAAAGCTGTTAATAATTTTATAAAAAATTATCATATAAAAATTATCAACTTATAAAAATTATCAACTTATCGATGACAGACTTCCATAAGCGAAAAGTTACCTGACGGCAAAAAAGATTAGATAGAATCAGATTTTAGTGTCTTCTTTTTGGTTTTTATTCTTATTTTCATTGACGATTCCTTGATCGTAAGCATGCGATTAAAATGGCGAAGTGGCTTTGGTGTTTTTTTTTTTTTATGGTGGGGAGGTTAAATAAATATTTTTCTCCTTACGATTTCATGAAGTAGTTCTTGGCACAAAATGAAATCACATTATTTAAAATTATTTTGTTTCTCGGAAGTAGTTACTGTCTTACTTTACGGAATTCTCGTCAGATCAGTACTGGCTTGATTTTCTCTTGAGATGTTTTATTTGGTTTGGTTTGTTCCTGCTTAACGGCCTATCAACATCTAAATGGCCATTTAAGTCCGGAGACGTATTTTTGTTTTAAATCAATTTTTTCATTCAAAAAAAGTTTTGTTGGTAATATTTTTCATTCAAAAAAAGTTTTGTTGGTAATATTTTCCATTCAAAAAACATTTTGTTGGTAATGTTTTCCATCCAAAAAAAGTTTTGTTGGTAATATTTTCCATTCAAAAAAGTTTTGTTGGTAATATTTTCCATTCAAAAAAAGTTTTGTTGGTAATATTTTCCATTCAAAAAAGTTTTGTTGGTAATATTTTTCATTCAAAAAAAGTTTTGTTGGTAATATTTTCCATTCAAAAGTTTTATTGGTAATATTTTTCATTCAAAAAAGGTTTTGTTGGTAAATACTTTCATAGCATTTTGGCCTCGGTTTGAGGGACAACTGTTTACCCATAGCTGGGACCCTAACAGGTGCTACCACTCCGGGTCAGGGTGGACCTGGGAACAACAGCAATTAAGAGGTGGTTCCGTGCTCCTCATAACATCCCAATCAGAGGCCTTATATATTTTACTTCTCCAATTTATTATATTAGAGCTAATGAATTTATATCTTCGTGTTATGTTTTTAAATATCCCCTAATTTAAGTTTCATGAATAATTCCTTTATCTATGTGTTTTCATAATTAAAAAAATGCCAAAGAATTTACTTTGAAACAACTGTATCTATCTGTTTGAACGTCTGTATCTATCTGCAATTCACTTCCGGCCAAAGTTTGAAATTTTTATTTCTTTGCCGTTTCTGTTGTCTCCCACACGTTTTCCCTCTGTGCGTTTTCTGACTTTTTCCTTCTTGTTAAACCTAGACATTATGTAAACGATATCTATATCTGTCTCCAAGTTACTTCCGGCCTAAATTTAAAATTTCTCTCTCCCTGTCGTTTCTATTGGCCTTTTCCTTTCAGTTCTTTCTCGATTTGCTTTTTTGTTTCCTCTACTCTTTCCCTTTCTTTTCCATTTCTTGATTTCTCATTTTGCTTTCTCATCTTTTCTGCTCTCTTTTTTTTTAATACTCTTTTTTTAATATCCTCTTACCTCGTATGAAAAGATTTCTAAAAATAAAAGGAAGTGGTTTTTGTTAATTTCTTTTCAAATTAAACGTTTATTACCATCATTATTAACTCCCTGATGAGACATTGTTAATTCAATGTCGAAACAAAATGTACATTTTTGTACTAGCTTGTGGTTTGTGCATGTTCTAAAGTATAATTCATAACAACACACATATATATATATATATATATATATGTGTGTGTGTGTGTGTGTGTGCGTGCGTGTGTGTGTGTGTGTGTGTGTATGTGTGTGTGTGTGTGTGTGTGTGTGTGTGATAAATGGTATGTTATATTTATGGGAAAATAGTGCTCAATATCAGGGACAGAGCGTAAAAGTTGCAGTATAAGTTCTGTTTTATGCAAAAACACTGGCTCCGATTGCTGTCTGATTTGATTGGTTGATTATGATAACGTATTCAGGTACACTCATTTTTGCGCCCAAAATGAATGATCATAAAAGTAGTTAAGTAGTTCATGACAAAAAGTGTTATGAATTACTTAACCCTTTGTCGTCATTATGTACGCTCACTAAACCATGATACTCTCAATTACTAACAAAAGTTTTTGATCACCGGTTTCTGTCGCAAAATTTACTAAGGTTTATCCCATGATTATAATCAACCAATCAGATTGCATTTTAAACAGATAGCAATCAAAGCCACATTTTTGCATAAAGCGGGAAGAATTTTCCAATTCCAGTTAGATACAAAACATAACATGGCATAGTCATACTTCTCCTAATCTCAATTTAAATACCCAGGTAGGATATTCTTTCTTACATATACAGTATCTGTCTATATTTCTGAGATGAGGTAGTATTTACAGTATTTACATTATTCGGACTATTGTCCTCATCTTTGTTGCCATTTATACGATATTTCGGCCGTTGTACGCTCCGGCCTTCTTCAGGTGCTAGGAATTTCGAACCGAACTTCGTACAAATGGCAACAAAGATGAGGACAATAATCCAAATAATGTAAATACTGTATATATACAATATCTATCCCTCATTCTCTCCCTCCCTCCCTCTCACTTTCTCTCTCTGTATATATATATAGTGCGGATGACTATAGTATATATATATATATATATATATATATATATATATTAGAAAAATTTAGGCAGACAGGTTATTTTTTGGTAAATCGGAAGTATGCTTATTTAAACACACACACATATACGTTTAAATATGCATTTATGATCTTAGGAAGAAACAGTTTGCACAGTTGATACCCTTTAGGATGAAAATTGGAAATAAAATGCGAAAATAAATAAATAAAAGCGATCGTTTTGTGAAGTTGTTAATCTTCTACCGATATAAACTTTAATTTATGCGCAAGATCACGTGACTTTTAATTCTTTTTCTAGTCACTGAAGTACCCATAATGTACTGATTGACTCCAGCACTTGAAAATTACAAATCTATGAATTGCATTTCATTTTCAGTTAACTATTTGCATCCGTGATATTGAGACGAATATACAACATATCCTATAGCAAAGATTTACGGATTATAGATTCGCCCACCAATCCACACACAAAAATATCACAAGTGCGACATGAAACTATGTCACTCAATCTAAGATCTGTCGAAAGTTAAAAGGAAGCGAATGACAAAAGTTCACACACACACGCGCGCGCGCGCGCGCTAATTATTCGAACCGTGAGCGCAGTAAAACATTTTGTTCAAAGCCCCCCCTTTAAGATTATCGAAGGTTAAGAAGGCCGGAGAGCACATTGATCGAAACGCAGTGCTCGAAACAACAAAGATGTGGATAGATGTGGATGTTAGTTGAAATAATTTTTGGGATTATTCAGTACAGATGAAAATGCTTACCGTTTATTTCCGCGTATAAGGCGACGTTTAGATAAGACGCGGTAAAAAAAAAATATAGCAAATTTTCATGAACTTATCCTTTATCTATATATATAAAACGCGATCTGTGAATCTGTGATCTCACTCCCCCCAGGAGTCTCCTACCTATAGGACCTCCTACCTCTACCAAAAAGCTGACTGGGATGCCTTTCGCGATTTCCTCCGCGACGTCCCTTGGGGAAAAGTGTTCGACCTATCAGTTGATGACTGTGCCTCTGAGATCTCGTCATGGGTGAAAGCTGGCATTGATGCCTTCATACCCACCAGGAAGTATTGCTTAAAACCTCATTCCTCTCCGTGGTTCTCTCCGGCCTGCTCAGCCGCCATTGCTCACAGGAACCATTACTTCCGTCTATTCCGGAGACAGTCAACTGATCACAATAGGCGCCTGTTCCCATCTGATCGCAATGAGTGCAAGAGAACCCTAAATGACGCCAAACAGTTGTTTGCTGAGAGAATGCGACAGCACATAGCTGACCGCAAGTTCGGCTCCAAGGACTATTGGAGGATTTGTAAACGAGTGCTCAACAATAGGAAATCCTCAATACCTCCTTTAATCCATGGATTTGTGGTTCTCACGTCATCTGCGGACAAAGCTGAGTGCTTTGCCCACAGATTCTCATCCAACTCCACATTCGACTCGTCCGGAGTACACCCACCCGACTTCCCTATTAGAACTGATGCCAAACTGCACGACGTATATATTACCCCGACAGTAGTATCCAGAGTAATTTCAAAACTCGACCCCCATAAGGCGTGTGGAGACGATGGAATCCCGGTGATAGTCCTTAAGAGGTGTGCTCCTGAACTTTCCCCTGTCCTCTCTAAACTGTTTAACTACTGCCTTTTTGCTTCCTGCTTTCCTGCATGCTGGAAGTTCTCTTCAGTCGTTCCTGTATTTAAGAATTGTGGTGAACCCTCGGATCCATCCAACTATCGCCCTATCAGTCTTCTACCGATATTCGGGAAAGTATTCGAGGCTATAATCAATGCTGAAATAGTTCATCTCAACGCCCACAAACTGTTCTCTGACAGGCAATATGGATTCCGCTTTGCCAGGTCCACGGCCGACCTGCTAACAACCGTAACGGAGTACATGCTACAGGCCCTTGATGAGTTTAACGAGGCTCGCGCGGTTGTCTGTCAACCATTACAGGCAACCTCTCCTGCCTCCCATAAGCATGGACCAAGCGATTCTCCCGGAGAGTAATACACTACGCCTCCTCGGACTTACCCTGTCCTCAGACCTCAAATGGAACCATTATATTGAATCCATAGCAAAATCTACTGCTAAGAAGGTTGGGTCACTATGTCGATCCAGGATGTTTTTTCCACCTGAATCCATCCTGCATATATACAAGTCAACCATCCGTCCGTGCATGGAGTACTGCTGCCATTTATGGTCAGGTGCCCCTGCCGTTCTCCTCGGTGTTCTTGACAGGCTCCAAAGGATAGTCTGTAATGTGATAGGTACTCAATACTCATCTACTAACCACTGGACTCTAGCTCTCTCCCCACCCCTGTATAACCTTCCCTTTCTCTCCACCTATGTATCTGTCATCGCACCTGCTTTCTCAGCTTTCTATTGTTCCTTTCTAACTAGTTTGTACTCCTCACTCTTTTCTAATTAATCTTTTTACATTTATGTAGCCCCCTGCACATCAGTGGCGTTTCCGCCTTGCTCGGGGTGAAATGATTAAAAAAAAAATCTACAGGGAATCCAAGTCGACACATACTTATTGAGTTTAAGTTCAGCAATTTTCCCGTTCGCAACTTTTTTGCCAATGAAGCCGATTGTTTACACTTGCTCTGTAAAACATCTAAGATCTAAGATGGTTGCTAAATTACCTCACAGAAATCAAATCACACGTGTCAAAATATTTTTACTAAAAAAAATTTTTTTTTCAAAAAAAAAAAATATGTAAAAATAAATGCCAATGGTTAATTTAATTATTTAAGTCTTTTTTTTTTTTCAGATTTAATATTTCATACTTTAGAAAATAAAATTAAAAAAAAAATAAAGCTTTTTTTTTCGATAAATATTTCATGCAGGAAAACAACTGTCTGTAATTCGTGTGGCATTGATGTAACTTTTTCCTCTAAAATTAAATGTTTAAATTTTTAAATATTCTACTTCTAAAATGTTCTGAGTTGCGTGAGCAACGCCGGGCTATGATGCTAGCTAGTCTCTACTATAAGACAACTGTTTATTGATTATATAACGGAGATGTTATTGGACATTTTATTTACTGTATCCTTAAAAATTCAAAATAAACGAAATATAAGCGATTCTATATCATGTTATCCTACGAACGTTCCCTAAACAGGAAACCATATTTCCGAAATTAACACTACCATGATGATTATTGAAAGTTTAGCAAAAGATAAACGGTTGCTGTGAACACAGTTATGACTAAATATATTAAGGGAAAAGGATAATAAATTCCGACAATGTGAGATAAAAAATACTTGAAAAACAACAAAATATGGATTTATTGTAGGGTAGCCAACATTATAATGTTTCGGTTGTTATAACCATCATCAGGGCTTATATTTTTAGTAGTGTGAAGATTTTGGTGTTACGGTCTGTGAATGAATTTAGAAATGTGATAAAAAATTTAAAATCTTTAAGGCCGTTAGAAAAATTTCAGAAAACTATGACGTCAGTCACTAACTATTTAACGTTTTGCTATAACACATAGACATCAATAAAACATAAATAATTACAGCAATATTTAAAAAATAACAAAGATACAGATAAACAAAAAATACGCAAACCTGTTCGCGGACTATTTAAATTTCATCTCAACGACTATTTCAAATATCAAAATGTTATAAATAGTTCGTGACTGACGTCATAGTTTTCTAAATTTTTTCTAAAGGCCTTAAAAATTTAATTTTTTTTTATTTTTAAACTTTTTTTATCACATTTCTAATTTATTCACAGGGCGTAACACCCAAAAACTTCACACTAGTAATAATAATATAAGCCCTGATGATGGTTATAACAACCGAAACATTACAATGTTGGCTACCCTACAATAAATTTATATTTTGTTGTTTCTCAAGTATTTTTTATCTCGTATATATATATATATATATATATATATATATATATTGAATAATATAGACAAGTTTTGTCTATTAATTTTGTGTAGGATCCGTTCATACCGTCTGATATACTTGATGGTGATATCGTTGAAAGACAATAAAAAATCACAGTAATTGTTGATATTTTTATCAGGTCTAAGCTTTCGGCTCACATAAGCGATTATCAAAGAGTAAATATTAACACACAGTAAACATAGAACATTTAAGTTATTAACAATAAACTGTGTGTTAATATTTACTCTTTGATAATCGCTTATGTGAGCCGAAAGCTTAGACCTGAAAAAAAAATCAACAATTACTGTGATTTTTTGTTGTCTTTCAACGAGATCACCATCAAGTATATCAGACGGTATGAATGGATCCTACACAAAATTAATAGACAAAACTTGTCTATATTATTCAATGAAACCTGCATTAATGAAAAAATGCTGCCAAAATACACACACAATATATATATATATATATATATATATATATATATATATATATATATATATATTTCTGATACACCACCAATAGCTTAAAACTTTCTCTTGTTACTGATGATGTTGCTATAGAACAGAGAAAAATTAATTGATGGCAATGCTGAATATTGTAATTAGATCATTACCCTGTCGGTGTAAATCTTTAAATTCGGTTAAAATGAAGGCTATGAAAATTTAAATCATTTCTCATTATACCAAAACTTATACCAATTTTCTGCCTATTGTTTCCGTTTTATTTTATTTTATTTTATTTTATTTATTTATTTATTTTTGCTATTACATTTCATCTGGTACGTTTCTTTGAACTTTTATTTTTAGAAAACAGAATTACTTTGCAAATTCTCAAGTGCATAGGAATAAGAAAAGGCTAAAAAACAATTAAGACGAAAACAATAGTTCCCAAAATATATAGAATAATGAAAATACTTAATTGCAGAGCTTTCAAAACCAAGTGAATAATTCCACATCCAAGAAGTAAGGTCGTTAGAAATGAACAGAATTAAAAACAAGTTCTAAAAAAATATTCTTTATAAAATTGTGAGGGTCGTTGAATTGAAGTGAGCTTTTCCATTTATTAATACAGGCAGCCAATTCTACTGCTAGAGAGAAAAAAGAAACATTATTAATAATCTTATTTTAATACCGACTTTATATTTAACACATCTGAGTTCGATCCTTATTGTGTGCTCTGTACCTTCGACCACGTACCACATCTAAGCAACGCTTAGAAAATCCCTATATTGGGACCCAGTTGAGATTGGGTAAGCAATAATTACAATTTCGTGTTTTTAATTGATTTTGTTTCTAATCGCTACACAATGATTCCGATCACCATGCTACTATTTAAATTAGTCATTTTCAACAACATTCTTCTGTCCATTCAGGGCGTGGACGATCATGGCTCTCCGCAATTTCCTGTCCTTTGTTGCTCTTATTAAATTTTATCTTTTCGCTATATCCCCTCATCCCTGTTCTTCCAACCATTTACATATGTTTGCTAGGTCGGTTATATACACATGTCCTTCTTACTTTCAATATGCCATGTGAGTGTCAAATTATCCAATCCCTCTTTCCTCATCATGTAGTCTAGAAATTTAACTGTCTCTATCTGATGCTACGTATAAGTTTTTTTTTCCATTTTCTCTCAAACTTAAGATCAGTACACTTTTCTTGATACAAGCACTGCTAATAGAATAAGACTAACGTATACAATGAGAAAAGAATAATATTTTAGCCATTTTTCTCTCACTATGCAAGTAGAAGACTGTTGAGCAAAGGATTTTCTATGTTGATACTCTTCATATTAATTCAACAGAAACAAAATTTGAATTTACTTCCAAATAAAAAAATAGACGTGTTGATTCTAAGATAAAATTAGTATTCTAACATCTTTCGGTATAAATGTAGAAAAGTAATCAAGGTATATTTGTATGTTGGAAGCCCAAACTCTTATTAAAGGATTCTTGGCTGGAGGGGAAGGAAATGATGCACTATTTAATCATGAAACAGAAGAAGAAGAAGAAGAAGAAGAAGAAGAAGAAGAAGAAGAAGAAGGAGGAGGAGGAGGAGAAGGAGGAGGAGAGAAATCTCAAAGTAATGATAAGAGGAACTATGAAAAAACTATGTTGCAAAAGGAAAGCAAAAAATAAAAATAAAAAGAATAAAATAGAAAAAATGAAAATTTTGACCAGTTCGAAGAAGTTTCTAAAGAAGAAAAACATTTAAAAGTTGAGGAAAAAAGAAAGAAGAAAAATTGTCTGGGGTAGGATTGGTGGATTTTACAACAAATCAGCCCGTATTTGGTTATTTAATATTGTTGTTTTTTGTTTTTTTCATTGTTGAGTTTATAGGTAAACATAACTCAGGTTTAGAATTGAGTTTATACATAACGATTGGTAGAGTTTATACTTGAGTCTATAGATAAATATTAGTCGGGTTTGTACTTGAGTTTATAGATAAACATTGATCTGTTTTGTACTTGAGTCTATGGATAAACATTGATCTGGTTTATACTTGGGTCTATACTTGAGTCTATAGGCAAACATTAGTCGAGTTTATATCTCAGATTATTGGTAAACGTTGATCGGGTTTATACTTGTGTCCGGGACCTGTTGTGATGATGATGAACGGAAAGTGAGTGGGTTGATGCTGTCGAAACGACACCAGTTATGACGACGCTCTCAGGTCGCTAGTCGTGACGATGATGATCTTGTTGCAGTAGCTGGTCTTCAAGACGTCTATTACAACAGTGAACTTCCCTGCTCACGCTGTTTTCTTTGATCTCAGGAAAGTCATGTTGAAAACCCGGTAGCCGTTTCTCTACCACCTCAAACCAGATCGGACACACGTGTACACTTGTGTTGAAAAAAAAAACACACACTGAACAAAAAAAAAAAAAAAAAAAAAAAAAAACACTGAACAAAAAAAACAAAAAACGAATAAGTCCGAAGACGCATGGATGAGTTACGGAAAAAGTCTTTATATATAAAAAGAAAAAAAAACTAAATTAAAAAATAGAATATACAATCGTCGGATTCAATGTTCACAACGGAGCGAAGTTTTCGTTAAGAATAATCAGAGTTTTCAATTTTCCAAATAAAAAAGTCTTTTCACAGCTCTTCATTGGTGATGATAGTAGATTCGTCTTGTCTCCTTCACTTGACAATAAAAAAATCTCCTTTCAGCTGTTTTAACTCTTTCACAGCTCATTCTATTTCTATACATCTTCAGCTAGGATTCTATCGGGCATATTATTCGACTTTAACTCTTTTAAATCGATCGGCAGCAGGCTTTTCTACGTTTCTTTACATTTTTAGTCCGGAGCTCCATGGAAGGCGACCAGTGGCCCCCAGTTGTGAGCACATTTCACTCAGTTGTTACATCTCGACTGCAACTCCAAATCAACTCAAACAGATTTTTCTCACTGGGGTCTCAGTTTTTATATCTGTCCCCAATTCTCTTGGGAGATGAATGAAAACACTAGGTATCAATGTAAATCAAAACTTTGACCAATGAGATTATTTAATTTCAACAAAAAGTCTTTTTCACCTACACATTTCAAGGTGGAGTTATGGTTTAGCGAATTTAGGCAACAACACCTCATATAACATAATTTTCTTTTCGTCATCTTCTTCTTAATTACATCATTTTAGGTTTTCAAATTTTTAAAAATCATTTCCCATCAAAATGTGGGGACTGAGGATTTGACCTTACCCTAACCCCATAAAAAATCCTGGCAGCTTTGTTTTGACTATCGTTGTCTTCCATTTTTACCGGGCAAAAATTAACTTCTGAATACAATAGGAAAAATTTTTTTTTCTTTTTTCCCAATCTCCAGCCAATTTCTCCACCTTTCGGATTTTACAAGAACATAGTATCAAATATTTCTAAGCAAAGCTCATATCGCGAATTACAATAAACTGCAAAATCAACAATACCACTTATAATAATTTCTTTCGCTCCGTTGTATTAAACAAAGAAGTATATTTTTTCATGTGGAAATAGGGTTACAATTTGCTGATCGTCTATACTCGATATGTGGTCTCCCTCTGGATGATGTTATCCAGCATTGAAGAGAAAAAGAATTGAAGAATTATAGGTGCTACTCGTACAAGGATGGTTAACAAAGTTTCAGATCAGTGATTTCCGTTCCGATGATAGATTTAGCTAAACAATTCAGTAAATAACAGGGACTGCTGTTAGGAATCAGTTTAAACAGTATTGCGTATTTACTGTTTATAACTTTTAGAATTGTTATTAATATTTCTTGTACAAGAGAATCTGTTTTTTGTATTGATGTTGTTAAAGTACGAGCCCTTCATCAGTGTTCATTGTGTCAATAGTAAATAGAAGAAGTTTTATTGCTTGAAAAATAAATAAAATTACGAATTATGGCGCAATGTAGTCTTCCCGCCAACGCCCTAATTCTGAAAATAAAGTGTTTGAAGAAGAAAGAAAAACCTAAAGAAGAATTCTTAAGAAGAAAATCTTGGAAGATGGCGTACGTTTTCCTTATGCTGTTGAAGAAGAAGAAGAAGAAGAAGAAGAAGAAGAAGAAGAAGAAGAAGAAGAAGACATTTTTCGGTATTAAAGTATCAATCGTCTCTTTTACAGCTGCGTTGCACGTGTACGGATATATATATGTTAAGACGTACCATGTGTGTTTGTTTACGGCTTCTGTATCGTCATAACGTTGAAAGCTGGTCTGTGGGCCCGCTGGCTTGTTTACATTTGCCACAGGGTACGGACGAGGCATATTAGGGTGAGTATTTAATGTACGTCCGTGTTTGTTTTGTTTATTACTGAATTCGCATCGTTCTGCATTCGTGAAAGACTGAATAGCGTGTTTATGTTTACATAAAATGCATGCGGATAGCCATGGGTAGAAAAATACATTGAGTTTGTTTGACATCCAAACTTTCAATTCTCTTCCGTTAGCTTAAGTCGTTTATGAATTATGCTATGCTTAACAATTTTAAGAGCAGTTAAAATATTTTGGGATTATCCAGATTTTACGATTAAGAATATTCATTTTATCATATTTTGTCAAGAATTTATATGGTTTTCTCTTTTATGAAATCAATCATAATTGTTTTTAGAAGTATTTTAAAACGCATTGTCCCTTCAGAGCATAGGCGGTCATAGCGGACTACTGATTTACTATAATCAGTAAATTGTTTTGTTGGAAAAGATAGTGGAGTAGTTTCTTGTTGACTGCAACATGTTTTTGAATTTTGCTTTTCTTTTACTCTATTAATTGCTCATAACCGGTGTATTGATGGAGTAATTTCATTAGAAATTATAACATTAACACGAAGACACTAACTCAAGAATTGGGAGTCGTTATCCCTCTTTCTTTATTTCTTTTTCTCTCACTGAAAGAAAAAGAAAGAAGGAAAGAGAAATAAATGGAATTTTTCTTTTAACCCCAAGTAATGTAAATTTACTTATCGCAAATATTAATTCACCCCAAGAAATTATACATTTTGAATTGTATTTTGCTTTTTCATTAAATTTTTGGCACGATCAAAATTTGTTTAGCTCGCCTCAAATTTAAAACCTCGGAATTAAGAAATGCATTACAAGGAATTTTTTGCAATTTACAATTTTTTGTAAAAATCTGTTTTTGTTTTGTTTATCGGGGCTAGCGCAAACGGTAACCCTATACTTAAAAATAGTGCACTCGGGCCGCTCACATTTGGGGCGATCGCAAAGGCCAACCTAACTGCAATGGAAGGGCCTTGCTCTGCGATAATTCGGTTTGTGTCAATTTTAGCAAATATGTAGGGGCCTCAGCTATGTTTGTCAAATTGGTCGTGTGCCAAACAACCGAAGTCACCACAATTTAAAATATCAGAAGGTTGAAGATTGGATGGTGGAATGTGGAAGGATAAAATATTTTGTCTTGTGTGTTAAAGTAAAATCTTATTAACTAAATAGAATAATAAATTTGTAAGAAGAAAATGTTCAAAGAGAAAAATGTACTTAGATAAATGTTCCAGAGAAATAGTAGTAAGTGGCAGGATGTGCATGGAAAAAGATTAACAGGTTACTAATAAAATCTGTGTTCCATTCCTTTTTATGGTCGACGAGACTGTAAAAAGGAAGGTAAATCAATAAAGGAAAAGTGTACTTACCGGACTTTAGTTTTTAGGAGTTAGTTGAAGATGTCTTATTGTTGTTGTTTCTTTGAAGGCATGTGAGTGAAGACGAAGAAAGGAAAATTGAAGGAGGAAGAATGAATGCATGTCGACGAGTCATGACAGGGTCAGCGTCTTGACATTTCTTTTTGTTACATTTTAGCGTGTCGTCTCCATGTGCTCCCATTTGAATGACTGAGTTGGCCGCTTAAGAGACGCGGTTAAGTAGTGAAATCTAGTCATGTGACTGGATCGAAACCGCATACCCATTTTCTAGGTGTTAAGAAAAATTCACCGGGGTCATAGATCAATTTGCTATTTCCCATCCAATCAGAATCCAGAATCTTAATTTTCACACTGACATGTGAAATTTGCTTTGGTTTGGGTTTTTCCAAAATGTTTTCAGTCGTTCTTATCCATTTTTGAGGGTGTGCAATTTTACTTTTTGTGTTTAAGTTTATTGTTGGATGGTATAGGATTTGTATCCTATAAATATCAGTTTTTTTTTTGTTTTCATTTTATTTTGGGGTGAATTAATATTTTGGCGTGAATTAACAGAAAAGATCCAAGATGATAAAGCAAAATTAAAGTATTTATCATGTGAGCAATTTCGTGTATTGTTATTTTTTCTATAACTTAGGGAAGAAGTTTCGGTGTCGTTCGTTTTTATAGCTTCTACAATTGACCCTTTTAAAATGTGACAGTAGGTTACAAAGAGCTGTCCAACGCGAAAAAACGTAAAGACAAAAACATGTCAAAAATGTCGCTCAAATCAAATAAGAGACTGAATTTCTTCAAGAATAAAAAGTAAAATATTAAAAAGAGAGATTGTGGTAGGAAAAATATGCTTACCAAAATAAGAGTATAGAATCAATAACATTTCTTAGCAGTAAGTGCCATATGTGATACACGCTTGGGCGATCATGTCGATTTAGAGACATGACTGACTGGCAGAAGATTTTCCTGTAGTAGATTGACATTACTTTCTGTCGTAGACTGGTTATCAACCAAGGCTATAGAACCTAATCTGCTGAAGGGAAAAGAGACAAATTACTAAGGGTGTTTGCACGTAAGTGAATGCAACAAATTCAACTGGTACCTCCACTCATTTTCGATATTTAACTTTTAAATTAAATTTAAAAAAAAAATTCTTAAATTTCTTTTCAATTTTTCGGCCATTTTTGATTGATCAACACATTTGTAAGCAAAAGTTCATTCTCGGTTTTAAAAATTTTGCAAAAAATTAAATATACATCTGTGACACGTTGTTTTTGGAAAATAGCAATTTTAAAGTTAAATTAATCTCATTTACACAAGTATTATTTATTTATAGCATGAAATTTAGAATTAAACCATTTTTTAATTACGGAGTATTGATCTTTTTGACCTTTCCCGTATGATTGATATGTTATGACAGCCAGACGGCGAGATAAGCTACGTCTGTGGTCACCAGAATTGACATGATTGTCCAAATTCTTTCCTTTAAGGGGAAGAAAACGGGAAACATATAACCTTCTAATGCAACATGGAAATTGACATAAAACTCTCATCTTTCATTTTGGGATTAATTTAACTTTAAAATTGCTATTTTCCAAAAACAACGTGTCACAGATGTATATTTAATTTTTTGCAAAATTTTTAAAACCGAGTAAACTGCTTTGCTTGGGGCGATATATATATATATATATATATATATATATATATATATATATATATATATATGGTACCTCCACTTTTTCGCTGGAAAAAGCAGCATAGTCTGAAGGAAAAGGCCTCAAACTAAATAAAAACAAAGTTTTCTCGGCAAAATGTTTATGCTATAATGAAGAGGATAGATCAAAGTATTTTTTAATTATTTTTACAATTTTTGGGAATTGTTTTAACAGGTTCTAACAGGCTCATTTAGTGGAAGAAAATCTTTTTTTTTCTCTAGTCAGTACAAGCGATAAATTGACGCTAGATTTTATTGCGTCAAAACGTAATATTACGCGAAGGCATTTTTTGACTGTGAAAGACACATTAATTTGGAAATTCTTGCAAAAACCAAATAATCGTCTGATTTTGACGAAAATTTCAAATCTTATTCATAATTGACTGAAATCAGTTTTGAAATAATCATTTTTAGAAAATATTGGTAAAAACATCTTTTTTAAATATGTTACTCCCGCACCAATTAATTTCCAGAAATGTCGAAAAATGCGACTAGTTCTCAACATATAGATAGGTTTTAATTAAATTCAGGAGTCATTGGGGAATGCAAATCAACTGTCTTTTTTTTTCTTCAAATTTTTTTTTAGAAAATCTACTCCGAATTAGAAAAACAAAAATGTAATAAAACTCTGGCATTTTTATTTGGTTAAACTTTTAATTGTTTTTATAAACATAAATTAAAATTATATCATAGTCTGAATAGAAAAAAATGTTCCGTTAGTAATGAATTTTTACAAGAATTGTTTTTATTTTTATTTTTATTTTTTTATTTTTTTTTAAGTAATTTCTAAAACTTTCATAATTTCCTCCTCATAGGTCTCTCAGATTTTTTAAATTAATGTGTGGCAAATATATTTATTAATCGAAAAATTTAAACACTTACTCTAAAAAGGGGTGCTTCTTTTTTGTAAAATAATTAAAAAATTTTAATTTTCTGCATGTTAATTTCCCGTTTTTGTGTGTACGGGCGGCCGTAAAAGGTCACGTGATTCAAGGGTTGTCGTCCCTTACATGAAAAAAAAAAAAAATCCGTATATAAATTATTATAAATTAAAGACGATTATATATAAACATTTTTATTTTATTTCATCATGGCCTCCTGATAGGTGTTGACAGCTGAAGATAACAAGGCTACCGTTATTGAGGAATGCTTTTTGAAAATTTTTTCCAACAGTAAGCAAATAATTCTTGTTTTAAGTCAACCTAAAGTAAGTTTAAATTAGTAATTTGAAGAAAATAATGTGTCAGTGAGGTGTATTTTATTTTTGTAAGATTTTTTAAAACCAAAAATTGGCTTCTGTTTACAATCGATGAAAAATGGAAATTTTTAAATTTTTTAAATTTTTTAAAAAATTAAAAAATTTTTTGATTCCGATCAATATAATTTCGGTTTAAAATACACCATGGTATTTTGCTGACTGAAATTAGTAAATTTAATCCGTTGGCTTTCAATTAAAGCTAATTTATTGAAATTTTAAAAATAAATAAGTTATCTTCAAACTTTAGTTTGAAGATAACTTATTTATTTTTAAAATTAAAATTAAAATTTAGGTATAGAAAAATGAGTGGAGGTACCTATAAATATATATATGTATATATATTTGGGCAGCAACCTTTCTTTAAAATCTTCTTTGAAAATGACAGACAAGGAAAATTTAATTATTTTAATATATATATTTTTTTTTTTTAGTTTTTCCAGCATTCTTACATTTTTCCATGTGATGGGAGTTAAGGAGTTCAGAAATTATCCGTCTTTTTCATTGTCCCAAGCGCTTTCGGCCACTTTTTAGTTATTTTCAAAATCTGTGTGAATGGTGGGTGTTTTTGGTGAAGAAACCTTTTATTATAGAAGGAAACTAAACCTATAATAAAAATGTAACTAACTTGGTTTGAAGGACTCTAAACTTATAAGAAAAGTTGAATTATCCTAGTTTTCAGATTTTAAATTATTGTAAGCCTATGTATGTTCTAATGAAACGTGACTGAATAGTTTGTTGGATGGATAGTTTGAGAATATCAGGTGCTGTAAGATTGGATGTTCGGTGTTGTGGTGGATAATGGTTCGGAATTGTTAATTGGAGGGCCGAGTTCAAATTCAATTGGTTTCGTTATATTCAGTTATGTGTAATTACCCTTGGGAAAAGTATGAATGAGCCTCTTTTCCACTCCGGTAGGGTTTAATTAGGAAGATTTGTGACAATAAAATCATTATTATCTAAATAAATAAATAATTAAAATTTCGTAAAAAATATTTAGATTTCGGCACTAAAGAACGCATACAGGCTGATATGTCGCCGAATAAAAACAATCAAATCAAATCACACCAATAAATAAAAAATAACACAGCAATGTATTCAGAATAATTTAGAATAGACAGAGGGAGATTATTTTAACGTAATGACTAACATTCGGAGACTTTCTCCGTTAGCAGCAGAGATCATGAAAAATATTTGTATCTTTTTTATGGCTGCTCTGATGAACTTAAATCACTGGTGCCCCCTAGGTGTGAGTTCGCACGAGATGCTAGATTGGCAACTAGGTCCCACCCTTTTACAGTGAAACCGATGAAATGTAACCGCAATTTCTACTCCAACAACTTCTTTTCTCGCACTTCCCGCCTATGGAATTCCCTTCCGCATGCTTGCTTCCCCGACAGCGATAATCTCCAGGAGTTTAAATGTAAGGTCAATAGACACCTCATAACACACTAATCCTCCCATTCTCCCCAACTCTCCCCCTATGTACATCCTAACTCGTCTATCGCCCTGTGTAACCCCCTGCGCTATAGTGGCAGTGGAATGCCTTGCTTGGGGTGACATGATTAAAAAAAAAAAAAACCAACATGGATAAAAGAAGTTAAGGAAAACAGGGGAAAATAGTGAGAAATGTACTGAAAAAAAATAATCGGCGATGAAGGATTGTAAATTAATAAATAATGGAAAAAGAAAAAAAAGAAAAAAACTATTTAAAATAAATACTGAAAATTCTAAGAGAAAAACTGAGAGAGAAGAGAAAGAAAGAGACGATAATAAAATGTATATAAAAAAGTAATGGTTTTAATAAGTTGGAATAATGACAACGTTAAGGGAAGAGAAGAACGGCTAAGGAAGAGGAAGGGGAGGTGTAATATGAAAGAAAAGCGGGTAATAAATGTAAAAGAAAATGAAAATGTTTGTAAGATGGAAGACAAAAAATTCCGAAGAGCATTCGGAGAATATGAATACGCGCGAAATAAAGTGAAATGAATGCAAAAGGAAGAATTAAAGAAAGAAAGAAATAATAAAAAGAAACGCAAATGAAAAAAGGAAAAATGAGAAATGGATTAAAATAGAAAGAAAGAATTAATGAGAAATGAATCAAAATAGAGAAAGAATGAATGAAAGAATGAATGAATGAAAGAATGAATGAATGAAAGATAAATGGTTCAAGAAATAAATAAAATAAGTATCTTATATTGCTTTTTTAGCTAATTATCCGTTCTTTTCAACTTTTGATTCTCGAATGAGTCCCTAGAAAATGGTTTCATTTTGCAGGTTTTTAAACATTATATTTTTAAAATTCCTGTGTTCCGAAAATATTGCCTTGCAAAATAATTTTAAAACTATGTAAACAGAACAACATTGCTTAACAGAAAATGACTGTTTAAAAAAAAAAAAAAGGGAAAAAGAAAGAACAAACAAACTTAAAAACAGTTTTGAGAATTTACCGGACAAAACACAGTAAGACGAAGAACAATTTCAAGATACCATATTCCCTGCCATATAACACATACCTCTAATTCGGCAAGGAATATTTAGGAAAAAAAACAAATGCCTAATATTCAACTGATAACTACCCCTACTTATATATATATATATATATATATATATATATATATATAGAGAGAGAGAGAGAGAGAGAGAGAGTGTTACTGAACTGATGGAAAGTTTATATAGAAAACATGTAAGCTCAAGCCCTTTTTTGATGTTTTAAAATGGTTCCTGCATAAAAGTAGGATTTACTTATTTTACTTTCTTTTAATTTTAAATATATAATCAGACTGGATTTTTTGTAATTTAAAACCACTTTTTTAAAAAATTTAAATTAAATGGCGATTTAAGAAATCTCTAAATTACTTTTCTCTTCTGATTTTTTTTTTTTTTTGCATCTTTTCTGATTTTGAAATTCCTGTGTTTAGGGTGGGATATAATCTGAGACTTTTTTACGATAAGGAGTTGTTGTCCTCTGCTAGTTAAAGTCACGTCAAAACATGCCGATATTCTAAAAACGAAGGGAGAAAGTAGAGGTATGAAGTATTTAAGGATTTGGGTTTGTTGTAAAACGGAGAAAAAAGTGTTTAAAATCTCTTGTCAGATAAGAAATAGAGAGGCCAATTGAGAGGGATGGAGATCTAGCTATATAACTTTTAAACAGGCTCAAAAGCATCGTATCTTTGCCTTCTACTCTCTCTCTCTCTCTCTCTCTCATATATATATATATATATATATATATATATGTGTGTGTGTGTGTGTGTGTGTGTGTGTGTGTGTGTGTGTGTGTGTGATTCTATGTCGACTTAACCAATAGTCCCATGGGCACCATCGTAGATTTTCCCGAGATTTGAATATATTGTACCCACTTATGAGAAACTAAAAACCCTAAACTCTTAACTTTTTTAAAACTCTTACTACAGAAGTTATTGCATTAGGAATTTTTCTGTCAGATTTTGCTGAGTTCAAAATAGTACGATTTGCCAAATTTGGCATTTCATGACTTTGCATTCTAAGAAGATACTGAAAGATATTTGATAGTCTAATATATGGAGTAAACGCTCCTGTTTTTATTTTATTTCTATTTTTCTGTCGTCTTTTAGTTGTAGGTTGCTAAAAATGGCAAAAATCGCTATCTTGTGGTCTTTTGGTGTAGGATTCGCTACCCATAGAAACTAAACCATTAGCAATAGAATAAAAAATAAAGTTGATTATCAACATCTTATGTCTTCCCTTTGATAGACGTCGAAAAAATACGTTTTGCAAAGGATATATGATTCAGTTAAAAAATTCTTTTAATATCAAACATTATAATTACAAAAACTGCTTACCTTAAAAACGTTATTATCCAAAATTATCCTGGTTGAATAAGTTTTGGGGCCAAATACAATCTTTCTTATATATATATATATATATATATATATATATATATATATATATATGTATATGTGTGTGTGTGTGTGTGTGTGTGTGTGTGTGTGTGTGTGTGTGAAAGACATTTTACACAACAATATGCTTTTGTGACCTAATCTTTTTTTTTGTCAATGCACTTATTTGACTTTGATTGAAGACTAACGAAAGAAATATTTTTCTCTATATTTAGGATATTTTTCTTGTTTTAAATTGTTCAATATTTGACTTCTTTCGGCTTTCATAACCTTTTCACAAGGTTTTCTTTTGTGCCATATCAGTTTCATCATTTTCCAAATATCACGTCTTCACGCGTCATATCAGTTTTTTTTAAAGTACCGTGTCTTCACGCTTCACTTTTTCAATTATAAAATTTGGAAATCTTATTAATATTAGGTTGTTTACTTAGTCGGACACAAGAATCAATTATTGGGGCACCAGTGAGTTAACTGAATACACTAGTGAAAAGCTCTACAAGACTAAATCGTTGATAATTGCGCTAGAATGCAAATGCATTTATTGTAGATGCTTTTTGGGAGTATGCGTGTATTTGTGCATGATTGATAATCTGGTTTGTATTGCATATTGAAATGAACGCTGTTTTTATGATGTTACTGTTGAACTATTTGCGTGCGTTATATACTGGGCAGACCCTCATGAACCAACCAAGACTAAATCGTTGATAATTGCGCTAGAATGCAAATGCATTTATTGTAGATGCTTTTTGGGAGTATGCGTGTATTTGTGCATGATTGATAGTCTGGTTTGTATTGCATCTTGAAATGAACGCTGTTTTTATGATGCTACTGTTGGACTATTTGCGTGCATTATATACTGGGCAGACCCTCATGAACCAACCCATTTTATAGTTCAACAATAGAAGGCTTAACCAATCAGGAAACTCAAAATATTCAATGCAACGTGTATAAAAGGCGGCCATATTTTTCCGAGTATTGGACATCAAATCCGATTCTGGAGAGTGTCTGATTCGAGAGGGATGATCTTTGACGTTGTTTCATTGAACAGATTACGTGCGGCGAGGGTATCCTCTATCCATATACTATGACGGACATGGTCAACAGTAACCAAAGAGGATACTCTATATCCAGGAACGTTGTCAACATTACCTTCAATCCCTTACTTTGTGACCATCATGAACTGTTGTTGTTATATAACATACATTCGAGTGATTAATTCTCTACTATAATCAATACATAAACTAATCCCTGGGCTTTATCCATAAATTATGGCGAATTTTACCAACAGTCACTGTTTTCGTTGTGAATTTACCATGGTTCTTTATAGCGCAAGGATACAAAGGGCGCTTATCTCCCAGTGGTCGAGGTAAATCACGTGGTCGCATGACAGCCGCTTCGTAACGTAACTCCAGACGTAACCAAAGCACTAGTCATTAAACAGTCGGCGAACAGCAACGGAACAATAAGTTTGTTCCTTTCTGTCAAGGCTTTTAGCTAAGGCGGACCAGGCTACATCTGCCTTTCCCTGCAGCTTGCAGGCATACCCCGCTAGATGAATCTGTCTTATCCCATGGGGATATAGATGAATCCAGGAAAGCTAGGCTAAATCTGTCTCTCCCTGCAGCGTGCAAGCGTACCATGCTGTGATATAGATAAATCCTTGCCTTATCTCACGGGGATATAGACGAAACCGGCCACTCCAGATCTGAAATTAAAACTATGGCATTTCCAGACCAGAAGTAACTCCAAACTATATGTAAGATATTTCCTTTTGTTCTTTTTTATACTTTATTTTGTGTTATGTATTTCTTCACGAGTGGACACTTGTATACATGGTCGTATCTGACTACTGGGCATACCGGGCACACCGGGCACGGGTTCGGGCCGATCCGTGCAATCATAGTGAAAATCCGGGCAAGGGAAAATGTCTTCGTCAAAAATCAAACTAAACAATTCACGAAGAAAGAAAGAAAGAAAGAAAGAAAGAAAGAAAAACGAAGAAAACATCCGAATGAACGTAGTAAAAATTTGTTTGTTTATTAATTTTGGGAGAAAAGACTGGTCATACTCAGAAAGTCCAAACCCGATTTCCTGCTTTTGTTCATGTTCTCTGCCTAATTTTTATTGGAATAGCCGAAAAAATCCGCAAAAAATCATAGTTTCTGGAAACGGATGACACTGATGACGTCATCACATTGTCAACTAATAAATCCGGGCAATTTTCTCCGTGCCCGGTGTTTTGTGAGCATCAGCTACGGGCCTGCTTGTATATATGTATAATCTGTGTATGTCATAGTATATAAAAGCCTCTGAGAACAAGCATTCATTTATTCATTTCTACTTTTCTCCCTACCGTTACACTGGTGATCAAGACGCGATTTATTTACTCTAACCAAGCGGGAAGATGTTTCTTCAATATGATATGAGAAAATTAGGCACCTAAAATAGCATGATGATTAGCCAGCTCAGCTCGTAGACCAGACCAGACCAGTTAATTACGTGAATTCGATCATTGCAGGTGTTCCCACTAATGTAGTTGTATGTTCGCTTAATAAGCTTCCATATGGCATGTAAGAGAATTGCGTGACTTCCTTTAATTATTGTGTGCAAAGTTTCCAACGAAAAGTTCAACTGTGTATTTAGTCACTACTTCCCAAAACAATGTGTCTGCAAACGTTAAAACAAATCATTTGTGGTATAAAAGAAAAGTGAAAGCCTTAGATTTAGACTCAAGACTATTTTTATGGGTAGAGCTATTCACTAAGTGGCGTCAGCTTTCAAATAATGAAAGTGTTTAATGAATTTCATATGTTATTAATTTATAAAATGACACAGAATGTAAGCTACGGAATGAGAAACATGGCGGAAATCCAAATGGTCGGAACGTAAAATCTATATTAAAAAAAAAGAAAAAGAAAATCTAAACTTATTTATAAATGGAACTTTGTGTGTGTGTGTGTGTGTGTGTGTGTGTGTGTGTGTGTGTGTCCGTTACCTATAGACTCCAAAACGGCTGAACCGATCTTCTTGAAAATTTACACAGTTGTACTATAAGAGTCTGCGAGTGTCTTAGCTAGGTTTTGTGTCGAGGTACCCCCGATAAATATCGAAAATCGATAATCGAAAAAATTGGGTTATAGAAGGAGTGGTCCGATTTTAATCCAATTTGATACACTCATAGACAAAGACATAAGAAACGATATTCAGAAGTTTCAAGGTTGCAGTTCTTACAATAGTGCAGAAAATTTGATATCGATACCAGGAAATCAAAATTTGATTTACATCCATTCATTTTTCTTTCAGTCTACGGTTTCGTTTTAACTGGAAACAACTCTTGCCTTTCGTGCCAACGCCCAAAGAGTCTGAGCTCCAGGACCATGGATTAGTTTGAAAGCTTTCATTACATCCGAGCAACGCCGGGCTATACTGCTAGTTGTTTTATAAATGTAAACGGTCACTGAAATTCTTTTATGTCTGGTTTAATAATAAACAATTGTTCATTTTACAAAATGGGAAAATCGTTTGCTTCCTATTTATACAAACTTCATAGTAAGACTAAAAGCGCACATATATTTACTGCTTCGCATAATTGTGTAAAAGTAGACAGACACGTCGCAGTGAACCTAACACTAATGCAATGGAAGGTAAGGAATTCTGTCGTCAGACAAGCGGAACCCAACCTTTACCGACACAGAGGTTCCGTTTTCGATCATGTAGTCTAATGGTTTTCAGTTAAGCTCAATTTACAACGTAGCAGTCAGTTAATCGCATATATATATATATATATATATTGTGGCCATTTTTGGTGATTTCTTCTTTCAAACGCACCAATAAAGTTATAATATAATATTCTATATTATTTTTTCATCGATTACCTTTCTCAAGGTAATCAATGAACAAAATACTTTGCGCATCCCAAAATACGGAGGCCTGCTGATGTCTGCGTCTTTGGTAGTTTGAACAGCTTTCACCTGCTGCTGTCCACTCAACTGACTGCCGATTTGACTCCGGAGTGAAGTAGTGGATCCATTGTCCCATATTTACGCAAAAACTCCTTGTTGCGTTGAAACAGTCGTAAACAACGCTCTAAATCGTCGACGCGTTGTTGTTTTTGATCGACTGTTAGCAAACGCAGCACCCACTTTGAAAACACCTTTCTCATTGACAAATGTTCATGCAAAATAATGAATGCACTGCCTAATGATATGTTCGATTTCTATGCAATCTCCCGCAACTTCAATTTACGACCGGCCAAAACGAGTTTGTTGTTGTTTTAGTGTTTTCCAGGACAATTGCTGATTTTGAAAGGAAATTAATACTGAGCATCAGGAAGAGACAGCTGAAGTTCCTGGGACACGCAGGCCAGATAGAGGGAAAAGGAGACAGGGGGAGCAACGGATAACATATTTGAAGGACCTAATCAGGTGGATGACGGAACGAGGATTGCATGGTGTAACAGGAGAAGACGTGCTCAGAGCCACCAGGGATAGGGAAAAGTGGAAGGCCATGATCGCCTACGTCCTGAAGGGACAAGGCACATAGAAGAAGAAGAAGTGTTAGTACGACCGCGTTATTGTCAGCATACCACCTTTTAATCGTTGTTTCCAACAGAGCAGAGTCCGAATAACAATTATCAGCCATTGCTTTGTTTGAACAGTATTTTTCCCATCAGAAAGCAATGCAGTATTTTTCCCATCAGAAAGCAACACACGAAATTCAGATTTTTCCATTGTTTTGAAAATTTGCAACAGTAGCTTCACTTAAATAACTGTAATTTGTAAACTAATAATCCGATTGGGCCCAAATTTTTCAGGTACCATTTGAAGATTAGCACTTCATAAAAATCATATAGATTTTTTTATTAGTGGCGCCATCTATACCTCGGGCTCGGGACTTATTGAGTGATGTGTTTAGAATGCTGGTTCACAGACGCACACGTTTAATCTCCTTGAATGGGTCAGATCAGCCAAAAAGCTTCTCCCTGATACAAATAACGAATATCTTGACACATCTCGGCTGAGGATTGGGGTTGTGTGTCATTATACGAAGAAGTTAGCTTGTTTACTTAAGAGAATGACAATTCAGATACTAAACTCTGTGATATTAAACAACAGCTGTGTGACTACTTAATTTATTTCTTTAATTGGTTTTTCAAGTGAGGTCCCTCTCAAGAAAATGTAAACTACGAATTATACATTTCTGTCCATTGATTACTTAATTAAAAAAATAATGTCTGTCTGTTTGTCTGTCAGTCTCTGTTTATCTCTTTCTCTTTATATATATATATATATATATGTGTGTGTGTGTGTGTGTGTGTGTGTGTGTGTGTGTGTGTGTGTGTGTGTGTGTGCTGTTTGTGCAATTGTAGAAAGAGAAATTCCACCAGGTTTGGGATTTTTTAAAAACCCTTTCACTCCCAACGAAGGCAATAAATCCACTAGGATGCAAGGGGATTATTGAATGCTAAAGACTATGAGAAAAATTACTATTAATGAGTGAAGACAATAAAAGAACAAGATTTAAGAAGACATAAGATAACGATTGGCTTTGCATTTAAATTTTTGTATATCTAATTTGACTGCTGTTTCTCATGCACTTAAATTTATACTATTTTTGTATATGTGTGACTGTATGTACCTGTACACACATGCACACACATGTGCGCACATCCAAACATATATATTTATGCACTGATTCTTGCTAAAAATGAACGACTGCGACTAAAAGTTTCATGCATGTAAACGCAATGATTTTCCTCAAGCATATATATATATATATATAACACTAACAATAATAATAATATTAATAATTGTGGTAATATATTTCAATCCGTCTGATTTTGTTTTTTATTTATTATATATATATATATATAACTACTGGCGTATGATACATCATACGCAAAAAGTCTGCCTTCTTCTGAGGTAGATTACAATCGATTTTAAAAGGTTGTCCGAATAATGAGAACCATATTTGATCTGTATTTCATCCTAGTTCATATTATGGAATGTATGCAAAGATGACAAGGTTTTTAAAAGTCGGCAATCTTTTTTTTTTCTTTTGACACACGCAACAAATATACAAAAGCAAACAATCTACGCGTAGGCTTGAGACTTTTGATCCAATACGTCAAATTCAAACAAATTAAACGTTTCGTTGATATAAAAGCTTAAGACATTATGAATTCAATCAGACTTCCTTGATCAACTATTCCATAATCGCTGATCAACGTTAATTTTTTTTATAACAATTCTATCTATCCTTTACATCTCGTTTTACATCACCGATGTTCTATAGGACATTGTCAGGATCAAAAGTCCGTCAAATGAGTTAAACATTTTTCTCAATTGAGAGATTGCCACAGGTATTTTTGGTCGATAAATAAGATACTTTGACAATTTTGGGAATTGTAAGTAAACTTTCTTAATTTGGTTCAGATTTTAAAAAATCTCAAACATTAAATTAATATAATATCGGTATTGTAACCAGTAATCAGGAAAAATTTTAATGGGCTGTGTGGTTATGATATAGTTTAATCCTATAGAGAAAGCAAATACACTCCCAAATTAGAAAAAATCGAACTCATTTCTAGACGTCATATTGTCATGTACTATCTTAATTCTAGCAATATACTGAATGTGTGGTGTATTGATGGTTAAAGAATGATTAGGACAGATACAATGTTGATGCTGATGTCGAAAGCGCATCCTCGTTACGTAATTTCCGGTGGAAGTATTATTGTGTGCATTTAATTGATCAAATTTTTTTTCTGGTGGAGAGTCGATATATATGCTGAAGTTTTCTATTGTAGAAAGTCGAAAATTGAGTTCACTTTTTGATTGTTGATCACGAAAACATGAGTGTTATGGTATTCTTAAGAATTAAAGACACATGAACCATTATTTTTAAAGTTAAATTTAAGGATTCTCTGGCAGGAATCAATTGCTGCAGAAAGAAATAGATTTTGTTATCCGATGCTACTTACTGTATTCCCGAGTTCAGTCAGTTAAGTGTCATACGTGATACACGCTTTGGGTGATCATGTCTCGAAAGAGACATAACTGACTGGGCAGAAGATTAGCCTGCAATAGGTTGCCATTGCTTTCTGCAGTAGACTGGTTGGCAGCCAAGGTAATAGAACCCAATCTGTTCTTTTATTTAACCCATAACTGGAGGGAAAAGACGGATTAATACCTTTTCCAGAGGCTATTTGTGCGTAAGTGAATGCAAAGAATTCAACTGGAATTCGAACTCGGCTCCCCGATTTGTCGTTCCGAGTCGATATCCATTGCACCACAACTGCGAAATTGAGATGGCCCATTACAAGGCGAAATAGATGTTGCGAAGGCAATCATAGTTTTCTCTCCTTCAAAATACTTGACTATAAAAAGTAATGATCGAACCTCACATATTAAAAGCTTAAACGATGGTTTATTTTTCTTTCAGTCAGTTAAGTGACATACGTGAAACACGCTTGGGCGATCATGTCTCGAAAGAGACATGACTGACTGGGCAGAAGATTATCCCACAGTAGGTTGCCATTGCTTTCTGCGGTAGACTGGTTGCCAGCCAAGGCTATAGAACCCAATCTGTCCTGTTATTTAACCCATAACTGGAAGGAAGAGACGGATTAATACCTTTCCCAAGGGTATTTGCGCGTAAGTGAATGCAATGAATTCAACTGGAATTTGAACTCGGCTCCCCGATTTCTCGTTCCGAGCCGATATCCACTGCACCACAACGCACATCCATTTGGTTTTAACAAAGTTTTTATGGCCATCGTGCTTAGTATATTTCATTCAACCTAAGAAAATGTAAATTGTTTCTTAAAACTCCTAATAGGCAAGAACCAGCACAGTGCTACTAAGCAACAGACTCCACTTCTCCTATATATTTCTACTATACTATATTAATGAATAGCTTTGAAGCTTTATATATTATATTTGGTTAATAGCGTTATTGTTGTGTGCAAGTTAATTATGAACAATAGAAATATTACCATAGAAAAAAATAGCATTTTTACTAAACGTTAAATGCTTCTCAACATATAAAATATAATTGCTTTCAACTGAATTTGTCATTCTTGAATATGCCTTGATGTCTGGCTTTAAAATGGCCACGCTTAGTTGATATCTAACAAACAATACTTTTGCAAGAAAAAAAAAAACGGAATATATAATATTATTTGTTGAATTCTTCCAAACGAACTTGTCGTGACTGACTGAAATCCGTGAATATCAATTTTACCGTTCAGTTAATGTAATGAACTCAAAAGAGAAGACGACAATCTTCTATTTTATTACAATTTAATTTTTTTTTTATTCAGTTCGCTAACGTTTCTATCACTATTTTTTTTAATTTAATCTTTTTTTTTATAAGATATTTTTAGAATGCCTGGAATACATCAGAATTTTTTTCTGTTAATAAAGGAAGCAACAAGAGGAATTACTAATAGTAAAATTCTTTAGAAACGAAACCGATACTCTGAAAAGTGAGGTTAAGAAAATGGCTGATTTGCAACCATCTTCCTCAATTGTTGTATGCTGATGAAATAAATCTAATTTCGTATTGCACAAGGTCAATACAGTAGTATAGATTCAATCCAATAGCAATAGTCTTTAAACTTATTTTGTTAGAAACGAATCTACAGCCGCTGACAGATATTAAGATATTTAGTTTAAAAAACTCATGGAAACCCGAATTCGCTACCTGAGCGAATGGTTTTCAAGTAAAGCCTTACGAGGCACTGCATTATGACAGATACCATTAGTATTAGATAATTATTTTGGTGGAATCATATATCTTTTAGTTCTCAACTAATTGCTGATGTTTTCAATACTGTACGGGAGTTATAAAAAATTCCATTTTAAGGCCCTTCGCACACACATACACGCGCGCGCGCAATCTCCATGCCCTGAAGCATGAAACAGACTGGGTGTTGATTTCAGTTCCCCAGTTTTATATTTATACAGGTTCAATCTTTGGCATAAGCATTCATCCTTAAATACACCTAAAGGGAAAGAAAGAGAGACAGACAGACAAACAGAAGACAGGCAGTGAAAGATAGGCAGACAGACTGACAGATATGGACGAATGGTTAGAACGTATGCTTTTTGACCATGGTCGATTTGTTGATGCTATCGGTCTGGATCTGAGCGTGCCTGAAAGTGTCTGAAAACCTTATCACGAGTTGACCCAAGTGTACTGAATGAAAATGGGTAGACGAAACCCGTTATTAAAGTCACGAGTCATCTTTCTGGCCTTGTTCAGACAATTGATCTCGCTAAATAACACAAGTGACCAGCCGTCCATCCATATATATATAACACGATTTTTCAGTTGTTTTAAATGTAAAAATGGCTTAAAAGTACAGAAATTATCAACGTTTTTTTAAGTGAAACATTCTTATTGCAGAGAATGATGCAACTGAATAAATATAGTTAAAACTTTTGTAATAGATTCTTGGATAGACCCAGCTGTCTACTGACACAACTCTGATACTTCTAAAAATGCTCACAAACCAAGTGAGTTCCTTAATTCTCTTGATTGTATGTTGTCCCTCCCAATAGGCTTCTCGGGAATTTTAACTTTTAAAAGCTGTGCAGAAGAACTCGCTTAGTTGCCAGACAGCTTTTTCCACGTCATTTTGGCAAATATTCTATTTAGAGTAAGCAAAAAATTCCAGGATTTCTAAAAGATTTGGTCTTTGAACTTAAGCAATTGCAATTTCTAGATTGCTTGTCTCAGCGTGACTTATGCATGTTTTATGTTTTTTTTATTCTTAAACAAGCAGTACGACACTCGTCAATGCTGTGTACCCAATAGATCTTTCATCCTAAGAGATTTCATCAGTTCTTTTGGGAATCAAACTATTTGTTCAATAACAGACAATTTTTTCAAGTGTAATTAATATAAATCGTTTTCTTTTTAATGTAGTCTAAAGAGAGAAAATTGAGGAAACATTTTTGGTGATCTTTGATTTGACGTAGGCATTCTAGATACATCTATTGCCCTAACTTATCATGATTTAAGGTTCAAAGGGTTTGTCTTGCTTGCTTATTTGATGTCTATCTGTATTAGAGCTTTTTAGTATTGATGGAGTTTATTATAAACCAAAGAGAACACACCTTTTCTCCGGTAGCGAAACGCGTCTTTGATAAAAAACAAAAAACTAAAATAAATAAATAAATCATAATAAATGTTTCCACTTTGCCTCATCATCTTCACTTTTGTTTTGGATACATCATTTTCATTCAAACACACAGCTATATAACTATATATTTACACTACAACTACACTTAGCAGACCTTAATTACAGTTTCTGGGAAGGAGTGCATAATTTGGCGTGATCCGGTGTTGAAATGTGCGTTATGGTGCAGTGGATATCGACTCGGAACGAGAAATTGGGATGCCGAGTTCAAATTCCGTTTGAATTCCTTGCATTCACTTACGCACAAATATCTTTGGGAAAGGTATTAATCCGTCTCTTCCCTCCAGTAATGGGTTAAATAATAGAACAGATTCGGTTCTATAGCCTTGACTGGCAACCAGTCTACCGCAGAAAGCAATGGTAATCTAGTGCAGGATAATCAGTCAGTCATGCCTCTTTCGAGACATGATCGTCTAAAATGTGTATCACGTATGACACTTAACGGAGTGACTGCAGCCATCTATAAAAACAGGAACGACTGACAAGAATGGTAGACACCCAACAAATGAGAACCTTGTATCAAATCACAGCCATATTCAGTTTTGATGCCACTGAATTCATCAATGTTCTTTACTTTATATGGCGCATTCCATAGGGTCGATTACTGAGTTACTGTGTGTCACCTGAGTCAGAAATCATCGTCATTGGCCAAATAAACCATTTAGCCAGATGAGCCACATTTTGAGCACTTTGAGGAAGACGGTTTTTGTGTTTAAAAGAAAAGGCAAGAGGATGTGTATCCAATTTGGTCTACAGAGCGTTATGCAAGCAAGAAGTAATTCTTTAATTGTGTTATATAATGTATACGTAAGTTCGCAACTACCACAAGGGAAATTGGTATGACTGTTATGGACAATGCTTATTGCTCATCTATCAATTAATTAGCGTTTTTCCCCTTCCATAACTTCAGACCAATTCTGATTATTTTGATCATGCTAAGAGCGCCGTTGGTTCGTCAACTGTCTAGTTTCTCGGAAAAGCTCAAATTTGAGTTCAGTTTAAATCTGCAGCTCTTTTCCGATTGACGAAATTACTGTTGTATTTTAGGGGCGGATGTGCAAGGAGTGTAACGCTGAAACAGCGATCAAACTTCGAATTCAACATGTTTTATGGTTGGTTCTAGCCAGATAACTCAATCTTTTATTGTGTGCGGATAACACGAAAATGATTTTAAGGAACATTAGGCTGACCTTCTTAGAAAATTTATTGTCCTCCTCACTCGCCAGATTGAAATCCCATTCAGTATGTCTGGAACATATAAAATTCCCCACTTCATTCAACACCTAAAGAAACTCAACTGTTATCGACAGCCCCGGAATGTTCTTGGCTGGGTATACATACGCAATAACTTCAGGATCTTGTAGAACCCATGTTAAGTAGTGTAATTACCGTTATTCAGTCAGAATTATCACCAGTCATGATAAATGAATGTTCTGTCACAACTTAACCCAGACCTCAAGTGGAGTACATATATAAAATCCATTGCTAAAGATGTTGGAAAAATGATCTGGTCGCTGTACCATTTCAGTGAGTTCCTAACTCCTCTTGCTATACTCTACCTTTGCAAGAGCCAGATCAGGCTGAAAATGAAGTACTGTTGCTATAATGTAGAAAGAAGCTGCCTGGTCTTCACTTTCCACTATCGATAGGGTACAAAAGACTCTCCGCGTTCTTGTGGGTGACAACTTATTTTCCATCCTACAACCCCTTTTTCACTGACGAGTTCTAAACCTCACGGCTAAGACCCGTTATGCTAAGCACATTGTAGTGAGCCACCATCATCCTCACCGTACTCCATGAGTTCTCCTCGAGTAGATTCTTTCCACGAATAGCTGATTTGTGGAAGGATGCTTCACTGATCACTACAATCTTAACTCGTTCAATTTTAGGGTTAACGGTTACTTCCCCATATATCCGCATAAACTGCTAGTCTTTACCTTGAGTGGCTCTCGGGCCTCGTATGGGGAGAACATTTAAAAAAAATAATTTGTTTGGCATTTAAGTTTACTGTAACTGAAGCTTTGATGTATTATACAAAACAATGTTAGCAAGATCATTCGCTAATGTTTTGAGGTCAAGTTGAACTACGTACTCTCCGACTGTAACCAGATTAAAGTAAGTTAAAAAAAAAATGAACACGTGCTTAGGATCAGACTTGTCTTTATTCTAGCAAAGAACAGCATAAATGGATTATACTGGGTATTCAAAGATCTCGTATCCCATTGCAAAATGGGGTAGAGTCAGATTGTGTTCATAAGTACTGCTCATATATTTAGAAAAACTCTTTCAATAACTTCCTAAGAAACGCCTTCATTTACCTTCGGTCTCAGGTGAAAGACTTGATAAATGATTTTATCAAACAAGAAATCAAAGTGAATAAAATATGTGGAAAAATGATGTGCAAAGAAATGAGCCAAGAAGAAAGGTGGTGAAAAGGTGTGAAAAAAAGAAAAGAATAAAGATAGAGGAAAACAGAAGATGAGGAGGGTCGAAAATAGGGGGATGAAAAGGCGAGTTTAAGGAGAAGAAAAGTGGGTGAGGGTAAACATACAAATGTAGCAGCGACGGAGGTCATGAGATTCGGTTGAACTTGTGCAAACTTGTTTGCCAGATGGAATGGGATTTCTAGATCCCATAGAAACATCTGGAGTCGGTGATCTGAAAATGTTTTAGATATTTGGCAGAATTGAAAGAAAACCCTATGGGCCCATTGAGAAGTAAAGTAACATTTCACGCAAAAGCATTTAGAATGTTTATTGCAATCACTGTATCACTAATATACGTTTGTTTTACACACACATACACACGCATGCACTTTTTATTTCTCTTTTTCTCTCTCATCCACATATGACTGTCTGTCTGTCTGCCTCTCTCTCTATATATATGTATATATTGGTGTGTGAGCGTGTGCGCACACGCGTGCATGTGAATTTAGGCAACATATTTTTATTCAGACGTGTTTCATTGGATAATATATGATGTCTATTTTTGTGCTATCCTTTCCAGTTCTCTAATCAGTTTCTTGATTAGATGAACTTGTCGGACACAAATTCTATTGTACAACATCTAGAATCATATTCTTGTCCACCTTCACAATACATAAAAATACTTGTAGACAACACCAATATACTACACTATCAAAATAATAAAAATAATCTTTAAGTTCTCGAGGTCCTCTATAGCAAAATCAACCAACCAACACTCAACAAAATGTATTCGATTTGTGACAGCAACGTATTAAAGTGCATATAACAAGCATTTTTTGATGCCATTTTGCATTTATATAAAGTTTCGGTCATCTCCCTTATATTGAAATTATTTTAATTTGTAACTACAAATAATAAATTAAAATTTTAAAATAATTATAACAAAGCGCGTTCGTGTTTTTTAAACCCTATCACAACGGAATGCAGATTTTACTGCAGTTACAATAAATTTGTCTTTGTAATTTACCCATAAGGATAATCTCGTAAAAGATCGAAAGTACTTGGGTTATAAAAATCCACGGCGCCCTCCTTGATAAATTCAATTTTTAATTATTCAATCACACACACACACACACACACACACACACACACACACACACACACACACACACACACACAGCGTTGAGTTGTGATGATGCTTAGTGCCAAGATTGCTGTTTTTTCAGTGATTTACTGATAAAAATATGTTTTGGCAAGCAATTTTTTGTTATAGAGTGCTCGATATCGAGATAGAGTCATTCAGTTAAGTGCCATACGTGATACACGCTTGGGCGATCATGTCTCGAAAGAGACATGACTGACTGGGCAGAAGATTATCCCGCAGTAGGTTGCCATTGCTTTCTGCGATAGACTGGTGGCCGACCAAGGCTATAGAACCCAATCTGTCCTGTTATTTAACCCATAACTGGAAGGAATAGACGGATTAATGCCTTTCCCAAGGGTATTTGCGCGTAAGTGAATGCAATGAATTCGGCTGGAATTCGAACTCGGCTCCCCGATTTCTCGTTCCGAGTCGATATCCAATGCACCACAACGCACATCCGTATCGAGATAGAGATAGAGCATTAATAGGATTAATTTAGAGAAGTTTGTCACTTAACTGAGCCGAATTATGCTGACTTTGAAGTTTCGTGAAGGCAGCATTGCGATGTCACGAAACTTTGAAGTCGGCGTTAAGCAAATATATATATATATATAACATAAATATGTTATAATATCACTACAAAAATAGCCATTTTATTTCGACACTAACTGCGTCTTATGAAGTGATGGTGTTGATTTGCTTTCAAAACTTTTCAACTTGAAATCAACATCCTCACTTGATAAGACACAGTGTCGAAACAAAATGGTTATTTTTGTAGTGATATTATAACATATTTATGCCATGAATTCTAAATAAATATTATATCGCTCTACTTTGTATTGACCACTTTTTTAAGAATAGTTATTTTTGGATACGGAATTTTATTCCATCCCAACCTACCCTATATTTGGATACATACATTTTTTGTTTAATCATATCACCCCGAGCAAGGCGGTAACGCCACTGATGTGCCGGGGGCTACGTAAGAGTGAAAAGATTAGAGGAGAGAAAGCCGGAAACCACATCCTAAACAGGGAACAAGGGATGAGCCTCTACACCTATTCAACAGACGTGGGCGGAGTGTGAACCGGGCGATAGTTTAGTCTATCTACTCCAATTTTAAAAAAAAGTGAAGATTAGAAGAGAAAACGGGAAACCACATCCTAAACAGGGAACAAGGGATGAGCCTCTACACCTGTTCAATATATATGTATGTATATATGTATGCATATATATATGTATGTATATATGTATGCATATATATATATATGTATGTATATATGTATGCATATATATATATATATATATATATATATATATATATATATATGTATGCATATATATATATATATGTATGGATATATATATATATATTTTTTAATCATGTCACCCCAAGCAAGGCATTCCACTGCCACTATAGCGCAGGGGGTTACACAGGGCGATAGACGAGTTAGGATGTACATAGGGGGAGAGTTGGAGAGAATGGTTAGTGTGTTAGGAGGTGTCTATTGGCCTTACATTTAAACTCCTGGATCTTATAGCCGTCCGGGAAGCAAACATGCGAAAGGGAATTCCACAGGCGGGAAGTGCGAGAAAAGCTGTTGGAGTAGAAATTGCGGTTACATTTCATCGGTTTCACTGTAAAAGGTGGGACCTCGTTGCCAATCTAGTGCCTCGTGCGAACTCACACCTAGGGGGCACCAGTGATTTAAGTTCATCAAAGCAGAAGCCATGTAAGTATTTATAGAAGAGGCATAGGGAAGCCACGTTACGCCGGTGAGAGAGTAACTGCAGGCGGTCAGCTAAGTCGGTATCAATCACGTTACAGATTCTTCGTTGTATTTTGTCAAGGAGCCTAAGGAGAATAGTAGGGGCACCCGACCAGATGTGGCAACAGTATTCAAAACACGAGCGGACGTTAGATTTGAATAATTGCAGGATAGATTCAGGCGGAAAGAATTTCCAGGCCCTAGACAGAGATCCAACTTTCATAGCAGCGGATTTAGCAATGGATTCGACGTAATCATTCCACTTGAGGTCCGCTGAGAGTGTCAGGCCAAGCAGGCGTAGTGTTTTACTCTCTGGGAGGCAAGCCTGTTCCATGCTAATGGGAGGGAGGTGCGGTCGTCTGTGGTGGTTAATTGACAGCAGCTTTGTTTTGGAAGAATTGAATTTTACGAGCCATTTCCTACCCCAAACCACCACGGAATGGAGGTCCTTTTCAAGCTCAGCCGCGAGGTTCGCCTTGTCATCAACACCAGATTTTTGATCGAGGCGAGCGTATACTGTGGTATCATCGGCGTACATGCCTACTTGTGATTTCAAGGCATCAGGGAGATCATTGATGTAGATTAGAAAGAGCGTATGACCAAGGATAGCGCCTTGGGGGACACCCGCGTTTGTAGGGTAGTTCTGGGAGGCATGTCCGTTTAAAACCACCTTCAGTGTGCGGTTGGAGAGGAATGACTGGATTAAGTCCAACAAAAGTCCAGTAATGCCGTAGCTTCGCAGTTTCCGTAGAAGGCCGGCATGCCATACTCTGTCAAATGCTTTAGAGATATCCAGGGCGACAGTTCGGGCTTCACCATTCTTGTCGAGAGCCTGGTATATATACTCGATGGTCGTTAGCATATCAGCAGTAGACTTGGTGAAGCGGAGGCCATACTGTTTGTCCGATAGGAGCCCGTGGGCCGTATGCATATATATATATATATATATATATATATATATGTGTGTGTGTGTGTGTGTATGCATGTATGTATTCATATATATATATGTATCTATGTATATATATATATATATATATATATATAATTGAAGGATTGGTTTTGTTTTTAGCAGAAATTCCTTTAAGTGGACTTTAACTAAGTTAAAACTAAGCAGGTCACTTTTTTTTATATTTTTTTCAATTGGAGCAGATAGACTAAACCATCGCCCGGCCCACACTCCACCCATATCCACCGAACCTTCCCCTCTCCAATCTTTTCACTCTTTTAGTTATTTATTTATTTTTTTCAATTGGAGCAGATAGACCGAACCATCGCCCGGCCCATTCTCCACCCACGTCCATTGAACAGGTGAAGAGGCCCATCCCCCGTTTCCCGTCTAGGACGCGGCTCCCGACCCTCTCCCCTCCAATCCCTTCACTCTTACACAGTGCCCCCTTCCGCTCATCAGCGGCGTCACCGCCCTGCTCGGGGTGATATGATTAAAAAAAATGTATATATGTATGCATATATGTATGTATATATGTATGCATACATATATATATGTATGTATGCATGTCTGTATATATATGTATGCATATATATGTATGTATACATGTATGCATATATATGTATGTATGTATGTATATATGTATGTATATCTGTATGCATATATGTATGTATATATGTATGTATATATGTATGTATGTATATATGTATGCATATATATGTATGTATATATGTATGTATATAATATGTATGCATATATGTATGTATGCATATATATATGTATGTATGTATGTATATATGTATGCATATATATATATATATATATATATATATTAAGTTGTCCGGAAATTTCTTGTCGATTCTTAGTCGTACATGTTCCAACACGTCAGAACACGTCAAATTTATCGACACATATAATATGCTCACATTTCCGATTAGAGCACATTTCAAAATATCTCTTCAGAAAGAAATTTTAAAATCACTTAATTCATATTAACTTTGCATCCCTATGAAAATAGAAGATTATAAGTTGCATTTTAGACACTTGATGTGTTTTTATTACTGTAAATGCAAAAATGCCTCGCAAGTAACAAAAAGCAAAAGAAGACATTTGCTGTGTACGATGAAGGTGTTTTAGCTGACAGAACTGTGCGGAAGTGGTTTGATAAGTTTAGAATTGGTAACTGTAAACTTATTGATAAAGAGCACTCAGATGATATTCCCCCTACGGATGACAATCAAATCAAGACATTGTTAAATTTATCAAAATGTACCCGCCATTAGCACATAGTGACGCTTGGGTGCTCAAATCGCTACGATGTTTGGGTACCACATGATCTGAGTGAAAAGAATTATTTCTATCTGTGGTTTGCTTTATAAACGCAGTGAAAATGCGCCCTTTTTTAAGCGAATTGTGGCGGCTGATGAGAAATAGATAGTTTACAACAATGTTCAGTGAAAAAATTCTGAGTAAGTGACATGAGCCAACTTTACTTTAGCGCAGTGTTAGAATACAAAGTCATCGAGTAAGAATAAAACTTACAAGCAATGTCTTGCGAGATTAGCTATCACACAATCATTTGAAAACTTAAATGTGAAATCGTAGTTTCAACGCTTTTGGATGAAATGTGTTCTTACGAATTCTGACATATAAAAATATATTTTGATATTTAGGGAAATCTATGACAAAGAGGAAAAGTTACCATGTCACGCGTTACGTCCTTTAAGATATCATCGGACTAAAGTGATGTTAACGTAGATGCGACTACACGCATGAAGATCTGGTTTTATGGTCTGCATTGGATAATCCGTTGAGATATCAAAGTTCGTATGGAAAGCGCACACTTTTCTAATAAGATTTCTTGAATATTCAAGTTGGTAAATGGAAAATAAATAATGATTAATAAATAAATATAATAAACTAGCAGTATAGCCCGGCGTTGCTCGGGTGTAATGAAAGCTTTAAAACTAATCCATGGTCCTGGAGCTCAGACTCAGCCTAAAGAATATTTGTGTGAAGTTTGGTGAGAATCGGATAAAAATTGTGGATTTGTATAAAGGACATACAGGCAGATAAGCAGACACACACACAAACATCTTGCCTTTTATATATATATATATATATATATATATTATCGATTTTCTGCACTATTGTAAGAACTGCAACCTTGAAACATCTGAATATCGTTTCTTATGACTTTGTCTATGAGTGTATCAAATTTGATTAAAATCGGACCACGCCTTCTATAACTCGATTTTTTCGATTGTCGATTTTCGATATTTATCGGGGGTACCTCGACACAAAACCTAGCTAAGAACACTCGCAGACGCTTATAGTATAACTGTGTAAATTTTCAAGAAAATCGGTTCAACCATTTCGGGGTCTATAGGTAACGAACACACACACACACACACACACACACACACACACACACACACACACACACACAGAGTTCCATTTTTTTTCATCGTATCACTCCGAGCAAGGCGGTAACGCCACTGATGTGCAGGGGGCTACGTAATAGTGAAAAGATTGGAAAAGAGAAAGCCGGAAACCACATCCTAAACAGGGAACAAGGGATGAGCCTCTTAACCTGTTCAATAGACGTGGGTGGTGTGTGAACCTGGCGATAGTTTAGTCTATCTACTCCAATTGAAGAAAAAAAAAAAAGAAACCAAAGTGAGATAAATAAGTTTAGATAATAGGACATCTACTCAAATATAGATATATAATTTGTATCCGATAAAATAACGTTTAAGCCATATGTACAGGGGACGAAGGAAAAAATATCTAAATTACGCAAAAATGAAAATGACACTGACATCTCATTATTTTAATAGATATCAAATTTACACAAAAATATCTTGAAATACTAGAGTAAATTTATTCAGTAAAATCGTCATTGGCCTCATTCACGGCCACCAGACGATTTCGGAATCTGTTACAGTTCTTCTGGACGGTCTCCTGGTTTAAGTTGGTGAATGCTGCCATAATCCTGAGCTTCAGCTCATTTTTGGTGTTACAAAAAGTTTTGTTGATCTGTCGCTCAACTACGCTCTCCGTATCATAATCAAAGGTGGGCAGATGTAAGGAGTGATGTGGTCGCAAAAACTGTCTGATAGCCATGACTGCATTTTCTTGCTTGTGTGGCATGATGCAGAGTCCTATTATGAGATAGAGGATATTCCAGCAACCACCTTCTTGACCCAGAGCAGCGCTGTCTCATCAAGGTAGGCTGCCGCGTTCAGCCTGAGTCCCTTTGAGAAGATGAATGGAAGCATAACGTCTCCTTCGCTAGCGATCACTGATGTTGACTAGAAATTTGATTTTCATCACTCTCGGTACAGCATTTGGGTACACTACAAATTCTCAGATCGACACCCAAACACTCCGAAATAGTACAGTTGAAAAAATCTTAAACAAGCAACTCACATGCACGAAATTGAAAATATAAAATGGCATCAATTTATCCATCGAACACTATATATATATATATATATATATGTAGGAGAAGGTAAACTATGATAAAAAACCTGTAGTTGATATGTCGCCAGTTATCTAACCTTGTTTCTTGCTGGAACCCGAGAGTTGGTACCGAGAGAGTGGCTTTGCTGTTGTACATAGTTTTGTCACTTGAAAAAATATTGTACTGCTATTCCTTCAAACCTCAGCATCTGTCTGCTCGAAAGTCCTGGGGTAATTAAGATGAGCAGACGGAGGAGGGTAATGAGGGGATTGTACTCGATTGACAAGACGGAACAATCATAAAATATATATATATATATATATATATATATATATATATATATGGTTAAGAAAAATTTTTAGATATTCTACAATTTCATGGGTAATACGTATTTCACGGCTGACCTTGCTGCTCGTCAGACCAGCAGCAAGGCCAGCCGCGAAATACGTATTACCCATGAAATTGTAGCATATCTAAATTTTTTTCTAAATTATATTACTCTGTTAAATTAAATAACTAAATCTAACATTGAGTTCCTTTGAGTTCGTCTCTATAGGAATTTACCTGATTAATATACCAACTATTCTACATTATGTATATATATATATATATATATATATATATATATATAGATAGATAGATAGATAGATAGTTAGATAGAGAGAGAGAGGGGGAGGGAGAAAGAGAGAAAGAAAGAGAGAATAGATATGTGTGTGTGTGTATATATATATATATATATATATATATATATATATTATGTCTGTGATTATCTACATAGATACATTTATATAAATCTGTATGTCTAACTCACTACATATGCGTCTGCCGGCCTATCTTTCTTACGCATTCATAATTGTCTCATGATTAAACGCAAAAGTGAAGATGGGCTAATGTTAGAACTTAAGCTTGAATCAGCCTGTTGCCATACAGTGCTGTTACCTTGTGTCCACACTGATTATATTTACATTCACTCTGTCCCTGATATTAAATACTTATCTCCTATAAAGATAGCATACTTTAAAAATTACAGCCTATCATATACAAACGTCTTTTTCTATACAAATATTTTTGGAAAAGTTAAATCAGAATACTTTAGTTCTGTCTTTATTCATTACTTAAACTTTTAATGTTCAAAACAGTTATTTTTTTCTTCTAATATGATCAATGTTTGTTATTGAAATGAAAAAATAAATTCCATTTCTGTACTGCAACGACTCTTCAGATATAATTTGGAGCCTTTAAGTGTCTACTCAGATAAAATTAAGCTTTTATACTCTCCAGGTATAAATTGAAGCCTTTAAGTGTCTGCTCAGATAAAATGAAGCTTTTAAGATTCTGCTGAAAATTAAGTCTGGAAAGAGCTGTCCGTTTTTACAATCACCCAAAAGCTCTTTCCGTCCCTCTTCATATTTGTAAAATGTACTATTTGATAATAGGATTAAAAATAAAGTCATAAAAGCATTTAATCCTTCCTCAGAAATCGTTAAAAAAGTTTAATCCTGCATCAGATCGTTCTGAATTTTAAAAAAATACGTTCCATACAGCATGTGTTCTTTTCATTAACGAAATGAAAGCAAAAAATAATTACCCCATCCTCCGTTTTAAAATATTAACCAAAATCAAAGAATTATCAGATCCAAACGAAATTTTCAGTACTTATTCATTAATGAATGAAGGGTTTCATTAAAAAAAAAAAAGCATTGGGAAATTTTTTTTCGGGAGTTTGTTTCACATTTTTCTTCGATATCGCGTTTGTTATTTGGGGTAATGCTTTTCGTCTCTTTTTTTATATTTATATAAAGTTTGTGATTTGGGGGATATTAATACTTTTCGTCTATTTTTTCTTTTTACAGTTATATAAAAAGAAATCCCTGAAAAAATTATTTCAGTAAAATGTTATTCAATATCAATCGTAAACATACGGAAATTTCGGCCCATATCTTACCAAAAATAATTAAATAAGACCCCCAAAGTATTGATTTTGAGAATTGGTGTTTTCATAATTCAATAAAATGTATTATTTTCTTTCAGATTGGACAGAAATAACAAAAATCTAGACTAAATATTTATTTTAAAAGAATGACTATTTTTTCAGTGCGATTTTAAAATTTATCCCGTTGCTGTTCCCCACAACAGCTTTTTTTATTAAATAAAAGCATGTTTGAGAATAAAAAAAAATGTAAACTCTATTTTCATGTGTGAAGCTTTTTTAAAAGAAATTTAATTTATTTTTTCCTTTTAGAAACTAGCATATTATTTTTAGTATGAATGTACAAAAAGAACATAATTGTGATATCTCTCTTTAAATGTCTACAGTTCAATATCGGAAGAATATTATAAATTAATCTGATTTCATACAACTCGTTCAGTCAGTTATTGTGAATAGAAAGCACAATTTTCCGATTGTGAATATGTTTTTAGTCGTTTTTTTTTTGTTTTTTTTACAGGGTTATGCAAGGGGGAGACAAATTTTGTCTCTCGCAACAAACCAGCACTTTCTTCAATAATTATTAAACGGAAGTTGTTTTTCTAAGTTTTTATTATTTTAAATATTAATATTTAATATTTCACATATTTTGTTCTGCATAATTTGATCACCTCGACATCAAGAAGATTTTAGTAATTACAACGAAACTTTTTCATTCGTATAAGAGAATACTTTACTGTAATTATTCATAAAATTTACTCTTAATATAAATGTTTTTCCTTTAATTAATTTAACCTAAATTACATTTCGTTATATATTTTTTGTTTTTGTAACACCTTAACGCCTTAAAAGCGCACAGAATAAAAAAATACATATATATATAAATTTTTTTAATCATATCACCCCAAGCAAGGCGATAGCGCCACTGATGTGCAGGGGGCTACATAGGAGTGAAAAGATTGGAAAAGAGAAAAACCGGAAACCACATCCTAAACAGGAAACAAGGGATGAGCCTCTTCACCTGTTCAATAGACGTGGGTGGAGTGTGAACTGAGAAGTGGTCAGGAAGTATCATTGACAGAAAACTATTATTAACTAGCAGTATAGCCCGGCGTTGCTCGGGGTGTAATGAAAGCTTTAAAACTAATCCGTGGTCCTGGAGCTCAGACTCAGCCTAGAGAATATTTGTGTGAAGTTTGGTGAGAATCGGATAAAAATTGTAAATTTGTATAAAGGACATACAGACAGATAAACAGACACACACACAAACATCTTGCCTTATATATATTATCGATTTCTGCACTATTGTAAGAACTGCAACCTTGAAACTTCTGAATATCGTTTTTTATGTCTTTGTCTATGAGTGTATTAAATTTGATTAAAATCGGACCACTCCTTCTATAGCCCGATCTTTTTCGATTATCGATTTTCGATATTTATCGGGGGTACCTCGACACAAAACCTAGCTAAGAACACTCGCAGACGCTTATAGTACAACTATGTAAATTTTCAAGAAAATCGGTTTAGCCGTTTCGGAGTCTATAGGTAACGGACGGACACACACACACACACACACACATGCACACACACACAAGTTCCATTTATAAATAAATTTCTTAAACTATCATTTTTGGGTAAAGAAATTTTTTTTTGAATATGAATAACATATTCTTGTTTATTGCACTACTGGTTTTCCGTATTTCTTTAGATTGTATTCGTACATTTTGGTCAGAGGTAAAATTACAGTATTTCTTTTTTGACACGTGACGTCCCACGATACAGTGCGTAAATAAAAAATGTTTTAAGTCAAAGGTAAGCATTACTTTTAGAAAATCCATTCAAGTAACCCTTAAATTTATTAACTGATATATTGTAATAACTATTACAATATATATATATATATATATATATATATATATATATATATATATATATATATATTATAATAGTTATTACAATATAACGCTCTACGTTGTATCGAGCACTCTTTATAAAAGTAAATGCATGAACAGCAGGTAAAAAACCTATGAGTTCCACAACTTTGTTACTATATATATATATATATATATATATATATATATATATATATTGGAGTAGATAGATCTATCTATCGCCCGGTTCACACTCCACCCACGTCTATTGAACAGGTGAAGAGGCTCATCCCTTGTTCCCTGTTTAGGATGTGATTTCCGGCTTTCTCTTTTCCAATCTTTTCCCTATTACGTAGCCCCCTGCACATCAGTGGCGTTACCGCCTTGCTCGGGGTGATACTATATATATATATATATATATAGTTATTGCAAATCGCCCGATGGCACCACTCATGGTAGAAACCTAGATCGCGTAATAATTCATTTACAAATGGAAAATATTCAAAAGTTCTACAATATAATTGTATTGAGCACTTTTTAATACAAATGTACACTGGTCTAATTTTATTATGACCAAAAACTAAGTAATTAAACAATCAATCAATCAATCAATCAATATATATATATATGAGTCTACAATTAAGAAAAAGGCTATGCTGTTGTGATTATATGAAATTTTAATGCAAATTTCAATTTATTTACATTTCTAATTCGATTTGCATTTAGCTTGCGATTTTAAACTTTGACTGGAAACAACTGGGAAATATTTTACGTATAAATCTTTTAATAAAAAAATCAAAGAAATAGTCAATACATTTGTAAATAAATAAAACTGCGTCGAACTTTAGTCAGATTTATGAATATTATTTTCAAGAACGTTTTTTGTCAGTGCTACGTATTAAAAGATTGAGAAAAACGCAGATGTTTCTAAGCAACACTATCAATGCCTTTTGTTCAGACGCTGACAACAGTGGCAATACATTTTAGACACCAAAATGGTAACAAATTGCCTGTAGCGACATTTTAAATAAAGATAAAAGGTCAGTCAACGGATGCATATTATTTCAGGTAACTTAAATACTTCTTTCTAATCTATTTTGAAAATCATTTCTTTGTCTGATGCAAACGCGTATCCGGTTGATGTCAGTTAGCTCCGATTTAGTTTGCAAGAGTGGAGATGGGCCGTTATTTTAGCTTGTGTAGGTCACATCCAGTGACGTTTCCCGTTTCAACCGGAACACAGGCAATATCAAATTAATAATTTGCATATACTTTTGCCAGAGGAAAACGAAAATGTTGCTGTAAAAATATGTCAAGGAAGCAAGAAACCAGAAGAGATTTCCACAGGCTAGAAGTTTCAGTCGAAAAGACGAGTAAGAAGAAAGAAAATACGTGATGGTATGGTCATTTTGAAAGATCTTTTAGACAAGGTTGTAGCGGAATTCAAGAAGAAAGGGTTAACAATTACAGGTTAAAAAATATATATATGGTTGTCGGCAAAAAAAGACAGTCGAACCTGTGAGCTGTATAGTGGGGACGTCAATTTTCAGCAAGCAGTTATAAAAAATCATCTATCTGAGTAGCAACGATGAGGCAAAATATGAGACAGAAATCAGAAGACACACCGGAATAGCAGAGTTACTTTAAGAAACTAAGCAACGTATTAAGCTATATAAAAATGCCTTTAGATACAAAGAAAAGAATGCTGAATGCAGTGAAATCAGAACTATCTTTTCACAGGTGAAGAAGAAAACGTGAAGCTTCAAAGACATGGTTATAGACATTTTATAGACAGTGGCGATTGTGGAACTCTGAAAGTGAGGGAGGAGCAGTTAGGCGCCGAGATTTTTCTGAGAAGGTAGGAGCAAATTCAAGCAGCATAATTAATGACCAGTTCTTAGAACATCCCCCAAAATGAATGTTTTTTAAAATATATAAAACTTTAATTAAACAAACACTCTAGAAGGCAAGACAAATTACTGAAATAGTCGTACATAAATAAATAAATACAAATATAGAATTTGTTATATGATACAATATAATATAATAACATAATGTATTATATAATATAAAATTCGTTAATTTTAGAAAAAATATAAAGGAAAGAAAAAGAAAAATACCAATAGGGACTTAACCATAAAATACTGGGAGATTGAAGTAATTATACAATAAAATAACTTATACCACCTTTTTGACAGTCAGTCAGTTAAGTGCCATACGTGATACACGCTTGGGCGATCATGTCTCGAAAGAGACATGACTGACTGAACAGAAGATTATTCTATCCTAGATCCTATGCTTTTACTGTTCTTCATCAATAAACTTGACGTCATCAATTTCTAAGTAGGCATCTATGCAGGTGACACCACCATTTACTCTCGTCTCAATAGGAAATCTGCCAAGACTGACAAAGTAAACCTGGCTGTTGCCTTTCAAAAGGACCTGCAATCTGTGATTGAAAGGGGTAGGAAATGGCACGTAAATTTTAATGCCTTCAAAATGAAGCCAATCTCTTTTAACCACTATAGAGAAACTTTCTTACCAACCATCAGATCGGATGACGCTAGTTAGCTAGGGAGCAACACACTTCGCCTCCTTGGCTTTACTCTCGCAAATGACCTCAGATAAAATGACTACATAAAATTCATAGCTGCATCTACTGCTAAGAAGGTCGGTTCACTGTATCGGGCCAGGAAGTTATTCTCGTCAGAATCCATTTTGCACATTTATAAATCAACCATTTTTCCGTGCATTGAATGTGTTTGTTTATCTTGTTGGGTGCTCCTGCTAATCATATTTAAGTTCTCGACAAAATCCAGAGAAGAATCTGCAATATAATCAATTCAGACTTAGCAGCCTGCCTTCAATCACTTTATCACCGACCTAATGTGGCTTCACTCTGTCTTTTCTACAACTATTTTCATGGCAACTGTTCTGGCGAGTTTTTTGCCTGTTTCCCCAACAACATGTATTTATGCGTGCATTAAGGTCTCTTTCAACGTCGAAATAGTTGAATGTAACCACCTCTTCTATTCTAACAGTTTCTTTTCTTTGCACTTCCTGTTTGTGGAACTCCCTACCGTTTGCATGCTTTCCTTATAGCTACAATCTCCAAAAATATTAAATGCAACATCAATTGTCATCTTCTATCTACTTGGTTCACATCCTTCTCTTATCCTTTCTTCGACATCCCCTGTACCTTGTTTTTTTCTCTTACCAGTGGCGGACCTGCTTTGTTTGGGGTGAAATGATTATAAAAAAAAGTATGACAAACGATCTTCATGTTATTTGTACAAAAACAAATAACTACTAATACGGAAAAAAATCTGTAAAAGGTGAAAGAAATAAAATAATAAGATATATGACGCCAAATAAATATAATAATCTTGATATGCATAATAAATGAAATAAAGAAATAATAATTGTGAATTATATATATATATATATATATATATATATATATATATATATATATATATATAATCATATCACCCCGAGCAAGGCGGTGACGCCACTGATGTGCAGGAGGCTACATAGGAGTGAAAAGATTGGAAAAGAGAAAGCCGGAAACCACATCCTAAACAGGGAACAAGGGATGAGCCTCTTAACCTGTTCAATAGACGTGGGTGGAGTGTGAACCAGGCGATAGTTTAGTCTATCTACTCTAATAAAATTATTATATTATTTTAAGCAATATTTACGATTTTTCAGTTAAAGTAAAAAAAGTAAAAAAAGTATTTTAAAGCTTCGAAAAGAACGCGTAATCTATTCTTGAGTTCAGAACGAATAAAACGTTATATGACCACCATTTCAGTAAAAATAATTTCAAAAGACTGCTACGTTCAAATGACTATAGTGAGGAACGTTTTCATAAAGTTCAAGGATTGATGAGTAACACACGAGAAAAGGATACAAAATTACTTATTCTTTTGTGTCGAACAAAACGTGGAGATGTTTATTTTATCTATTTATTTATTTGTTGAAATAATTTTCCGACTCCCCGGGTTTATTATATCCCCACCCCACCTAGGTTTATTAATTTCGTACTTCCCGGGGCTTAAAAAGGGAACAGTAATTATTACAGTTGGTACAAGTTTTTACTTACACTTTTTTAGGATTTTTTTTAATTAGTTGTATAAACAAGTTATACGTTTTAGGTTTGATAGCAAAGTTGCATCAATAGAAATGTGGTTCTACAGAAGGATGCTGAGGATACCAGGGACCAAACATGTGAGCAACGAAGAAGTTTTAGAGAAAATGGAAATAGAAAGGAAATTTATATTTAACATCAGAAAGGGATAACTGAAATTCCTAGGAATCATTCCTAGGAATAATGAAGAAGGGGGTCATGGAAAATCGGATACTCACAGGAAAGAGTGAAGGCAAGTGGGTTATAAGAGAGCATACTTAGTGAGCTTGAATAAATGGATGCTGGAACGGAGTTTAGGAGCAATAACATAAAGACAAGGTTCATTAAGAGCTACAAAAGACAGGAAATAGTGGAGAGACATGATCAACAACGTCCTGCGGTAACACGGTACATAAACAAGAACAAACCATGTCACTTGGATTTCTTGCACTTTCTAATAAGATGATGATGTACAAATATATTTTCAATTTTTATCTGAGCTGATATTGAATTTGTGCCAGACTTTTCGTATACATTTCCATTAGTCCATGGCTATCTCATTAGAAACAGCAATAAGTACTGGAAACGAATTTATCTGGTACAACTGTGGTTCTGAAACTAAGCTTGTTTGCATGCGTAAATGCTAATATTTTTGTTACCATTTAAATTATTTTCTATTTTTATTAAGACTGTCCGTTTATTGCATATTGAAAAATTCCAACCCCCTTTTTTAGACACCTAAATGTAGAGTGGTCACTGGCCTCTTTTAACGAATAAATCACATCAAAGAATGTTGTCATTCTAATTGTTAGAATGACGAGAAACTATATCCGGCAGCAAGGCCTCTAACCAGGAGATTGGAGGCTTTCAGGAGCGTAGGGCCACCTCTTTGCTGTTGTTCTTAGGTCCAACATGACCCGGGGTGGTAGCACCTGTTAGGGTCCCAACTACAATGGACCCTTAAACAAAAATAAAACACTATATCAGTATAAACATATTTTTATAGTAAAATGACCAACAATACATTTTGTGTGTACAGTATTTACATTATTCGGACTATTGTCTTCATCTTCGTTGCTATTTGTACAACGTTACGGCCGTTGTACGCTCCGGCCTTCTTCAGGTTCTACTAGGAATTTCGAACCTGATGTAATGAATATGTGATGTAATAAACATGCATACACCTTGTTTCCCCCTCTCAGTAATATGAATGGCTGGTGTCAGCCATAAATACACACTAAAGTGAGGACGTCGATGGGTCTACGTCTATAGGACTATGGCTATTGGTCTAAGCTTATTGCATAAGCCTACGACTCAACATACTGCATAAGACCACGACGAGTACCGGTCCATTACCGCTACTTGCTAGATTGTCCTACCCGGTTACATTTGCCAAAACCGCTTAGCTACTTCGAATAATGTATATGTATCCCTTTCTGGGACATATCAGAACCGAACACTTTATTAAAATCACTGGGGTATATGAACTTCATTCCTTGTGTAGTAGTGCCTCTTCTGATAGTCACGAGTTATCTACCTCTAACCCTGTAAGTTACTTGTTCACCACTGCTGTAGCCTGGTATTGAACTCACAACTCTTTGGGTCAAGTCGCAGGAACTAACCAACGTCTATATCCACTGAGCCTTAACGACAAGAACAACTGAATTTTTGGGACTTATAAACGGGGTAATATGGAAAGGGCTGGAGTTAATTGGATAAGAGATGGGAATTGACTTTGCATTTAAATTCATGGAGGTTGTAGCCGCCAGGAAAGAAAATATATGGAGGGAAGTTCTACATGCGGGAAACGCGAGAAAAGAAGCTGATGGAGTAGAATTGTCGCCTGCATTTGGTTATTTAACTGTAAAAGGGTGGGACCTTGTTTCCAGGCTGGTTGCCCGAGTAAATTCTTGTGTAGAGGGCATTAATGACCTAAGTTCGTCAGAGCAGAAGCCATGAAAATATTTATAGAAGAGACAGAGGGAAGCCACATCCCGACTATGGAAAAGTGGCTGAAGCTACAAGGTCGGGACCAATTACATTACAGATTCTCCTTTGGAGTCTGTCGAGAACACTGAGACGAACAGCGGGGGCGCCTGACCAGATATGACAACAGTATTCCATGCACGGTTCAATGGTTGATTTGTATATGTGCAAGATAGATCCAGGCGGAAAAAACTTCCTGGCCCGACACAGTGACCCAACTGCTTTAGCAGTGGATTTAGTTATTGATACAATGTAATTATTCCACTTGAGGTCGGAAGAAAGGGTAAGGCCAAGGAGGCGCAGTGTATTGCTTTCAGGGAGACTTGCTTGGTCCATGCTTATGGGTAGCAGGAGACATTGCCTGTGATGGTTGACAGAAGTTTCGTTTTAGAAGCGTTGAAATTTACGAGCCACACCTTACCCCAGTCCAACATTGAGTGGAAGTCCTTCTCGAGATCGGCAACGAGCTTATGTTTCTTACTGATACGGGAGTAGATGGTGGTGTCATCTGCGTCGATGCCTACTTGGGATTTGATCACGTCTGGAAGATCATTTATGAAGATTAGAAAGAGCGTCGGGCCTGTGATAGAGCCCTGGGGTACACCAGCGTTCGTGCGGTAGGATGTGGAAGCATGCCTATTTAAGACGACATTCATTATGCGGTTAGAGAGCAAAAATTGGATCAGGTCAAGCAATACCATAACCCTGTAGCTTACGCAGGAGGCCAGCGTGCCAAACCCTATAAAAAGCCTTGGAGATATCCAGGGCAACAGCACGAGCCTCGCCGGACTTGGTATGAGTACTCCGTGATGGTCGTTAGCATATCGGCAGTAGACCTGGCAAAGCAGAATCCATACTGTCTGTCTGAGAACAGTTTACGGGCAGTTGAACTATCTCAGCATTGATAATAGCCTCGAACACGTTTCCGAAAATTAGTAGGAGGCTGATAGGGCGATAATTGGATGGGTCCGAGGGTTCCTCCGAGATCTTAAATACAGGAAAATAGAAGAGAACTCCCAGCAGGCAGAAAAACAAGAAGTAGAAAGGCAGTAATTGTAGAGTTTAGAGAGGACAGAGAAGAGTTCAGGGGCACATTTTGTCCAGGACAATGACCGGGATTGCATCACCTCGCTCGCCTTATGGAGGTCAAGCTTTGATATTATCTTAGATACCAAAGACAGAGTTATGTAAACATCTTTCAGTTGAGCCTCAGTTCTAAGAGGGAAGTCGGGTGCGGGTACTCCTGACGAGTCAAATGTGGAGTTAGTTAAGAATCTGCGAGCAAAACACTCGGCCTTGTCCACAGGTGCCGTGAGGAATTTATTGATTAAGGGAGGGATGGAGGCTGTTGTTCAGCCCACTTTGCACAGCCGTCAATAGTCCTTGGAGCCGAACTTGCTTCATTCTCTCAGCAAACAACAGCTCGACGTTATTCAGGATTCTCTTACACTCATTACGAGCAGAGGCGAATAGGCGCCTATTGTGGTCAGTTGCATGGCTCTGAAATAGCCGGAAGTAGTGATTTCTGTGGGCAATGGCGGTCGAGCAGGCAGAAGAGAACCAGGAGGAGGAATGAGGTTTTGGACAGAACTTCCTGATCGGTATGAAAGCATCAATACCAGCTTTCACACAGGATGATACCTCAGAGGCGCTGTCCTCAACTTTGAGACTGAACACTTAACCCCAAGGGACGTCGCATAAAAAATCGCGAAACGCCTCCCAGTCTGCTCTTTGGTAGCAGTCGGAGATCCTGTTGGTAGGAGGTGGGAGTGAGAGTGAAGAGAGATATTAATAGAAACAACAACACGATCGGAGTTACCGAGAGGGCAAAGCTGCGAGACTTGGCAGGAGACTTGGTACAGAGGTGAAGCAGAGACCTAGTAGAGAAGCGTGTCCTGAATGGTTACTGGGAAAGCGCGAGGGGAAATCCATCACTTGCGTAAGGGATTGAGAAACGGCAAAGTTCATGAATGCCAGCTGAATGAGTGACAGACTTTTTTAGCTACTTGGCATAAGATGGGCGTTAAGATCTCCGAACACAAATATGTTAGCGAATGGGTGGGAGGAAGTAACCCTATCTATATTGTCAAAGATGCTGTCTAGCAGAGGGCAGTCAGAAGAGGAGGAGGAACGGTACAGAAAGAAAAGATAGCAACCGATTTGAGAAAGGGCAGACAAAGACACATGTATAGGTTGTCAGGGGATTCAAGAGATGCCACCCTAGTAAAACGGAGGTGTTCACGGACGTAAACCCCCAGCCCATGCACATGGACAGATGAGTCCTTCCTTAAGACGGGAAGGTAGCTAGGGATCGAGAAATCAGAAGATGGAATTGAGGGGTTGAGATTAGTCTCACAAAGCGCTAGGATGTCAGGGGACTTTCCGTGGAGGAAAGATTCAACGATACTGAAGTTGGTTCGAATACCCCGGATGTTAGTGAAGGAAATGTTAAGAGAATTAGGTGATTTTACTTTGCCTGGATTAGATTTTTTTTTTTCATATTTGTTGTTGGTAGTGAGGAGAGACCTCGAGTAGAGGAGGCAGACGGTCATTAGCTGCGACATGCGCTGGAAGGGAACTGGCGCGGGCTGCAGCAAAGTGTGTCCTCGGAGTTCCCCACCGAAAGCACCTGCAGGGACACCTATCCATGGCACTGCAAGACCCCGATATTATTCAACTGTTGATCAGAGCAGACGCTTAGTATTTTTTATGTTAATGGTTTTCTTTAGTATTTAGGCAACAAAGATGAAGACAATAGTCCGAATAATGTAAATACTGTAAATACTGCCTCATCTCAGAAATATAGACAAATATTTTGTGTGCAGTTGAAGCCATGAAATTTCGGTATTAAATAAGCCATCGAGGTTGATATGCCGCCAAACAAAATAAACCCGCTGAACTTGTTAGAATCCAAATACGGAATTTGGTTCCATGTCATTTTCGGTTTTGTTCCTTTAAACACTTGGCTTTCGTTACGAACTTTATTGTGCGTGTTTTATTCTTGTGAGAAGGAAATGCCAACTGCAAATTAAATTCGGGTAAAAAAAAAAGATAAGAATTAAATAAACAAGAAAAATAATACACAACACCATAAAACTGTCAAAAATGATTTAATTGTTTTTTTTTTGTTTTTTGTTTTTTACCCTCACGGAGGAGTTCTATGTTCTCGACGCCTACCCAGACTAGAATGGCATTAAAGAGCCCCCAATTCACGCAATACGTGCAAGTTATAAAATTCCAGAGAGATTTCTCCTCTCAACTCAACCACTCGACAATAAAAGCGATGACAAATGCGACTAATTTACTGCTGGAGATGAGAGTTGTTAACAGACACGCACTCATTCCGTGTGGTTGTCCGCTGCCGGGTGCAATTATGAATGCCTTGAAAGAATGAAATACAAACGTATGTTTTAAAAGGCGAATCATATATGAATCACAGATAGATTGGTAGCTACGTCTGAATACATTATTACACGCACGTACGCACGCACGCACGGCAGCGTGCACTGTGAGATTTAATTATGGATGTCATTGTCTTAAAAGTAAAAATGATATTAATCACGTGACGCTAGTAAACGTTTCAGAATATGCTTGTATTTATAGGGAAAAGATACTATTTTAATTTAAGTTTAAAGTATATTTTTATTTTTTCACTTATATCAGACTTATCGAAAGTTATTTGTCGTATCTAAACTTATTTATAAATTGAACTTTGTCTGTGTGTGTGTCCGTTACTTATAGACTCCGAAACGGCTGAACCGATTTTCTCGAAAATTTACACAGTTCTTGTACTATAAGCATCTGCGAGTGTTCTTAGCTAGGTTTTGTGTCAAGGTGCCACCGATAAATATCGAAAATCGATAACCGAAAAAATCGGGTTATAGAAGGAGTGGTCCGATTTTAATCCAATTTGATACACTCATAGACAAAGACATAAGAAACGATATTCAGAAGTTTCAAGGTTGCAGTTCTTACAATAGTGCAGAAAATTTGATATCGATACCAGGAAATCAAAATTTGACTTACATCCATTCATTTTTCTTTCAGTCTACGGTTTCGCTTTAACTGGAAACAACTATTGCTTTTTAGTCTTTCGTGCCAACGTCCAAAGGGTCTGAGCTCCAGGACCATGGATTAGTTTTAAAGCTTTCGTTGCAACGCCGAGCTATATTGCTAGTTGTAAATAAATGTATGGCATATAAACTATAGGTGTCTTTTTTTTCTTCTTTTTTTTGTTTTTTTTTGTTTAATTTGACATTTATAAAGATTCCCATGCGCCGTAAGAAATAAATAAGCGCACAAGAAAGACAAATGAAGAGGCTCATCCCTTGTTCCCTGTTTAGGATGTGGTTTCCGGCTTTCTCTTTTCCAATCTCCTATGTAGCCCCCTGCACATCAGTGGCGTTACCGCCTTGCTCGGGGTGATAGGATCAAAGAAAAAAAAAAGAGAAAAACATATCTTAAAATTACTAAGTAATGAGAACACAACGTTGTAAATTGGATAAAAGCCAAACAGAAATCAAAGAATAATGAAGAGGAAAAAAGAAAGAATCTGAAACAGGTTTCTTAAAAGAAAAGCTTTTTTAAAAATGAAAAAAAATATTTGAAGTTTTTATTCTAGTTTTAATTCCACTTTTATTTTCCGATTCAGGTTTTGTCAAGCTGAAGGTAAAAAAAAAAAAAAAAAGATGGAGGATTTAAATTCTCCAAGAACTTCTGCTTATAACTAATATAATCATTAAACGGTGCAAAAATGAATTACTCGAAATTTCATAAAATTAAAATAAGTATGTATGTGTGTGGCGGGGAGTGCAACAGATGTAAGAATATTTTTACCTAGATTTTCTAAAAAAAAAAGCGTTTCTAAAATAATTTAATTCATTTGTGAATAAATTCTGAAAATTTTATTAAAATTCGATAATTATTTGATTTTTGAACGAATTTCCAAATCAATGTTTTTTTAACGCAAAAAGACGCTAAAATTTTTATACTAATTTATGATGCAAGAAAATAAAACTTTTAACCAAAATTTTGAATGTTCTAAATAAATATAATTTAGCAATTAAAAATCCTTTCATCTTTGCTTTTTATAACATACAGATTCTGGTGACAAAACTTTGTTTTATTATGTTTGGATCATTTTTTCATCATGATATGCTCATTTTTTAGCGAATCTTTGGAGGTACATAATTTTATTATAATGTAAGTGATATGATAGGAACTGGTTTTAAGAATGTCACAAAAGAAGATTTTATAAAAATTAAAAGGGTAATAAGCAAGAAAAGTAGATTGGGTAGGAAGAAAATATTTAAACAGCTGGTGTTGCAAATATAAACAGAGAGGAAAGATGTAAAATATTAAAAATATTGGTTAAATACATAAAAGCAACCAAACTATATTCTCTAAACGGGCCTTTGCAATTATATCGTCGTTTCTAACAATTAACAACAGATTTCGGTAGAACTGAGAAAATGGATTAGCAATCAGTCAGTCAGCTATTTGCCGTACATCCATGGTTCCCAACCCCGGGGTAAATTACCCAGTGAGGTAATAATGAGTCCATATTTTGTGGGTAATAGATGTTTGGTTTGGGAAGAGGCAATCAGCTTTTAATTTCACACTGTGTGCTTGGAATGAAGACCAAGAAATGTAGCAGACTCAACATGGCAAACAACACCCGAATAGTCCTTTCGGTCACAAAGCCAAGAATAAATAAACTGGCACTGGCACTGGCAATACAAGCTCAGCACTCACATTAAGAATCACGGCTAGGTTACGGCTACTATACCTCTGATTATTATAGATTGTATTGAATAATTTCCATTAACCTTGTCTGCTTTTGATGTATGAAAATATAATTATTTCTTTTCCTATATTACGGGTATTTGTTCATTGGGGTAATGGATAATAGTGAAATTGTATTTTGGGGTAATCGCAGCAAAAAGCTTGGGAACCTATGCACGGCGTACATACACGCTTGGACGACTGTTGTGGATCCTGGGAATGGTAACCTCACAAAATAATGAACAAAAAACAGATATTTGAGATAGAAAAACAAGTATATTAAACGTAAAGATACAAACTTGAACGCAGGTTAGTAATCCAGGAATAAGATTAGTAAAAAATATATATACAAGTCTCTGAAGTGAAGCTGTAGTAGAATTAGTATGTCCACGTCAGGAGCTGACGGGTGCTGCGTAGTAATCTTCTGTCTGAGTGGAGCTCAGAGCTACTATAGACTACTGACGCTGTATTCTCCATGAAACCTTGATATCTGACGGTATCTGTCGGACTCTTACAGTAACTGATGCATCTCACTATGGCCGAAGTATATGTATGCTCAAGTATCATGTAAAAAAGGGGAGGCCCCACACCAGCGACCATGTCTCGAAAGACACAACTGACCAGGCGGAAAATTTTCTTACAGTAGGTTGCCATTAGTCTTTCTGCAGTAAACAAAGGAAAACATATAAGTTGAGCGTAAAAATACATGAAAACTGATTTCTCAATAGTGATTTCTAGTAATGAATATCGAGCTATATTGAACAGACGTCTTTTTAAAAAAATTTTTTTTTATTTAATCCTTTCGCCCCAAGAAAGCCGGGACGGCCATTAGTGCGATGGGGTATACAGTGGGAGAAAAGACCTTGATTCCCATTTTTCTCTTATCCTTTCCTCGATCCTCCCTGTATTATATTCCTTTTTCTTCTTGCTCATCTTTGTGGTGAAGTGGATATCGGCTCGGAACGAGAAATCGGGGAACCGAGTTCGAATTTCAGTTGAATTCCTTGCATTCACTTACGCGCAAATACCCTTGGAAAAAGTATTAATCCGTCTCTTCCCTCTAGTTATGCGCTAAATAACAGGACAGATCGGGTTCTGTTGCCTTGGCTGACAACCAGTCTACTGCAGAAAGCAATGGCAACCTACTGCGGGATAATCCTCTGCTCAGTCAGTAATGTCTCTTTCGAGACATAATCGCCCAAGCGTGTATCACGTATGGCACTTAACTGACTAACTCTTCTAACCCCTGCGCACCAGTGGCAGTACTACCATGCTTGGGGTGAATCGATTAAACAAAAAAATCAAATGAGAATTTTCTCAGATAATATTTCAGAATTTTACTTCTAAATAATCTGGAATGTGTTAGAACGTATTATGTAAATGTCTTTGCGTGTCAGTTATAAGATCATCACTCGCTGTGTGTTTTTATCGTTAATTGGTCAGGCGCCCCTGCCGCTAACCTCAGTGTTCTCGACAGGCTCCAAAGGAGAGTTAGTAACGTGATAGGTGCTGACTTGGCGGCTCGACTACAGCCACTTCCCCACCGACGAGATGTGGCCTCCCTTTGTCTGTTCTATAAGTACTTTCATGGTTTCTGCTCAGATGAACTTAAGTCACTGGTGCCTCCTCAACAGGTGTTTACTCGTGCAACCAGAATGGCAACTGGGTCCCACCCATTCACAGTTAGGTTAGCCAAATGCAGACGACAATTCTACTCCTGCAGCTTCTTCTCTCGCACTTCCCGCCTGGGAACTCGCTCCCATATTCTTGCTTTCCTGACGGCTACAACCTCCAGAAATTTAAATGCAATGTCAATACTCATCTACTAACCACTTGACTCTAGCCCTTCCCCCACCCGTATATCCTTCCCTTTCTCTACCCCCTTGCAACTGTCATCACACCTGCATTTTCATCTTTCTGTTGCTTCTTCCTAATTGGTGTGTAATCCTCTTTTCCCTCCTCTAATTAGTTTCTTTCAGTTATGTAGCCCCCCACACATCAGTGGCTTTTACGCCTTGCCCGGGGTGAAATGATTTAAAAAAAAAATTTTGGTAGATGTTCGGAGAATCATATCGTGTACATTCTTTCAATTTTCCGATATGAATTCTCTACATATTTTCTTCATATGTAAAATTGATCTGTAAACTTTCGAATATGAATTTGGCTTTTTCTCAAGTAATACTTTTATGCTAATCCCAATATTGCTGTCAAGTGAGATACTAACAAATTATTTTGTTACTTAATTTCTACATAATTTCTACATTAACTTATTACTATTTTTGCTCCCGCTTGTCTCAGATTATTTTTAAAAGGTACCAGACATGACCGCACAAATTGGCTTATTACAAAAGCCCCCAAAAGTTAAAAAAATTGGTTGTAATGTAGCAATTTTAATATTTATTATTGTTTTATTATTTTTACATTTTCTTTCTTTCTTTTTTATTTAAGGAACAATGTCGAGTTTTTATCCTTCGGAAATGTTGATAATAGCAGAATTTGCTCTGGCTAAGCGAATATTTCTCAGGTTTATCTGACTTTTAATCAACTCCAAATTCCATGGAGAGCTTAGCAGAAAGTAAATTCACGATTTTAACATCGCCAGGTAAGTTCAGTTGTTTCCTTGTTATCTTTCATAAACATCTTTTATAAAGAAGACATCACATATAACCAGTCGGGCTTTTGCAGTTACTTCGTCGCTTCTAATAATTAAAAGCAGATCTCGGCAGAATTGAGAAAATAGGTTAGCAATCAGTCAGTCAGTTAATCGCCATACATGAAAGACACGACTGACTGGGTATAAGATTTTCCTGCAGTGGGTTGCCATTGCTTTCTGCAGTAAACAAAGAAAAACATATAAGTTGAGCGTAAAATTGTATGAGTGGACCGGTCGCTAGCCATGATTACGGAATCCAATCTGTCCTGCTATTCAATCCATAGCTGGAAGGAGAACAGAGGGATTCATACATTTCCCAAGAGTGAATGAAACGAATTCGACTAGAATTCGAACTCAGCTCTTCATTTTCTCATTTCGAGCCGATATCCATTACACCCCAAGAATGAAGTAAGTTTTATTGTTAATTAAAAATTAACTTCAACTCATTATTTTTAAATATTACAACGTCGAAGGAGCAAAAGTAAAACTTTCGTGTAATAAACTTCGAATTTGTACTTTAAATTTATAATCAGCAAAAATGCCATTTAAATAACGGTGTCATATGTAACGATCTACGGTGTCATATGTAACGATCTACGGTGTCATATACAATGATCATGATAACGGTCAGAGTTAGGCGTTTCCATACAAGAAACAGTCAGCATTCATTGACTGGATATGGAACGAACAAGTGACCGCTTGAGAATACTGTAAGCCTCGATGTGCAGGTGGTGTAGTGGATAATAGCTTGTAATTGATAATTGTAGGGCTGAGTTCCAAATTCAGGTGGGTTCGTTATATTCATTTACACACAAATATCTTTGGGCACGCTATGAATTTACCACTTTCCCCCCAGCTATGGGTTAATTACTAAGACTTGTATCCTTAAATCATTATTATTTCAAAAAGGTTCCTTGAAAATAAAAAAAATATTTCCTGGCTTTAAATAACCTGCAAAGAGTTGATAATCTGTACAAAAAGATTCAATCAATCGATCGAATAGTTAACGGTTGAAATTTATAAAATATTTTTCTTAAAATAATTTTTTCTTAAGGAAAGTGGACTTCTCAAGTTCGCTGTTATTGCTCTTTCTAATATTCATGGGAGTTTCCTTCCAAATCTTTTGTTTAAGGTAGTGTGGAATGTCAACATCTTGATTATATAATTATTTTCTCTTCTACTTACATGTGCTATCCATTGCTGTTGTTGTTGTTGTTGGAGGCTTTCCATTGACGTGGGTTTTGTTATTTTGGTAAAGTTCTTTGTTTGCGTCTGTAGGATTTGATGAAATGCCATTTTCTTTAAGACCTACAAGATTCATTCACTCAAAGGTATTTTTAATAACTGATCCCGAAAACGGTTGTATATAGATGATAGCTTATACATTTCTGAAAAGATTAGACACTATGCATGGAAACCATATGAGGGTCGAGATCTGACAAGGCTATTTAAGAACAAGCGGTGAATAATTCATTATTATTACTTATAGATCTTTGAACTTACTTTTATCCGCCCTATCTATTTTTAGTAATAAGTCATATAATAAACATATTGTGTCACTAACTTTATGTTAATTTCTGACCAATCACAACCCCCTTCCTGATTTTCAATAAATTTTATCGTAAATTATTAACGCATTTACATTATATCTAAATTTATTTATTAATGGAACTTGTGTGTGTGTGCATGTGTGTGTGTGTGTGTCTGTGTGTGTCCGTTACCTATAGACTCCGAAATGGCTGAACCGATTTTCTTGAAAATTTACATAGTTGTATTATAAGCATCTGCGAGTGTTCTTAGCTAGGTTTTGTGTCGAGGAACCCCCGATAAATATCGAAAATCGATAATCTAAAAAATCGGGCTATAGAAGGAGTGGTCCGATTTTAATCAAATTTGATACACTCATAGACAAAGACATAAAAAACGATATTCAGAAGTTTCAAGGTTGCAGTTCTTACAATAGTGCAGAAAATCGATAATATATATATATATATATATATATACAAAAGGCAAGATGTTTGTGTGTGTGTGTGTTTATCTGTCTGTATGTCCTTTATACAAATTCACAATTTTTATCCGATTCTCACCAAACTTCACACAAATATTCTCTAGGCTGAGTCTGAGCTCCAGGACCATGGATTAGTTTTAAAGTTTTCATTACACCCGAGCAACGCCGGGCTATACTACTAGTTCATAATAGTTTTCTGCCAATGATACTTCCTGACCACTGTCAATGCTTTTTTTTTTTTTTCATGATTTTCAAAACAATAAAAGACGCGTAATCTTAGAGATTCCCAACCTGCGGCAGCATTGACCCATTATAGGTTAAACTAGCCATGTATAACATTCTATCTCCGTGTGATGTGAGGTTAAGTTAAATACAGAATTTGAGCTCATTAACCTGGATTTTGAATGAAATGAATGAATGAACTTTTCCTTTACACCCAACGGTGTGTAGGGCAGCGTTTTTGCTGTTTCCGTAACAAACTATTTTTACGGGACAGGGTTGTTAGCCCTGCGCCCAACCCCCAAACCTGAAGGAAGCTGATTTTCTAAGCGTAGCTTACACGTGACACACGGCCGAAAGTAAGGGGCACGCAGTGAGGATCGAACTTACTACTCAGTTATGAACAGGTGAAGAGGCTCATCCCTTGTTTCCTGTTTTCTCTTTTCCAATCTTCTCACTTTTTTTCTTTTTTTTTTTTTTTCAATTGGAGTAGATAGACTAAACTATCGCCCGGTTCACACTCCACCCACGTCTTTTGAACAGGTGAAGAGGCTCATCCCTTGTTTCCTGTTTAGGATGCTGTTTCTGGTTTTCTCTTTTCCAATCTTTTCACTCCTATGTAGCCCCCTGCACATCAGTGGCGTTATCGCCTTGCTTGGGGTGATATGATTAAAAAAAAAAATAATGATTCTAGCGAGACGAGCTTGTTAACCATTACACCACGCCGAGGTGCCCAACCTGGACTTTGGGCTCGGAACAACCTCCCTTTCTGGGCTGAAGCTGTAGTACTCTAACATCTGTACGACAGCAGTCGCGGGAACTGGTTTATTTTTGTCATAAGCCTATATGTACGTTGTAGTGCAGTGCATATCAGATGTTTGTTGTCGGAACGACAAATCGGGGAACCGAGTTCGAATTCCTCGTATTCACTTACGCGAAAATACCCCTTGGAAAATTATTAATCCGTCTCTTCTCTCTAGTTATCGGTTAAATAATAAGACAGATTAGGTTCTATAGCCTTGGCTGGCAACCAGTCTAACGCAGAAAGCAATGGCAACCTGCCGTGGGATAATCTTCTGCCCAAAGCGTGTAAAACGTATGGCATTTAACTGACTGACTATATGTACACGTTAAACCGACTATTTAACCTCCGTGATAGATAGATAGATAGATAGATAGATAGATAGATAGATAGATAGATTGTAGTATCTGTGCATTCTGTGAAAACTCTCTCTTTCATATTTGCACTATTTTAATTGGTTTTTTTTTTTTACAGTTTATGTCACACACGTAGAGTTTTCCAACGAGGTGCCGACCAAGAAGATTCTTTTTTTAAATTCTGATGTTTTGTCATTTTATTATAAGTTGGAAAGTAACTTTGGCTAAGAACTTTTCAGCACCCCTCATTTGTACCATAATGATTATCATGTGTCGAGGTATACGTTATAATTTTTTTCATTGAAATGAAGAGTTCTGCTTCCGTGCAAAGCAGATTTATATTGAAGAGAGTGAATCATTCAGGCAATAATGCGTATTAAAACTCAATAATTATATGTCGACATTTAATCAAGTGGTATTCTTCTTCTCCTATGTGCCATGTCCCTGCAGGACGTACACGATTATGGCTTTCCACGTCTTCCTATCCCTGGTAGCTCTTAGCAAGCTTTTTCCTGTTACTCAAACCAAACCCCACTCTCCCATCCACCTACTCAGGCCCGTCAAATATGTTATCCGCTGCTTTCCCTGTCTCTCTTTCCCTCTATCTGACATGTGAGTATCAGATTCTTCAAGCCTTCCTTCCTCATCACATGTCCCAGGAACTTCAGCTGTCTGATACTCAATATTTTTGTTTCCATCATTTCTAAGACCTCATCATTGCTCACATGCTCGATCCATGATATCCGCAGTATTCTTCTGTATAACTACATTTTGGGGTAAATTTTTGGTTTTGTTCCCCTTCAAATCTTTCAAAAACATCCTTATTTCCATGCAAATGTATATGCTGAACTCAAATCGGTAATTGTTTAATGAAGAAACATAACTGTTTTTTACATTTAATCGAGCAGAAAAATATGGAACTTCTTGTCCCTGTTTACCGTGACCACGGTTCAAAAATGTTATTCACTGCTGACTGAATCCACGCGTAGTTTTACGACTTTTCGTCCTTTTTTCAATCCCTACGCGCAAAATGAGTTCCGAAACCGAACAATTCGCGGAGTAATTGCTCAAATGGAGAAAATCGACCGAAAAAAATAAACCTACGCTGCAATTCATTCAGCGGTGAATCAGAGATGGCAACGGTAGTAAGGGGTGAGATATAGTCCGATGTATTTATGGTATTTATGGTCGATACCATGAAAGAAAGGGAGGTTTCTTCAATAAACAATTATCGATTTGAGTTCAGTATGTACATTTACACGGAATTAAGGATGTTTTAGAAAGTTTTGATGGGGTAAAGGCCTTCGGGGAACAAAACAAAAATATACCCATTTTTGTTGCTTCAAGTTTTTCCTTCATCTTTGAAGAAAAAGAATAAATGAGAAAGTACCTCCAGTTTCAGAGTTCGAAGCTAAACAGTCTTCCAACAGTTATTGTAGGATGCGCGTGTAACCTAGATATCTATGTAGTCATCAGTTTTCTTCAAAAGATTTCTAATTTCGAGAATGGAACCGCGCGAGTCAAAATGGGAAGCGACGTAAGAAATAACGAACTTGTTATTCCTGGCACATTTCGAAATAAAACAGATGTTTTATGACTGTAACCTCATTTCCTAAATAAAACATTTCGTCAGATCATCTGCTGTCAAAAGTAGCAGATAAAAACGGGCCACACCATGTCCCCTGGGTCGAAAACAAATTAATCTTTAGGAGAATCAAAAAGTAAACGCGTTTGACTTTACCAATGTTCTTCCATTTCCCGCCTTTGGCGTACAAGATCTTTTTTTCTCAATCATTTTTTTTTTTCTCTTTTGCGTTTAAGTATAGTATTAAGTGATAGAAAAATAACATTAGAAACGATGAAAAAAATGCAGGATCGTTATGTAAACTCTTTAGGATGTGGTTTCCGGCTTTCTCTTTCAAATCTTCTCACTTTGTTTTTTTTTAATTGGAGTAGATAGATCTAGCTATCGCCCAGTTCACACTCCACCCACGTCTATTGAACAGGTTAAGAGGCTCATCCCTTGTTCCCTGTTTAGGATGTGGTTTCCGGCTTTCTCTTTTCCAATCTTTTCACTATTACGTAGCCCCCTGCACATCAGTGGCGTTAACGCCTTTGCTCGGGGTGATACGATTAAAAAAATATGCATAATCTCTCTCATGACAGTGACTGCTGAATAATTTTATCATTAATAAAGAAAGAACTTGAAAGCGACAGAAATGTGGTTCTACAGACGAATATTGAGAATAGTATATAAGAGGGGAAGGATTTTTTAAGGGGGGGCTGAAACTACAAACAAGTTGACTACAAACAACTGAAACTACAAACAAGTTGACTACAAACAACTGAAACAACAAACAACTAGAACCAGTTAACTGAAATTTACGAAATATTTTCTTTATTTTTCAATAATATTCAGAAAGCCCAAGAAAATATTTCTAGAAAAATCACAGGGAAGTTACGTTACGTCGGCGCGAAAATGTCTGAAGCCGAAATACCAGATAAAGAGAAATAAGAATATTAAAATTTGACATAACATTAATATATATATATATATATATATATATATATATATATATATACTAGCAGAATAGCCCGACGTTGCTCGGGTGTAATGAAAGCTTTAAAACATGGTCCTGGAGCTCAGACTCAGCCTAAAGAATATTTGTGTGAAGTTAGGTGAGAATCGGGTAAAAATTGTGGATTTGTATAGAGGACATACAGGCAGATAAACAGACACAGACACAAACATCTTGCCTTTTATATATATATATTATCGATTTTCTGCAGTATTGTAAGAACTGCAACCTTGTAACTTCTGAATATCGTTTCTTATGTCGTTGTCTATGAGTGTATCAAATTTGATCAAAATCGGACCATTCCTTCTATAACTCGATTTTTTCGATTATCGATTTTCGATATTTATCAGGGCTACCTCGATACAACCCTAGCTAAGAACACTCGCAGACACTTATAGTACAACTGTGTAAATTTTCAAGAAAATCGGTTCAGCCGTTTCGGAGTCTATAGGTAACGGACACACACACACAGACACACACAAAGTTCCATATATAAATAAGTTTAGATACCGGTTTTCATGATTTGTTTCGTTCTGTGCACGCTAACCTCCATGAATGCTACCTCGTTACATGAATAGTTGAGATCCGTTCCCATTGTCTGAGAATTTAAGACATTCCTTCATTACACGAACATTTTGTTGAAAGGCTCATGTGCTTTGCGGTCACCATAACTCATTTCAGACTGACTTTATATGTAAATTTTAAAATTAATGCGACGTCCCTTGGTTAAATGTGTTCGGTCTCCCAATTGATGACTGCGCCTCCTGGATTTCTTTCTGTGTGAAAGCTAGCATTTATGCCCTCATACCTACCAGGAAGTTTCGTCTTAAACCTCATTTCTCCTCCCCCCTGGTTCCTTCCTGTCTATTCGGACGCCATTGACCACAGGAACCACTACTTCCGACTATTTACGTCTAACCACAATAGGCACCTATTTACTTCTGCTCGTAATGAGTACAAGGCGATCCTGAATGACGCCAAGCGGTTGTTTGCTGAGAGAATGAGACAGCGCATAGCTGACCGCAAGTTCGGCTCCAAGGACTATTGGCGGCTATGCAGACGTGTGCTGAACAACAGCAAATTTTCCATCCCTTCCTTAATCAATGAATTTGAGGTCCTCACATCATCAGCGGAACAAAGCCGAGTGTTTTACTCGCAGATTCTCATCTAACTCCACATTTGACTCGTCAGGAGTACCCACACCCAACTTCCCTATTAGAACTGAGGCTAAACTGAATGATGTTCACATTACCCCGTCACTGGTATCTGAGGTAATATCCAAACTTGACCCCCATAAGGCGAGTGTAGGTGATGGAATCTCGGTCATTGTCCTTTAGAAATGTGCCCCTGAACTCTCCTCTGTTCTCTCTAAACTCTGCAATTACTACCTTTCTGCTTCCTGTTTTCATGCATGCTGGAAGTCCCCTTCTGTCGTCCCTGTATTTAAGAAATGGGGGAACCCTCGGCCCCATCTAACAATCGCCCTATCAGCCTACTACCAATTTTCGGTAAAGTGTTCGAAGCCATTATTAATGCTGAAATAGTTCAACATCTTAAACTATTCTCAGGCAGGCAGTACGGCTTCCGCTTTGCCAGGTCTACTGCCGATATGCTAACGACCATCACTGAGTATATATACCAGGCCCTTGATTAATCCGGCGAGGCTTGTGCTGTTGCCCTGGACATCTCCAAGGCTTTTGATAGGGTTTGGTACGCTGGCCTTATACGCAAGCTATGGGGTTATGGTATCACCAGACGCTTGCTTGATCTGATTCAATCTTTCCTATTTAACCGCATAATGAAGGTCGCCCTGAATGGCCATGCCTCCACATCCTACTGTACAAACGCTGGTGTTCCTCAGCGCTCTATCCTAGCCCCGACGCTCTTTCTTATTTTCATGAATGATCTTCCAGAAGTGATCAAGTCCCAAGTAGGCATCTACGCAGATGACACCACAATTTAGTCCCGCATCGGTAAGAAATCCGCTGAGGCGGACAAACATAACCTCGATGATGACCTTGAAAGGGATCTACATTCTGTGGTTAAATGGGGAAAGAAGTGGCTTGTAAATTTCAGTGCGTCTACTGTCTGTCAATCATCACAAGCAACCCCTCCTGTCTCCCATAAGCATGGACCAAGCGAGTCTCTCTGAGAGCAATACATTGCACCTGCTCGGCCTTATCCTATCTTCCCATCTCAAGTGGAACCATTACATTGAGTCAATAGCTAAATCCACTGCTAGGAAGGTTAAGTCACTGTATCGAGTCAGGATGTTTTTTTTCCCGCCTGAATCCATCTTGCACATATACAAATCAGCCATCCATCCCTGCATGGAATACTGCTGTCATATATGGTCAGGCCCCCCCCCCCCCCACTGTTCATTTCAACAGGCTCCAAAGGAGAATCAGTAATGTGATAGGTACCGACTTGGCGGCTCGACTAAAGCCACGTTCACACCGACGGGGCGTGGCTTCCCTCTGTCTGTTCTATGAATATTTCCATGGCTTCTGCTTCCGTGACACTATCTCCCGCTGGTATATATATATATATATATATATATATATATATATATATATATATATATATAGTTTAATACAACGGACAGAGAGAAATTAATATTATTGATATTATTAGTTGTGCTTTATTGTAATTCGTGATGTGAGCTTATGTAAAAAGAAACTATTTGGTTATTATCATATACTTGTAAAATCGGGGAATAGAAAAATTAGCTATTTTAATACTACCATGTACTTGTAAAATCCGGGGAATAGAAAAATTAGCTATTTTAATACTACCATGTACTTGTAAAATCCGGGGAATAGAAAACTTAGCTATTTTAATACTACCATGCACTTGTAAAATCCGGGGAATAGAAAACTTAGCTAACAGATGGAAAAGAAAGGAAGAAATGTAATTATTCTTCTTTCGTGTTCGAAGCGGATTGTTTTGGACAAACTAAAATTTTGTAAGTAGCCAAAACAAAATGTTAGAATTTGTTTCATGAGGTCAAGGAAGGTTAAAATCCCCAATAGTTGTTCCTGAGAACAGAATTTGTGGGAATCGAAAAATCTGAATATGACGTAATCGAAAGGAAGAAGACAGCGTCATGTGAGCTGTTGATATTTCATTCGTCGAGCCGTGGCTCCCTGCAAATTGAGTGGGTGAAAAACAATCTCATTGGTCAAAGGATTCGAGTCGGTTAGATCCCCCGAGATGATTGGAGAGGGTTATAAAAATAGAGACTCAGCGAGAAAAATCAGTTGAGTTGGGAGCGAGCTTCTAGACGACAAGGATAAACCAACCCCCACACCGCCGCCGTCACGTCGCCGCCATTATCCGCTTCTGATTCGAGAAAGCACGTCAAGTTCCGATAAGAACCCGAAAGAACTTTGTTATTTTTTAACATTAGCTAGAGAACGGGCAGCTCCAATTTTCTAGAATACGTGAAAAGACCTTAACGAGAATTTGAAGAGTTCTGTTACTTTAACGACACTTAAAAAATACATTCTTACTTTGAAGATTAGAAGCTCTGAAATTTTGAAAACACACACACACACACACTCTCTCTCTCTCTCTCTCTCTCTCTCTCTCTCTCTCTCTCTCTCTCCGTTGTAAACTGGCATTCCGACAACTGGATTGTCATTCTGACAACTGTATTATCTGCTCCTGTGACTAATAATTGTTTATATATATATATATATATATATATATATATATATATATATATATATATATATATAATTATATATATATATATATATATATATATATATATATAAACATTATATATATATATATATATATATATATATATATATATATATATATATATATTAAACAATTATATATATATATATAAACAATTATATATATATATATAAAGACATTCTTCGTAACTCTCCAGCCGTCTTCGACTTTATTCATTATTCAATTTTTTTTTTTTTGGTGCCGTGTTTATTTTTAACCACAAGTGTACGCCAGTGTCCGATCTGGTTCTGGTGGAAAGACGACTACTGAAATTGCACAACGTGGGCAGTGTTCCGCTGTTGCAATAGACGTCTTGAAAACCAGCTTTTGTGACGAGATCATCACGACCAGCAACAGCGGCCGAACCAACCAGCCAGCCAGCCGGGTGGCAGTGTCACAACTGGTGCCGTCACGACCGTCGACAAGAACAAGCGTCACAACAAACTAGCCGGTCCGGGCAAAAGAGTGTCACACTCCGACGAACTTAAGTCACTGGTGTCCCTACCACATGAGTTTACCAACCATACTGGCAACTTGGTCCCACCCATTCACAGTTAGATCAACCAAATGCAGCCGACAATTCTACTCCATCAACTTCTTTTCTCACACTTCCCGCCTGTAGAACTATCTTCCATATTTTTGCTTTCCTAACGGCTACAACCTCCAGGAATTTAAATGCAATGTCAAAACCAATCTCTTAATCACTTGACTCCAGTTCTTTCCACATCACCCTGTATATCTGCTGCTGCTGCTGTAAATGTTTTGGGGACTGTTTTCCCTGTTGTTTTCCTTGCTGTTGTTTTTGCTGCACCTGTCTTTGCTGCTGTTTCGGGCATAGCTGCTGCTGCTGTTGTTGTTTCTGCTGTTGTGCCTCCTTATATTTTACTTGTGGGACATCCTGCTTTGGTGGTGAGGTGGCCACTTCTCTGCTCCCTTTTTTTACAGCCTTTTGCCATTCATTATTGGGGGCCTGGCCGGATTTCTTCTTCTCGTCTACCTACGCCACTGGTGTTTTCTGTTGGTGGGGTGGCACTGGGTTTTTTTTCTTGAGCACTCCTTTGCCATACGCCCCGTCTCGCCGCAAAGCCAGCAATGGGGTCGTCTTCCTTCCGCAACCACATAGATGGACCTACTCCAGCAGCTCAATACATTTAGGATCTCATAAAACTCTTTCCGGGAGAAGGTCACTTGTAGTGTGACGTCACCCGTCGCAAATCCCTCCTTACTTTTCACGTCCGCCACCTCAGCCATCTGACCGTATTTGGAGAAGAAGGAAAAAAGACGAAATTAATTTTAAGTAACGTATCTATAAAGAAAACAAGTTTGTAACTGGAAAAAAAAAACGCTCACAAATTATTCATAAGATTAACAGAAATTTTAATATTTAAAAAAAAACATCATAGATCCTATCTGAAGAGAATTCTTTCATGTAATGCCATGTTATGAGATGTTAAAATGATGGGAATTAACCGTTTTCTTTGGATTTTTTATTTTGTATGTTGGTCTGAGAGGGTATTGTTTCTATAAGAAAAAGTGAGATTGGGAAAAAACCGAGGCGTAAATTGAAATTTTGGTAGCATTGGATGGCAGCGATCTCGAGCATTTTCCTTCTGAATAAATTGTTTTTTTGTTCTATGAGTGTGGCATTTTTTAAGTCGTAATTGTGGTCGAATTTATTTCTGTGAATCACCAATGCATTCGTTAATTTATTTTTTGTGATGTCACTTCTGTGCTCATATATACGTTTCTAGGTTTCTACTGGTTTCTCCGATGTACTTTGAGGGACAATTTAGGCAATTTATTTTGTATATACTTGTTTGTCCGTTATTATGGTTTCTGCTTTTTTTCTTTTTTTTTTTATCGATCCGACTATGTCCATAATAGTTTTCGAGGTAGTTGTTACTATTTACGTGTTGTTTAGATGGGATAAGTTGTTCTGGATAGTGGATGCTATGGAGTTGGTAGGTAGTATAATGTATCTGCTATTGTTTAATTTATTATTGTTTATGATGTTGCTTTTGTTGCGGTTGTGTATTTTATGTACCTTTCTTTTTGTGTGTGAATAAAGTGATGTGTGTACTGTAAGTTTTTGAATGTGTTTTCTACGTATGTTTCTTCGCTTGATATATACTGGGTACTGCAGATTCTTAATGCTCGTAAAAAGAAACCTATAATAATACAAGATTTGCAGTCCATCACATTTCATCACAGGCGAGAAAAAATAATTTTCCTCTTGTCTTCGTTATTTAACCATATATATATATATATATATATATATATATATTGCATTTGACTACATGGTTTTGTTGTCATTTCGCGCTATCACGCGGCGTGACGTCATAAAACCGCATCGCAAATTTAAGAACTGCGTTTATTATTTTTGGTAACTATTGCCGTTGCCAAGCGGAGTTTTATGTCAACACAAAATAAAATCGTCGGTGATGGTGGATGTTATAATATTTCAGTTTAAACAACCTCTCTGAATATGGCTCATGTGAGCCGAAAGCTTAGAAGAAAATCAATAAATAATTATCCAAATGTTGGAGAATTTTTATCTTTTATTTTCAACTGAAATTAAAGCAAAAATACGACGTTTAGAACGTCTCATGATTAAACATAATAGACATTCATTGTGTCTTATATTTAACAGCATATGTTTAGAAAATTACTTACTGCCTCGATACACTAAATATATATATTTATAAATGTAAGAGACAATGGGAAAACTGTATTAGTTGCCAACGCGTTTCATCCAATGTGGACTTTTTCGAGGCAAAAAAAAAAAAAAAAAAAAAACGAAATGAATTTAAAAACTAAGTAAAATTACGTCAAATACTGTCACGTCCGGAGATATTGTTTTTATAGTTGTGTTGACGGATTCAACCATTTCCCTTTGATTTCTTGATACTCTTGTGTACGTTTGTTTGGGATACGTAATTTTCAGTTAACAATATAAAAATAGCATTCTTTAAATTCTTTCAGTTGCCAAGGACATTTTGCTTTATTATTATTACTTACTTAGTTTTTAATAAATTGATTTCGTTTCTTTTTACTTTGAAAAAGTCCACATTAGATGAAACGCGTTGGCAACTAATAGTTTTCCTATTGTCTCTAACATTTATAAATATTGTCTTTTCTACAGGTTAACTCTGAGAGGTTTTTCAAATATATATATAAAGCTCCGAAAAAGTTTATATCACATTAAAGGAAATATTTCTTTAGGTATTTCTAACAAAGATTAATGAAAGTTTTATTGCTAATCTAAACTTATTTATAAATGGAACTTTGTTTGTGTGTGTGTGTCTGTCCGTTATCTATAGACTCTGAACCGATTTTCTTGAAAATTGACACAGTTGTACTATAAGCGTCTGAGAGCATTCTTAGCTAGTTTTTGTGTCGAGGTACCCCCGATAAATATCGATAATCGAAAAAATCGGGTTATAGAAGGAGTGGTCCGATTTTAATCAAATTTGATACACTCATAAACAAAGACATAAGAAACGATATTCAGAAGTTTCAAGGTTGCAGTTCTTAAAATAGTGCAGAAAATCAATAATATATATATATATATATATATATATATATATATATATATATATATATGAATGAATGAAAGGCAAGATGTTTGTGTGTGCGTGTGTCTGTTTATCTGCCTGTATGTCTGTATTTTTTTCAACCCTTTTATTTTAGTTTTTGCTTCGGGTTTGGCTCTAAGTAGGTATAATTGTAGTTCTTAGTCTCAGCCATGATATCAATTACTTAGAGGACTTATTTAACCTTCAAAATTCAGTTTACAACGAAAAAAACTTATTTGATATCGATACCAGGAAATCAAAATTTGACTTACAGCCATTCATTTTTCTTTCAGTCTACGGTTTCGCTTTAACTGGAAACAACTATTGCTTTTTAGTCTTTCGTGCCAACGTCCAAAGAGTCTGAGCTACAGAAACATGGATTAGTTTTAAAGCTTTCATTACACTCGTGCAACGCCGGGCTATACTACTAATAATATATATGTTTAAGCCTTTAGTCTGACAATCACATTTACAAAATAATCAATAAAACTATCCCACAAAGAAAAATCAATATTTAATCACGCAAAAGTTTACAATACATTTATTAAATCATCTATTAATATTTCATAGCGTCACAGTTATTGCTAATTACACCATGTAGATGTTTACCGTAGCCCCCTACGTATTTCTTGCATATTTCTTGGCTAATATTTTTTCATTCTTCACGACAAAATTCCTTTAGTTCATGCAGGTTTTGCGGGTTTCTTTGAATTCTCAGTTTCAGCTCTCTCCGTAAATTTTCAATTGCATTGAGATCTGGAGAATGGCTTGGCCATTTTAGAACGTCTATTTGAACTTAACCATAATTTGTAAGCTTTGCAGTATGTTTAGGATCGTTGTCTTTAAAAAAAAAAACGATTTAGATTCAAGCTCAGTGAATGTGCATTCTGACGTAAATCTCTCTCCAAAATATTCCTATAATATGCTCCATTCATCCTCCCTTCTATAATTTCAATGTTCCCTACATCTTGGGCACTAAAGCAGCACCAGATCATGACTGACCCGCCTCCAAATATTACTCCTAGGATTGTATTCTTCGGCGAATATTCAGTACCCTTCTTTCTCCAGACTTTTGTCATAGCATTTCTGCTAAAATGCTCAATTTTCATTTCGTCAGACCAAAGTACATTTTCCGAAAATGCTGCAGGTTTGATGCAATGTTTGTTTGCAAAAGCTAGTCTAGAAAGAACGTCTTTGCTTAAGAAGAGATTTTTTTTCCTTGGAGTCCTCGAAAAGATGTCATATCGACAAAGTAAACGACCAATTGTATGCGTACTCACTTTTTCTCGACTTACTTTTAATCTTCCTTGAAGTTCTTTAAGTGTACCTCGGTGCTCGTTGCCAACTTTTCTCGCCAATAATCTTGTCACACATTCCGTTACCTTTCTAGGATGACCAGAGCTTTTTTGGGGACGAAAGAAATGACACATCTTTCAGTGTCAAACTATCGTACAACTGAACTCAGTGGTTCATTTAACTGACTAGATATTTTCCTATAACCAAGTCCATTTGTATGGAGGTCAACAATAGATTTACAAAGGTCGTGATCAATTATTTTGCTTTTCCCCATTTTGTCAATGTTTAAAGAACGGTTGAAAGAAAAGGATTAACGCAATACTTTTAATTATTCCTAAAAGTACTCATAAAATTAATCTGGAACGTTCTAAAAAACAACCCCATCCTAATTTGGACCATTCTAGTAAAAATTGAACACTTTTATTAAAAAAAATGTTGTAAATAAAAAAAAAATGTGTTATAAACTTTTGAGTTACTAAATTTTTTTTCGTGGGATGCTTTTTTGAAGTTTTTAAAAAAATTGATGGCTTGACTTAATACCTAAATATATGTTCTACGAACAGTAAAAGATGAATTAATGTAACTGTATTAGCGATACCTAAAAACATTTTTGTAATGTGTTGTAAACTTTTGCGGGGCACTGTATATAGCGATGGCAAATATAGCTAGTTAGTTAAGTGCCATACATGAAACACGCTTGGGCGATCATGTCTCGAAAGACACATGGCTGACTGGACAGAAGATTTACCTGCAGTAGGTTGTCATACTTTCTGCGCTAGACTGATTGCCAACCAAGGCTATCGAACCCAAGCCGTCCTGCTATTTAACCCATACCTGGAGAGAGAAGCGACAGATTTCCCAAAGATATTTATGCGTAAGTGAATGCAGCGGATTTCTCAAGAGTATTTGCGTGTAAATGAATGCAACGTATTCAAACTAAAATTCGAACGCAGCTCTCCGATTTCTCGTTCCGAGCCGGTATCCATTGCACCCCAATCTACATCCTGCACCACAACGCATGTCCAACATCCAACATCCAGCAACAGAGATAGTATGAAACCCAAAAAGCTGTCAGTCAGTGGCATACTGAGAAAAAAGGCATTTAATGCAAGCAGTCTTTGCAATGAAGTGCTCAATAACAAAGATAGACCATTAATAAAATTAATATAAGTAAAAGGTTTATCAAGGTAAGTAAAAGGTAGCTGATTGATGTTACCTTCAGTATCTTGACTCCAGAGTTTCGTAGACGGATTCCCTGGGAATTATTCGTCCACTCTTCAGGGCTTATCAACAATTGACTGCTTCGACTACTCAATTTTTATTTTTTATTTTTATTTTTTTTTAATCGTATCACCCCGAGCAAGGCGGTAACGCCACTGATGTGCAGGGGGCTACGTAATAGTGAAAAGATCGGAAAAGAGAAAGTCGGAAATCATATCCTAAACAGGAACAAGGGATGAGCCTCTTAACCTGTTCAATAGACATGGGTGGAGTGTGAACCGGGCGATAGATAAATCTATCTACTCCAATTGAAAAAAAAAAACAAAGTGAGAAGATTGGAAAAGAGAAAGCCGGAAACTACATCCTAAACAGGGAACAAGGGATGAGCCTCTTCACCTGTTCAATAGACATGGGTGGAGGTGAACCGGGCGATAGATAGATCTATCTACTCCAATTGAAAACAAAAAACAAAAAAACAAAATGAGAAAATTGGAAAAGAGAAAGCCGGAAACCACATCCTAAACAGGGAACAAGGGATGAGCCTCTTAACCTGTTCAATAGACATGGGTGGAGTGTGAACCGGGCGATAGATAGATCTATCTACTCCAATTGAAAAAAAAAACAAAAAACAAAATGAGAAAATTGGAAAAGAGAAAGCCGGAAACCACATCCTAAACAGGAAATAAGGGATGAGCCTCTTAACCTGTTCAATAGACATGGGTGGAGTGTGAACCGGGCGATAGATAGATCTATCTACTCCAATTGAAAAAAACAAAAAAAAAACAAAAAACAAAGTGAGAAGATTGGAAAGAGAAAACCGGAAACCACATCCTAAACAGGGAACAAGGGATGAGCCTCTTAACCTGTTCAATAGACGTGGGTGGAGTGTGAACCGGGCGATAGATAGATCTATCTACTCCAATTGAAAAAAAAAACAAAAAACAAAGTGAGAAGATTGGAAAAGAGAAAGCCGGAAACCACATCTTAAACAGGGAACAAGGGATGAGCCTCTTTGCACTTACAAAAAAAAACTTGCACCAGTGATAAGTACATATAAAAATCATCGAGAAGTATAAGCAATCAATTGCTGATGCCCCTTGATGAGTGGACGGACTAGTTCGTCTGTGAAATTCTGAAGTCAGGATGCTGATGATAACGTCAATTAGCTGAAAAACCATGTATATATACATATATATATATATATATATATATATATATATATATATATATATATATATATATAATTATAGTTTAGAACATGTACAAAAGTGTACATTTTGTTTCGACATAAAAAGAACAATGTCTCATCAGATAGTTAATAATGATGGCAATAAACGTTAAGTTTCTTTTTCATTTTCAAAAATAACGTTTATTACCATCATTATTAACTATCTGATGAGACATTGTTCTTTTTATGTCGAAACAAAATGTATACTTTGTAGAAATTGTAATTTGTACATGTTCTAAACTATAATTTATAATAAATATTCATAGCTCTATTTCTATATTGAGCACTGTTTTAAATTAATGTTTTGAACGGTGTTAATTAATATTTTCTTTGTTCTTTATTCACTTATATATATATATATATATATATATATAGAGAGAGAGAGAGAGAGAGAGAAAGAGAGAGGGAGAGGGAGAGAAAGAAAAAGAGAATAATATTTATATTATGTCTAATTATCTATATGCATACATTTATGTAAATCTATATGTCTAATATAGGCGTCTGTTAGCCTGACTGTGTATCTTTCTTACACACTTATATATAGTTATATTTATTATTATTGGTATTATAATAGCATATTGTCACTCAAAATCAAGTTTCGGTGCTCAATGTAACATCATCAGGTATTGAAATATGGTTCAGTTACGGGGTCGTATACGTGTTGGTAAAGAAATAAAAAATAAAAAATGTCACCATATTAGGAGAATGTAGTGGAGTGGGAGGTTATTATATCTTAAAAGATTTGTGGGTGTAGACCAACAAATATTGAAACATTAAAATGTAGCCATGTGATTATATTGGCACGAGGGAAAAGGAAGTGTCAGTTGTGTCAGTTTAAATAAGTATGAAACAAATATGTCGTTAATATATTATTTGAAATACGACAATTAAAACGATAAAATATTTGTATCAAAGAGTGTTGTTAATTTCAATGTAAGGAAACAGACGTAAAATCATAAAGTTAATTATTAAAGGCGGACTTATTCGATTTAAGAGTTAACTGGTAAGGAAAGTAAGTGTAAGCATCAATGTAACAGTTAATTAAAGTTAGGTTTGAGGTATATATAATTAACTAAAGGGGGTAGGATTATAGATTATAGCATATAGTAAACAGTTTGAGATAATTTTAGATGTATTTAAA